>CM060971.1:111875217-112245217 GCA_030765045.1 Tenodera sinensis
ACACACACACACACACACACACACACACACACACACACACACACACACACGGACCTTTTTCTAATTCTTTTTGATTCAGGGGTCTCAAAACATATATTTCTGGGGAAATCTCGACATCGAATTTTTGGATGGAATACAATACTTCCTCCACTTATCAGTAGAGAAAGTAAAAGGTCGGTTTAAAACCAAAGTTGGTATCTAATTTTGTGTAAGGTTGCGACAAGATTTTGCTCCACGCTTGCATAGAGAAGGAAAAGATAGGCGGTGCTTTGTTTACTTGGTTCAACTATTAATGTACTCATGTGTACAGGTGCCAGCATCCACACTAGTCGTGGTTTTGGAGGCTACCGACCATCGAGCTGCTTGCCGGAGTCACCGTGGGTATCGCTAAGGTTCCTGGGACCATCAGCGAGAGTGGCAGGTCCCCTAGCAGTTCTGTGGGGCGTTGCCTGTTCTCTGCATACCGCAGTACTCATCCAAGCCCTTCGAACTCTGGTCGCCACGAGGTACGTACACGCTGCTTGCTTGCTTATTGATTCCCGATACTACCATTTATTTGCTTTAACAAATGTGATTACGCTGACAAAGGAAAGAGCAGAGAACAAATGTAAAGCAGCTAGCAGCTTTGCTTCCCACATCAGCAAACACTGCATGTGTGTACGTTCTGGTGAAAGTGCACCATAGCTAATACACAAGATACCCATTGCTTACTTGTACATCGATAAAACAGGTTAGCTGCCAAACTATACCACAGGTACGGATTTGTTTACTTCCCCTAGTTGTCTTGGTCAGCAGTAGAGAGCGAGCGGTAAGCCACAACAAACCATTGAGACAACACTCGACATACTATCCCATTGTTCACGCTCCGAAATGTCAAATATTTCAAACAGAAGTCGGCAACCTTCATAGCGCATTAATTTTGGTTAAAGTTGTAGTTCCTCCAGAGAAATTACATATTACCAAAAGTTTATGGACACCTGCATATTACACAGAAATACTCTCCGTCCTTAAACTATTTTGTGCAGCGGCCTTGTTTCTTCAAAAACATTATCATATTAATGGGCACATTAAAAAAGTAATTATGTAGATGTCATTTTTCAAGGAGTTATAATTTCTACCATTCTTACTCCTATATCTTCCTGTTAGTTGAGATAAACATTTGCGTAAATTATGTTATTGTTTATTTCCTTGTAGGTACAAGGGGAATATGAGAATACCGTAGCCTATGAGCGATACTCAAATCTTTTAAGATCCTGTTCTCTTTGCACGCTTAGCATATAAAAAAATGAACAACAATGTTCCATTTCACCAAAGTTTTGTTTTCCGAAACTCGCACACATAACAAGGAATATCTCCGAAATGCTTCACTCTACAAGAAAATTTATTTCGACAGAAATTGTGTATTTTAGCAATATCTACATTTTTTGTATAGTATGATTTGGACTATCTCTAACGGTTAACCAGTTATGCAAAAATCGTCCAGAGTAAATGCAACTACAGGGGCTATAGCCAGAAAGTTCAAGATATACATTTCATTTGTCATCAAAATATCTCAAACATATGGCATTTGAATTAAAATCGTAAGAGCCATTTTCAAGAAAATAAAAATTTTCGAAAAATTTTCCATGTAAAGGGTAGTTTCGGGTGAAGCAATTTTCTTCAAATTTTCGTGTCGCATCCTTGAAAGATATTAAACTTAAACACTATCTTTGGTATTTAACCGACTTTTTGTTTTTGAGTTATACTCTTCAGAGACTGACACACACACACACACACACACACACACACACACACACACACACGTACACACACACACACGTTTTCTAGAAATGCTTTTCTTTTTCGATTGAGGGGGCCTCAAAACATATATTTCCGATGAAATCTCGATATGGAATTTGTGCTGATCGCACTTATTTTGTTTTATGGAGGCACCTCCTTTGTTTCGCAACTCTTGCTTTCCCCGCTGGGTTGCGCTAGTGTCTTCCTATGGGTTGGCTCTCGGTCTGACAGTGAAAGCTGTCTGTCAGTCGGAGTGCTCCTTTCGCGCCGTGCGGGGTAAGTTGTTTGGCTTTAACTAGGGCTCAGGGTCCACGCGAAACATTTAGGCTTTCAGATAGGCTGAAGACTGCCCGACTCCTCGCTTGAGAGGGAATTGACTGGGGGTTATGCAAATTGGTTTGTTTTACCTGTATTTCTGTTGTGTTTCGACTTCCATTTCTGTATAAATTATTGATCCATAAAGGTTGTAGTTCTCGGAATTTTTAGTGCTCTCTTCTTTTCAGTTCCTCCCCCCCCCCCCTTTCTCACGATTGTACCTAAGCCCCTATGGTACAAAAATGGTAGCAGAGCGTGGTTGTCTTATGGTCGAGTGGGGCAGTTAAAATTGAGCATTGGGTTATTGTTTTGATTAACCATGTCGAGTGACTTTCAGCTGTTGCGTAAGAACGAAATACTATTTGAGTTGGGGATTCGTGGACGTGATGATTTGTCGTCGGCAGACGTTCCGGCCCTATTAGACGCACTTCGTAGCGTGAAGGATAACGATTATGTTGTGTTGCCGGACAAACATTTATTGGTAACTGAATCACCGTCATTATGTGAGGCCGCACGGCTGGAATTTGAAGAGTTGTTCTCCGAGTTGAGTAATATCTCGGGGTTTTCGAAAGCGCAGGTGAGGCGTTTGACAGCCAGGATCTTGCATTATGTGCAGCGGATTGAATATTTCCAAAAATATTGTCCTAAGGTTAAGTTCGGGGTTGACTTAGCCGAGCTGAAGGGGCAGTTTAGGAGATACTTAGAAGTGCTTGCTCAGAAAGGGGATCGGGCCGAGTCGACTACTGTCACACCAACTGTGACGTCTCAAATGTCGGCCTTTAAACCGCTAAAGTTACTTCATCCCTTACAACAGTTGGTTGAACCTTATCAAGTCTTTAAGGTTGTTGATGTTCTTACAGCTCTTGAATTTCTGAAGTTCCTGGTAAGAGCTAAGGATTGCGCTGAGTTATGCGAAGTTCCCGGTTTGCAGCTGCTTGAAGTAGTGATGTCAAAAGGGGGTGACGCGGTGCGCAGTATAATTGGGCGTATTAAGGGATGTGTTGATCCAGTCTCTGAATTACATGACAGTGTATTGAAGTGTTTCGTTCCTCGTCGGGAGCTACATACATTAATTCAAGGTCATTATTTGAAACCCCAGGGATCAGGAGAGCCTTTCTTCGAGTACATTAGCAGGGTTAAGTTGTTTGCGCGTATACTACGGTTGCCAGATAGCGAACGGCAGATCTGTGACGTCATTATTACGGGGTTGACCCCGGAGGTACGTTCTCTTTTGGTATTTAGCTCTTGTCCTGCTACGTTTAAAGATTTAGAGGGGCTATTGCCGATCTTGGCAGAGTATGAGGCGTCAAATGCGGCACGAAACCGCGAATCATTGCAAGTGCCTCTGCATGGTGTTCGATTTGAGCCGCGGCAGACTAACCGAGGAGATTTGGCTCGAGATAGTTTTCGCTCGCCAGGGTCTTGTTTTAGATGTGGTTCTCCTGAGCATTTGGTTAGACAATGCACGGTGGCCAGGAAGCGTGGTGGCGTTTTACTACCCGTGGGGGTAGATGGTCAAAGGCGCCAAGATTGACAACGAGCTCCTTGCGGAATTTCTGCCTGTTGTCGGATATTCCGTCGGATAATAGCCAAGCCCTTTAATTTGAAGCCGACAGTACAGGTGACTGTTGGGAAACGACAGTTAATCGCTCTCTTGGACTCGGGGAGTTCCTGCTCTTTGGTACACGAGGAGTTTTATTATACCTATCTTGGTAAATTCTCGGCCAAACCGCGACAGTGTAGCGTTGGGTGCGTGTCTGTAAATGGTCATAAATTTCAGGTGAATGCCAAGGTTCCGTTGACCATACGTATTTCGCGTTTTACGTGGAAACACTATTTCTATCTTCTGCCGGACCTGCCATTTCAACTGATTTTAGGCTCGGACTTTATGACTAGAGTCGGCCTAAGGCTTGATTTTCGGGATGGGGAAATCACCTTTGCATTTGCCCCTTCCGAACGAGTTGCATTTCAGTGCGGTCAAGTCATCAACAAACCACCTTTGGAGGAGAGTGGCGGGCTACGTCACCATATATGCGACGTCAGCAATGCTTTCCCCCATTTGACAGAAGAGCAGGGCCGTTCGCTGGAACAACTCTGTGCGAACCATGGGTCATTGTTTGCTGACCGTTTAGGAGTAACAAATTTGGTGGAGTATGATATACAACTAACAGACGACACCCCTGTGAAGTTACCACCCTATCGTGTCACCCCACCTAAAATGGCTATTCTTCGTAAAAAGATCGACGAAATGTTACGAAAGGGAGTGATCAGGCCGTCCACGTCTACTTATAGTAGTCCAGTATTTCTGGTCCCTAAGGGCGAGGACGATTTCAGGGTAGTGGTGGACTACCGGCACTTGAATAAAAAGATAAAGATCGAGGCCCAACCAATGCCACATCTAAATTCGGCAGCGCATTATTTTGCGGGTGCCAAAGTATTTACTAGTTTGGATTTGAATAGCGCCTACTACCAAGTGCCCTTATCGGAGTCCTCTAAGCCACTAACGGCTTTTGCTGTCCCATGGAGGCTTTATGAATTTCAACGAGTACCCTTCGGAATTGCTACTGGAGCTCAGGTGTTGTCGCGGTTATTAGACGAAATATTTTCGGACATCAAGTTTAAATATGTGTATCACTATCTAGATGACGTGGTTGTCTACTCGCCCGACTTTGAAACCCATTGCCAACATTTAGCGGAGGTCTTTCACCGGCTCGAGCGCGCAGGCCTTACCTTGCGCAAAGAGAAGTGTAACTTTGCTGCGGGACAGATTTCTTTCTTAGGTCATATTGTATCTCCGGCTGGGATAACGATTGATCCGGAGCGGACCAAAGTTCTACGTAACTTTCCTCCCCCTAAAACCGTAAAGGCATTGGCCAGGTACGTGGGGATGGTGAACTTTTTCAGCAAGTTTATTCCGCATTTTGCAGCGCGGGCGGAACCACTGAACCGTCTTCGGCGGAAGGGAACGCCGTTTAAGTGGGGTGAGGAACAGCAGCAGGCCTTTGAAGACCTTAAACAGGCCATAATGAATCCCCCGGTGTTGGCTTTCCCTGATTTTTCACGTAGATTTATCCTTCAGACCGATGCAAGCAGGGGATCGGTGGCTGCTGTGTTACTTCAGGATTTTCCTATGGGGCGTAGGGTTATTGGGTATAGTTCACGTACCCTTACTCCAGCCGAGCGGAAGTATTCAGTTTACGAACTTGAAACTTTGGCTGTGGTATTTGGCTTAGAAAAATACCGCGAATATCTGGAGCATGTTGAGTTTACTCTTGAGTGCGATAACCAGGCGCTAACGTGGTCGTTGGCCTCACCGCGATCTACAGGCAGGTTAGCGCGTTGGGGCGTACGCATTTCAGCTTTTAAGTTTGTCCCGATACATATACGTAGTTCAGAAAATTGTGTGGCTGATGCCTTAACAAGAGTATTCGAAGAACCGAGAGAATGTAAATGCGGAAGGGAAAATGTTTTAGCCGTCTGTGAATTTCCGGAGTTGTTCGAGGGTTTGCACACACATCAGAGGAAAGATCCGGATCTGCAGGCCCTTATTGGTCGGCTTGAGGCTGGCGAGGTTGTTACCCCTTATTGTTTGAAGGAGGGTGTTTTGATGACCCAGGCTACCTTCGACGGCAAGAACAAGGTTGTTTTGCCACGGGCCTTAATTTCCATGGTGTTTGAATATTTCCATTCATCTCCTGTAGGCGGGCATTTGGGAATAGCCAAGACCAAAGACAAGATTCGGGAATATTTTGTGTGGCCGGGCATGAATAAAGAAATTGCTTCCCGAGTTAGACAGTGTCAGCTTTGTGCAATGGCGAAACCGGCGCAATGTACAGTATGGAAAGGTTTAGCATCGGAGGTGGCAAGTAGACCCCTGGAAAAATTATTTGTGGATTTTGTCGGTCCTTTTCCTCGTTCAGTCCAGGGGAATACGTATGCATTAGTCGTAGTAGATTCGTTTAGTAAGTTTGTATGGATGTCGGCCTTACCGAAAGCGAATACACGAGGGGTAGTCAAGGTTCTCTCTTCAGTATTTGCGGCCTTTGGAGCCCCTCGTTATCTGGTGACAGACAACGCCACTCAATTTACTTCTTTCGCCTTTAGAAATTTCTGTTTTAGTTGGGGCATTAAAACCATAACTACCACCCCTTATTACCCCCGTCCTTCCCATGCCGAAAGATTTAACAGGAACCTCAAATCAGCATTAATAGCCTTTCATCATGATAATCATACTAAGTGGGACACTAATTTGTCTCGGTTGCAGTTGGCGTTTAATTCGGCTCGACACGAATCACATGGCGTTACCCCTCATCAGCTTATGTTAGCCTATATACCTAACTCTCCGCTGTCTAACCTTTGGCGTTTGGACGATTTGCTTCCCCAGAATATTACTCGCGAGGAAATATGTAGAGTATGGAAGGCCGCTTTTCGGAATTTGAAGAAGTCACTTGCCCAGGTAAAGAAGCGGTATGATGAAAATAAACGGCCTTCACCTTATGCCGTTGGCCAGAAAGTACTGTGTAAGCTGTACACTCAATCTTCTAAGCAAAATGCTTATGCAGCGAAGTTGGCTCCTAGATACGTAGGGCCGTACGAGATTATAAGTATCTTCAAAAATGTTTCTGTGCGCTTAAGGGACCTCCGCACGGGCCAAGAAAGGAGAGCTCACGTCTCACAATTGAAACCCTTCCAGTAGTTTGGTATCTGTTTTCCGTATGTGTATGGGTTCCTTTGTTTACTCCTGTATGTTTATGTGGTGAATAAAGTGTTTTGTTTTGAATGTGGGTGTTTGTTTATGTTGGAGCGTGCCATGTGTGCGCCGGGCTGTATACCTCTACGGCGCTCCTGTAGTTAGTTTCTGCCTGGCGTGTGGAGTCGGTATGTGCGCGAAAGAGTAGATTTGTTTTCGTGTGTCTTTGTATGGAAGCGGTGTGAGGTGTTTAGTGTGGTATGTTTGGGGAGTATTTGTGGGATGTTTGCTGCGTGCTTGCGGTGTGTGTCTTGTGTAGTAATTATGTGTATTTCGTGTTTGTACTCTTGTGTTGTCTGGCCAGTAGGGATTTTGTTTTATGCGCATTTATTTATACAAGGCCTTGTTTATTTTGTTTAACTTGTATATATATATTGTTTATATATATATTGTTTATATATATATATATGTTGTTTAGCTTGTTTTAAATTGTCATTTGGAAGAAATTATATTTAATGTTATTCAAGTTCGTTTAAATTGTTCTTATATTGTTATGTTCATTAAACAGTTTATGGTATGTTATCACGCTTGTTGATTATAAATTGATTCAAATTTTTAATTTTCTGCTATTTATGTATTTGATGTCATCGACAGTTCTGTAAAAATACTGTCATTCATTCAGTTTGATCTACCCTGAGATGTTATTTTGGGGCAGCAGCCTATTTGAAGCCTGCGTTTTGTTCCCTTTCTGTTGGGTTTGTTCCGTGTTACAGCCTCGCCAGCTCCTGTTCGTAACCTGTCCAGAAAGCACCTAACCACCGCAGTTTGGCATTGTGTAATGTTAAGCCTGGCTGTTACCATCTATCTGGAGTGTTACTGCAGCAGTAAGGTCCGCAATGGAGATTTCTGGAGGCCAGGGAGGTGACGATGGAATATGAAGGGGCTTGTATGTGGCCCACGTTTTGGGTTTTGGACTTTCTCAACGCCTGATTGCAACGAGAGGGCATCTACAGGCTCAAACCCAGAATTTGTTAATTTCTCTGGAACAACGAGGGATCGGTACGCCCAACGAGCTGTGCATCGTCTCTCCCGTCCTGGAAAAACAGAATTGTGCTCTCTGATGTGACAGTGGCCAGTGATTTGTAGTGACAGTGTTTGGTGCCAGTGCTTTCACAGTGACCTGTACAATGACCGGGCGGTGTAAGGTGTGTCCTTTCTAATATGATACTTCTCATACAATATCAGTCTGTTCCTTTCCAGAATGGCGAGCGCGTGTTGTCAGATGGGGGCGGGAGTATTGTGCTGATCGCACTTATTTTGTTTTATGGAGGCACCTCCTTTGTTTCGCAACTCTTGCTTTCCCCGCTGGGTTGCGCTAGTGTCTTCCTATGGGTTGGCTCTCGGTCTGACAGTGAAAGCTGTCTGTCAGTCGGAGTGCTCCTTTCGCGCCGTGCGGGGTAAGTTGTTTGGCTTTAACTAGGGCTCAGGGTCCACGCGAAACATTTAGGCTTTCAGATAGGCTGAAGACTGCCCGACTCCTCGCTTGAGAGGGAATTGACTGGGGGTTATGCAAATTGGTTTGTTTTACCTGTATTTCTGTTGTGTTTCGACTTCCATTTCTGTATAAATTATTGATCCATAAAGGTTGTAGTTCTCGGAATTTTTAGTGCTCTCTTCTTTTCAGTTCCTCCCCCCCCCCTTTCTCACGATTGTACCTAAGCCCCTATGGTACAAATTGTTGGGTGTAGTAAATACTTCCTCTATTTACTAAACATAGTACAGAAAGTAAGAAATGATTTGATCAAATGTTGAGTTTGTGGTTGGTCTCTATTCAAGGTGGTGTTTTGTTTTCAGTGGTTACTCCGGAGGGAGTTCGGTGGAGCTGATGGAAGAGGCAGCCATGTCCATGAGTTCGAACCTCGCCGTGCTTGCAGCGGTACATCTGGCACTGTCAGCACTCACCATCTGCGTGGTGCTGCTCATCCTGCGCATAGACTGTCGGTATGACCCTGACTGACCCGCCTTTCCCGCCGACCTCCACGGCGGGGGTGCAGGCGGGCCTAATATCGGTATCAGCGTCGTCGGCGTCGGCATCGGCACCAGCGGCGCCGCCTTCGGGGCTGCAGCGACTGGGACAACGTCCGAGAGAGTGACTCGAGTGGCTTGGGTCATCTGAACCCCTGGACAATCAATCCTTTTGTGTTAGTTTCTTACCTGTGTGAAAAAGTATATCTGCTGTTGCCAACAAAACTCGAGACACTGGTGTATTTAAAACCTTTTGATAAAGGTTCCCGTTCGAGCATTTACATATTAACATTGGTTTGTTTACACAATTCTTAGCAGTGGAATTTCTTCTTTCTTGGTTTCCGGTATGGGCCGCGTCATGTTGGCCTTTTTAAGAAATTAAAAAAATTAAAAGATTAAAAATTATGCCGATATTTCGCCACAAACTATGTTCGGCTACTTCAATGGACGACTGCAAAAGCTAGTCACTGCCCACTCTGACTGGCTTCGCTGTCCCGTCCCACTCACAATCCTATTGGTTCTTTCTCCTCCAACAGGAAGTCGTCCTGCTAGTAGGGTCTTCCATATCGTGTTGAGTGGTTTGCCCGTGTCACGGTTCAGACTGCTCTTTTCTAACAGTCCAATATGCAACAGAGAAAGACTAAGATGTGGCGAAACTTCTGGAGGACTAGAAATGTTATCAGTAGGGCTCGAAGTTTTTACTTCAAAACTCTTAAGATATGCAGACATTTCTGCTGTAAAAAGTAGCAAAATATGACCTAAAATCCTGAAAATGACCTAAAACTTAGAGTGAAGTTAGTGAGGAAGCCCAATTATATCATCATGGTACACCAAAAAAATACAGGATGTTGTTTAAAATGTTTCCGATAATGTCACATCTTGCACAAAGAATGGTTTGTGTGAAAAGCGTATTTAAAAATATACTGATTGAGATGTGAAGTGGGTTTTGTGAATAAAACATTTTCGTTTAGCAGTAGCAGAAAATATGCCAGAATTTTGGAATGCACCACTGTTATTTATAAATCATGCTTTAAATTATTTAGAATTAACAATCAGGAACACGATGCTCAAATTTTAAACAAAACCTAATATTATTGTCATTCATTGGATTAATATTTAGTCACTGATATAGGTTCAATTTCAAAAGGATTTTAAATACATCAGTATCTATATATCCTTTGGCAAGCTCCAGAGGCCTGATCTTTAGTCCTTTTGGCGTTTAATTTAAATGCAAATCAAATGTAAACACGTGTTTGTAACTCTGCTTGAAAGGAATAGGATGATGAATCAAGAACGAATGTTCTATTATTCCAATAGAGAAACACGAAGAAAATTATTTGAAGAACAGATAGGAAAGAAATCTGTCATTTGACCAGTAACCATCTTTGGAAATCTATGACGATACGCTTGATGTTTTTTCTTTTCTTTTTAATTTAAAAAATACCCAATTAACCTATGCTTATGTAGGGCTTACAAGCCAGTGCCTAGGGTCAGACGTCTGTCGGGGAGCACAGGAACCTATGGAGCGGACAGAGTGAACACCTGGAAGCGGGTGTTCAGTATGAGAGCGAGGAAGATTTTCTTTTTTTTTTTTTTTTTTTTTTTTTTTTTTTTTTTTTTTGGTCCTCCAATCTAATGTCATATCGAACGGTGAATGAATGAAATGGGTGAAATGATGCTCAAATGAGCTCAACGGCCATAGAGCTTTAAGTTACCCGACATTCGTCTTCTCTGGATAAGGGAAAATCTCGGTAAAAAAAATACCTTACCCGGATAACTTACCGTAAGCAAGATTCGAACTCGCGACCTCTTGAACGTGAGGCAGGCACGCTAACCATCACGCTACAGAGGCGGGCGTGAGGAAGAGTACGATATGAAATGCAGACGAAATCGATGATTGGAAAGGTGACAATAGAGTAATTGGTGGAATGAGTGGCCGGATAACCCGGAGAAAAGTCACCTTGACGCCGCTTCGTCCACGACGAATACCACATGCGGGTCCCTGGGATCGAACCCAGGGCGCCTAGGTGGAAGTCCAACACTCTATACAGTGCATTGTTTGCATCCATGGAGAATAGGCTACGTTTATGTTTATAGTAGAGTTTGGATAATTTGAACATTTATAATTCGAAATCGTCGTGAATTTGAAGATTTTTCTTTGTTCCTTGAATTTCTATTAAAACAACGAATTTAATTTTCTTTAATTCAAACATTCTGTTCAGAAATGTCAGTCAAAAATTAATTTAAACGCAGAAATTTAATATAACTTTGTTTCTCCAAACAGGTCATCGCTCCGGAATGGGTTTTTCGGCGGAATGCAGTTTGTGGAGGGGGTTGGAATAGCTGCCGGCCTTGAGCTTTTATAACTGCACCCACATCCCCTTGTTTAAAAGACGTGTCCTTTGATTGTTATTAGGGGCATTGTGGCTACGGCTGCATATGTAAGGACAAAATGTTAAGTACTGCTTGCAGTGAGACAACTGAAAGTCCTCCTGGATGTATGTACCTATATTGCTAACATTTTAGACGTAACTTTTGTAATTCGAATTTTTGGATAGGTATTTTAAATTTTGTTTCTTGTTCCTTCTTCAGCTTCGAATTATCAAAGGTAAGGTAATCGACAAAAGAAACGCCTTCAAAACTAAGACGAACCTTAAGATCAGGTCTCTGGTGAGGTTATACTGACTCATAAAGTATGACTCCTCAGCATCAGCAATCATTAGTGTTAAGTGTGTCAACAATTTAATTTGAAAATCATTTACTGTATAAATGGCTATCTATGGCCATAAGAGAGTGCTCAAAATAGATGTTAAGGAGGCCCCTTCGAAGTGCCATTGTTAAAGCTATATAATCGGGTGTCGAACGGATGTAATACAATTTAAACGTAAGTGCTTCCCTGTTTTTGTACCCTGCTTTAACATGCGCTGCAGCATAATCGTTCACTCATTTATGTCGGGAAATATTTTGTAACATTTGTGATTCGTTTACACTTCTACTGTAGTTATGGTCAACCAGTTTATTCACACATTCTTACTCGTCACTACGAGGGCTGTACCAGGACCTCCTAAATACCAGAGGGTCCTGGCTGTACCAAGGCGTACCTGATATGATATATCTGTTGTTTCAAACAAATGACTACGGTAGAGAGTAACAAGCTTATAAGGCTTCAGTATGAAGTTTGACGGTGCTGTAGTGTCTAATATTTGTTTGCCAGTCATCAGTAGTAAATGCTCTCAGCGAATTTGTATGTGATACAATACTTTCATTTTAGAAGTCTGAGCCCAACTGATATTAAAGCTGAGCTAGATTCCACTCTAGGAGAATCTGCTCCTTCATTTACAACAGTAAAATATTGGGCAGCAGAGTTTAAGTGAGGCAGCACGAGCTGCCAAGATGAACATTGCAATGGTCAACCAAATGAGGTCAGAAATTGTAAATAAAATCCACAATGATGACGGTTGACTGAAAGTGCACGAGTAAGCAGACATTGCAGGCATTTCAAACAGTGCTGTACATCGCATATTGGACATCGGAAAGATGTGCGCAAGATGGTTGCCGCGTTTCGTCACAGTGGAACAAAAATAGCGCCGTGAGGATGTTTCAGTCGAGTGTTTGGCAATGTTTTGCCACAATAACCCCGAAGTTTTGCGTCGATTGTTAACCTTGATGAAACATGGCCCCATCACCTCATACCTGAGACTCAGGAACAGTCGGAACAGTGAACTGAAAGGGGAAAATCGGCTCCAAAGTAGGTAGACAGTTCCATTTGTAAGGCAAGGTTATGGCGTCAGGTTTTTGGGGTTCATGTGGGATAATTTTCATTAATGATGTCCAACAAGGAAAAGCAATCAATGTGGAATATTATGCGAACTTATTAGAGCATTTCAGTAATGAAATCAAGTAAAAATGGCAGCATTTAGTGAAAAAGGTTTTGTTTCTTCACATATGTATTTTGCAGAGCTCGACGGTTCTTATTATAAACAGGGTATGAGGCTATTGAGGGAAAAGTGCATCGAGCTGAAAGGAAAACTATGTAGAGAAATAAAGATGTTGTCCCCAGACTTTTTGTCTCTCTTTGTTAAGGCGGGTACTTCTGGCACAGTCCTCGTATCATGAACTTCCGTCTTTTGCCTAGAATTACTTCTTTATTTGATGTTAAAAGTATTCTTGAACGTTTCAATGTGCTCGACTGTGCCACGCTATACATACAATCATTGAAACACAATGCCGTGTAATACTTGAGTTTTTTTAAATACCTAATGTAGAATTTTCCAGATAGTTCAGTAAAGCTATACATGTGTTCTTGAGAGCTGAAAAGAAAGTACGCGGTCAACACAGCTAAAAGAAGATTAGTTGAAGCAATGTGTTTTCCCCTGAACTAATAGACAAACCCGCGACACAGCGAAGTCAGAGAAGTTGCCTCGCAGGGAAGGGTGGAAAAGGCTGGAATCGTGGTGCATATTTTGTGACTCGAGGACGGAAGGCATTTTCGCCACTCCTACTCTAGTACATGACCCTCGACTGTATTGATGAAAAACAGATTGATATATACTTTAATTATACTGATGCAGATACTTTCTTTCCAGCGCTTACATTTATGACACACGTGAATTATTTTGCAGATACGTGTATTTAGGAAAGTTTATTAACAGTTATAGTTCTGATAATTTGGATTATAAACTACACTGCTCTCCGTGTATTGATTAGCGTTTTTTTGAACTGTGTACATGCTATTTTTGTGTCTAGAACTGTAAGACTGTATATTAGATCTATTAAACCTATTTTTATGCTAAACAGGTGAATATTATTTAATCTCCCCTGCAAGAAATACCCGATTTTCTAGATCAATTCCTCGTAGACGAGTTTCCATTAGTTCAATATAAAGAACACAATAATATTATTGAAATTGTAACTGACGGTGCAGCGAAATGAAATAGAGTATTTGTGAATAAATGTTAAGTATGAACTATTCATTTTCCTATTCAATACAATGATGAATTATATCCTCTCATCAGATTATTGGTCTAACCTGTGTGTAATTACAAGACAACTCCACAACTGTCATCTTTCTTTCGATCTTATAAGGCACCGCCATACACCACGAAACCTGGAGCCATACCTAAAAGATGAGGACGACACGTAATGATGCTAATGAAAGACAAATAATGCGAAAATCTGGTAGATTGCCTCTGCAGTCGAATGGTGAGCGTTCGGGCCTCCCAACCCAGAGAAGTCCCGGGGTTCGATTCCCGGCTAAAGTTGCGAGTCTTTGTTTAACCAGAATAATTTCCTATCCCCACAAAGTCTGGAAGTATGAATATTAATAAAAACCAACTTAAAATTGGGTTTATACTTATGGACACTCTTTAGATGTTCTCAGCGTCCCATTCTATGTTTGGTGTAAAAGACAACTTGATTTTCCTCAGAGACCTCTAACAGATGAGCTTCTTTTACATGCGACACGGAACCACCGCTTTTACTTCTCTTCCGAAGGAAACTATGTTGAGGATTTTTACGCCCAAAAATACCCATCACCCTCTGTCGGGTTTGAACCCACGACCAAAGTCTTCCATGTTACCCTTAGACCATGGTGGACGACGTGTAATATAAAAATCTGATGTGCTGCACTCACATGACTTTCTCTACTCTTGTATTAATCATTCTCACAAACTCTTATTCCTATATCTTCTTCGTGTTCGTTGAGATAAACATTTGTACAAACTATCTTACAGCTTATTTCCTTGAAGGTGTAAGGGGAATATTAGAATACAGTAGGCTTTGTGCGATGGTCAAATCTTTTAAAGCTCCCGCAGGGCGCAGGGAGCAATTGCTTCATTGTACCCCTTCTCGAGTCCGAGACGCCCGTTCGCTTAAAGCTACACCTTTTTCGGGCCCTTATACTCCCCTTCGTGTATTTGTACCTGTGAGATCTGAGAAATGGCCGGACACCTGGCTACGTTCAGTACAAGGAGCACAGACCGATCGACCGACCTTCTGTTGGCAGGCTGAGAACAGCCTGAGGTGTGTCATTCGTGTACCTGCCCTTTTTAGGGCTTAACCACTTTATGACACGATGTGGCGTGATAATTGGGTTGTGGATAGAAGGGAGGTGGTGAGTTTATGCTCCTCAACGGCTGCTAATCATTGTGCAACTTTCGTTGCGAAGGTATATTTCCCGGCCACTACATTACCCACCTTTGCCCATTACAGGCGTCATAAATGGGGTGCAGTACGGGAGGCTAGGACATGGTCAGAACTACCACCTTAGAAAAAAGATTGGTTCTGAAATAATGGCAATATACGATGAAAAATAAGTGTAACAACTTAGCGTTAAATTAACATGGCAGATCACCATTCACAATGAAACTTAAGATTTACAATAACAAAGTTAGTAGCAATTTAGGTACATTCAACATTTGTCTTGGCATAATGTTCGTACTTAATATTTACCTTCCATTGCTATACTAGCTTAGTACAGGAGAAAAACCGAGCGTGTCACTTATTTCATCTTTGTACCCAATTGCATGCTCAAAAACGCATTGTACTTTACCAACTACTACATATAACCTACAAGCATTTTAATCAGCTTATAAATATTATGTACTTGCGTGGATTTGACCTCAGATCTTCTACAACACACGCTATCCATTGGTGATCTTGCAAAAAGCAGTTTTTGTCACAGTTTTCAAGGAAATGCATAATAGGTAGAATACACACAAAAAGCAAGATTTAAAACCTTTCATTAGAAAGCACATACAACTTGATTAAATCAGTGCGAGCATTAATTCCGAGTTTTAAGGCGTAAATATGTTGCACGAAATCCAAACTGATATATTGCCTATGCACGGCCTACCACATTCACACCACTTAGACAAAACAATGGAAGCTCCCATGATGCCTCAGATAGGATCTGTTTATAATGTTCTGTATTTTATGTTATTCTCACAAATCTGTAAAAGCATTATTGCTGATCGATTTCAATAAAATTTAAAAAAAAAAAAAAAAAAAAAAAAAAAAGATAGGATCTGTATAAGAATTCTCTGTGGTTGTGTTCATACGTTCTATTTCAAACAGAAGTGCCTTAAATGCGCTATACGTATATGCATAATGTAATATCCTGAGCGTTAATTACTTCGATACGTTCGATACACTTCAAACACGTGTCTTAAATGTCCTATATATGCATATACCTGCTATAAATCACCGTTAAGGAACGCATGCTTGCTTCGCTCGCGTGCTTAGATGTAACCACTAATTCCTAATTAAGGTAAGCTTTATAATCAATCAGTACAATAAATTATGCGTATCTATTATCAGTTCTTAGTGGGCAGCAGAGTAGAAAAGATAATTTTGTTAAATATGCTTATGTAGAACTAACCTAACCTAACCTGAACTCGCCTCTAACTCATTTTATGAATATATTACAACAGAACGTTAATCCTTAAAGGACTATTATTTTAATTGGTTGTAAAGAGCTAACCTTCGCTCGCGTCTCTTGATCTTTAGCATGAGGGAGGTAAGAATCTGCTTATATGCATGTGGAATACGGCAATCTCCGGCATCCATGGTATACTGCGTGGAAAAACGGCATAACTAACAAAGTTGTCCTACCATGGATTAATTGCATTATATGTTCCCTAGCTTTTGTATTTACGCTTAATTTTCAAGCATGTATTGCTATTTTAATATATATCTAATATTAAAATGTGTTCCAGTTTATACCAGGCATGGGCACGAGAGGACAGGTAGCGACTGAACTTGCCTTACTCACCCCACATGCTCTTGTCGAGTGACAAAGCTTGTTGGACACAACACGTACAGTAGTGGTAAGAATTTCTACGCTGTTATTAACTATTTTGTTTATATTAAACATATTTTGCGTACAGTAATTATTACACCAACCTACTGTGGTTAGGCAAATTACATAATCCTGAAGTTTATAACCTTCCTCTACCTTATGCACGTAATATCCTTATGCTGTCTTATGATTAGCATACTAAATTGTTTCACTTTCGCAATAAATAAAGAGTAGAGTTCCATTGCTACTTAGCCTTAACATATTTTAAAGCTATTCGATCAACATAATAACTTGTTATTATGGCCAAACTTTAAAACACGAAATACAATAGTTTGTATTAAATAAACTAATAAGAAACTAAACCACTAAAGAGTGGAATCATATCGTCCCTTTTATACCTTTACAAATACGAGTATTCAGAAAGTGCCTTTTGAAATTGCAAATAAATACCAGCACGATCACCAAAGCTTGATTTATGCTATTGATCAAAGTTGCGTTTGATATTATAACGCATTAATTTGCAAATTGAAATCCGCATATTAAACAGCGAACTTTACTGTTTTTGTAATTTACAACAAATTCTCTCCACCATGAACGTCGGCAGACTTTCTTCCAGGGGGGGGGGGGGGGGGCAAATGTTAGAATTTTGCAATCAGATAATATTAATTCATTACTTTGTTGTCAAAAGTTATAGTATTTGTTGCGGATAACCATATAAATTTGCGCTAAATAGAAATTGTCCTTTACATAAAAATTAAAATAATAGTTTAATAGTCAGCACATTAAGTTCATTAATTTCCAAGGGGGGCGGGCCGCGGCCCTCCCTTGCCCCCCACCCCCTTCGCGACGCCCATGCTCTCCACCACTCTTCATGAAAGCCATACTCGCCTTAGAAAGAGGCGTGTCGGAATCTGAACAACAGCGTAGGGGAGGGATGGCCGGTGGAGTGAGGCAAGAACGTGTTTCAGGGGAGTGGCCCAGCTGAGCCGATTTTGCCCGTGCCTGGTTTATACCTTCTCGTTGATTTCTGTATCCGGTTCCGAATTTGACATAATGAGGTTAGGAATGTCTGTTTCGTAAGTTTGAAACCGTTGAAAAATTAATGATCATTCCACATTTTATTTAAGAAAGTTTTGGGTTCCCGAGGTCTTTCAATTATCGGAATAACTTGTTAGTAGTTGCTTAATTACCTCCCCGATATCCAATGTATCTCTGGGGTGATGTAAATTGCCTCCCAGGCTACTGTTTGTCTTTTCACAAGTACGTAAATTGCCTCCATGTCGGTTGGTGCTATTTCTTTGCTCGAAATGACGTCATCATGTTGCGATTCTCTTCAAGACTGGTGTTCACAGATGGAAATTGAATCTACACCGAGTGAAAAGGGCAAACAATTATACATCAGATCACTGATGGCTTCGGTTTTTAAAGACTGTTTCTCTTAAATTTCTACCAGTTTAAAAAATGATGCGCGTTTTAACAACACTTTAAGTTTTATGTTTTCCACCACACTTTTAACCAAACCAGTAATTTGCATCTTACATTACTGACAGTCCTAATCTGCAAATGGGAAGGAAAATCGTGGTTTATGGTTATTAATCAATAAGTACTTGTTTAAGAAGCCATTGAAATGGGAAAGACGGTATTTTTAACTCGGTCTGGGTGGCTCAGTTGGTTAGACGCTGGCCTAAGGATCCCAAGGTCGCGGGTTCAAACCCGGCCCAGGCCGATGGTTTTTAAGTGTGCTTAAAAACGACAGCTCCATGTCAGTAGATTTACTGGCATGTAAAAGAATTCCTGCGGGACAAAATTCCGGCACACCGGCGACGCTGATGAGATCCTGGCAATTGACAGCGTCGTTAAACAAGAAAAAATAATTTTAATTTCTTTCGATATTTTTAATTTTGTGGGACATTCATGTCTGGCTCGAAACACTTCAGTTAACAGTGGCGGACTGGAAGTGAAGGGAAAATACACAGATGAATGGGGGGGGGGGGGAGGCTCTTTACGCTATAGAACTCAAGTAAACAGGAGGCAATTTACCTTATTTTTATACCTGGGGAGGCAACTTACAGTATCTCTGAGACCGCCATCTTACAACATAGCCTTAACCTGGAAGACGGCTTCTACTAACGTTAAACTGAATTTCAATTAAAGATTAACCTTTATAAAACCAAGAAAAAGCTAAAACTATAATTTAAACTTAACCGCGAATTTAAAACTCAATTACAATACTAGCCCTAAATGTCAACATAGTAGTACATTTTGTTCCAACTTCGCATGCGTGGAGGGAAGTGCCAACACTATAGTAGCGAAATTCGCGAAAATTCCTTTTCTGTTCTTCTTCCCCCCCTTTTTTTAAACCAAACACACCCGTTACACTAATCGTTATTTCAGATCCTACAATGCTTTGTCCTACCTTCGCAGTTAAACTCCTCGTCTACCAAAAGAACATCCCTCGGCTTGGGGTCCTCGACACTTGCTCGCTCCGTTTTTCGTTCAAATGTTGACAGCTCCCCGTGATAAACATCACGGCCACAAATTCTCTTCTACTGGCCAAAGTGTTTCGGAAACAAAGCTTTCTAGGCTAAGAGTCAAAACTTGACTCATCACTCCTCATTTTAATCCATTGCTACAATATTTATTTCATTTTTAAAACTAAACTTCAAGTAATAATCTACGTTTAGGATTCACCAATGAATTAAATGCATTCTGAGCATCCATTAAAACCTCTTCAGGAATAAACATTTCTCCCATTTCCGGACACATTTCATTTACATTTACTTACTCTTACACTATTTGCCATGTATTTCATTTTATTCATATTTATTACTTTCAAGACACGGTAATTGGCGCCACCGTGTTTGTGTTCACAATGACAAATCTACATATTTACATTGATTGCTCCGATTTAAGTTGTAGTAGCAAATAGAATTTTGTACACCACACGAGATTAAAATATGCTAAAATGTAACGAAAATTACCACCCTTGGTGAACCTAGGCTGTAATATGTTTACCTACCTTCTCTGCTACTTACAGTAAAGTAGAGGAAGTATTGTATTCCGCACAAAAATTTATGTCGAGATTTCACCGGAAATACACGTTTTGAGGTCCCATGAATACAAAAAAAGCATTTTTAGAAAAAGGTCCGCGCGCGCGCGCGCGTGTGTGTGTGTGTGTGTGCGTGCGTGCGTGCGTGCGTGCGTGCGTGCGTGCGTGCGTGTGTGTGTGTCTCTCTCTCTCTCTCTCTCTCTCTCTATCAGCCTGTGGACAACATAACTCAAAAACGAAAAGCTGGTTATAAACCAAAATTGGTATTTAAGTTTAATGTCTTTCAAGGATACGACACGAAGATTTTTAAGAAAATAGCCCCACCTAAACTACCATTTACATAGAACATTTTTCGAAAATTTTGGTTTTCTTGAAAATGGCTCTAAGGATTTTGATTAAAATGCCATATGTTTGAGATACTTGTATGGCGAATTAAACTTATATTTTGAATTTTCTGGCTATAGCCTATGTAGTCCTATTTACTCTGGATGACTTTTGAATAACTCATAAACCATTAGAGATAGACAAAATCTTACTGCACAAAAAGTTTTGATCTTGCTAAAACACACAATTTATGTCTAAATAAAATTTTTTGTAGAATGAACCATTTCGGAGATATTGTTATTTGTATAAGTTTTGGAGAACTTATACTTGTGCCAAATGGAACATGGCTTTTCATTTTTACTTTCTCTACTGGTAAGTAGGGGAAGTATTGTATTCCACCCAAAAATTCGATGTCGAGATTTCACCGGAAATATATGTTTTGAGGCCCCCTGAATCCAAAAAGAGCATTTTTAGAAAAAGGTCCGTGTGTGTCTGTGTGTCAGTCTGTCAGTCTGTGGACAGCATAACTCAAAAACGAAAAGTCGGTTAAAAACCAAAGTTGGTATTTAAGTTTAATGTATTTTAAGGATGCGACACGAAGATTTTGAAGAAAATAGCCCTAACCTAAACTACCCTTTACATGGAAATTTTTTCGAAAATTTTGATTTTCTTGAAAATGGCTCTAACGATTTTTATTAAAATGCCACATGTTTGAGATGTTTGTATGAAAAATGAAATGTATATTTGGAATTTTCTGGCTATAGCCTATGTAGTCCTGTTTACTCTGGACGACTTTTGAATAACTCGTAAACCGTAAGAGATAGACAAAATCTTACTGCACAAAAAGTTTTGATCTTGCTAAAACACACAATTAATTTATGTCTAAATAAAATTTTTTGTAGAATGAACCATTTCGGAGATATTGTTATTTGTATAAGTTTTGGAGAACTTATACTTGTGTCAAATGGAACATGGCTTAGAACGGAATTTGAAAGCTTTAAAAAGATTTGACTATCGCACAAAGCCTACTGTATTCTAATATTCCCCTTGCAGCTACAAGGATATAAGACAAGATTATTTCTGCAAATGTTTATCTTATCTAACATGAAGATAGAATAAGAGTTTGTAAGAATGGTTAGTAGAAGAGTAGAGAAAGTCATGTGAATGCAACACATCAGATTTTTCACTTAACATTAAAATATTCGTTTTGTGTTGTTTCGTAAATTACTATTAACCCAGGATGATAATTGTAAATTATTTATCAATGATTATAAGAGTTGCACTGCTTTGCTACACACAAATCACATGTGTGTCTTAGTCATGTAATATAAACCAAATTAAAGACAAAATTCGGTGATTGAATAGGCGTCTTATTTTAGGATTGGGCCAAACTTCCGCAGACCAACCCCGTCAAAAGTCAATAAAATGGCATTGAAATGGTACAAAAGTTACTCTAGAATGTTTTCCCCATAGTCGAAAAGCTCCCCGATACTGCATACTTACTGTCGACTTTGGTCACCTGTAGTAGAAGATTGTTTACGTTACGTTGCGGCTGGTAATGTTTGGGAGCGAGTGCCATGTTAGGTTAGGTTCCGGGGTCAAATCGAGAAAGGAGAGAAGAGGCCAAGTGTACAGAAACTGACTTTCTATGTCTTTTCGTGAGCGTTATCTCTAACACTTACGGGGCTTTTTTTTTTTTTTTTTTTTTTGTGGAACTTTGGGAATTGTTTCTGGCAGCTTGAGGCATTTTTGAAAGCTAGAATTTTGGGTACGTATTTATACGTGCCTAACGTGCCTAACGAATATTTTGGGATAAAAACTTATTTTTTTCGATGGAGTTGGTCTGTGGGAAGTTTGCCCTAGGATTGTCATAAACAGACCGCTGCTAAAGACAGTTTAAACATTATAACAAAGGTTAAAAATACGATACATAACCATTTTAGGGTTCGTTTATTTACTAAGTAAGCTTAATAGCAACTCAAAATTGTAGCAGTTATTACCTGAGATTTCCACAAATAAAAATGAACACGCCAAGTTGAGGTCCAAGAATACAACGAAGCTTCTCCATTCAACGTTCCAGGGCAGACTTAGCAAAGCGAGTATTCGCATGATGTCTCATTCAGCCGAACCATCGGCGGAGAAAGGCGAACCGAGGCAGTCACGTGACTAGCTACCGAAAACATCACCACTACTACTACACATAAGAAGTAGAGGAAGTGTTGTATTCGACTCAAGAATTCGATGTGCAGATTTCACCACAAATATATGTTTTGAGACCCCCTGAATCCAAAAAAAAAAAAGTATTTTTTGAAAAAGGTGTGTGTGTGTGTGTGTGTGTGTGTGTGTGTGTGTGTGTGTGTGTGTGTGTGTGTGTGTGAGAGAGAGAGAGAGAGAGAGAGAGAGAGAAACACACCAGAATTTGTATACTGCCCTGGCAAAAGTTAAATATAATGAACGCAAGTGGTTCATGTCTGCGGTATGTACAGGGTACAAGAAATGTCCGTGCTTTTTGTGTGAATGGGACTCCAGAGCCAGAAAAAGCCTAGGGATAGTGAAGACATTTGTCAAAGCTTTGTACAAAAGTGGTTGTTGCTTCCAATATCTTATTCAGAAATTTCCAATGTTGTCTGAATCAAAAGCGAAAGAAGGCCTTTTTAACGGCTCATAAATTCGCAAACTCATAAAGGACGTTCATTTTAACAGAGTTCAAGCCAGGGCCTCATTCAATGAAGTTATAAACAAGTTTTTGGTTAATGTTAGAATTGACCAATATGAACACATTGTTAAAACGATGCTCGAAAAGTTAAAGACCCTCGGATGCAATATGAGCTTAACATTACATTTTCTGCATTCGTCAGGACCACAAATACAAGTCAACTCAGCATTCGTTTTTTAGCAAAGTGAAGGAGAAAATAACATCATATTCATAAGGTATGTTTAAAATGTTCTAGTTTAGTATACACTGTTGCATCTGTGGAATTGAGATTATTGTTTCTTTGTTTGAATGATTTCGCGCATTTTAAATTGTATTTAAAAGCTAGAAGCAAGCTCTAATATTACACATTTCCTTTCTGCATGGTGAGGAAACGGTAAGTGGTACGACAAAATGGAAAGAGGATTTCAATTCAGCATACCAAAATTAGGTTTAGAGAGCTGATTAACTCCGTGCCGCAGAATGTAGGTATTTGCAATATGGACATTTCTGAGAATGCTTGTGTAGTAAAATGTAGTAGATAGAGATATGGATTGGTCAAGAAGGTCCACTAGCATGGCCTCCGCGTTCACCGGAAGTCCATTGAATTTCTGACTGTGGAGACATTTATAGACATTGGTATATGCCAAACCCATCAAAACGTGGATATATTACACATTTTTGTAAAATGGGTCATATCTCAACACGTGTTTGTTTCCGGACACGTGTTTACAGGAACATTTATTGTAAAAAAAATTATTTTGTTCTTTAACGACGCTGTCAATTGCCAGGATCACATCAGCGTCGCCGGTGTGCCGGAATTTTGTCCCGCAGGAGTTCTTTAACATGCCAGTAAATCTACTGACATGGAGCTGTCGTCTTTAAGCACACTTAAAAACCATCGGTCTGGGCCGGGTTTGAACCCGCAACCTTGGGATCCGTAGGCCAGCGTCTAACCAACTGAGCCACCCAGACCGACACATTTATTGTAGTTTTGATCAATCCCAACTCCTATTAAAATATCGGACACTGTTTTAAACACCTGTATATGTATCTATGTATTAGTGATTAAAGAATTATCCAAGTTATTGAGAAATTTGAATAACTGCAGTTAAAATTGCCAGATGTTTAAAATAAAAAAACGGGAAATATAGTTAATAAAGACATAGTTCGTCTTCTTAAAAAAATGACTACTTACAGTTTAGAGGAAGGTGAAATTTGTTTCCTGTTTCAACATGCTGGATAATGTTCGCCTTTCTGCCGCTCTGAATCTACAACCGTACAATGTGTACGAGACTTCTTGCAATAATAGGTACATCACTAGGTACTTAACATATTACGGCTACAAAAATACTTTATTTTGCCATGACGAAAACCTTTCTATATCGTCTAAGCCCCGAATAAAGCTTTACGATTCCGTCAACCAAGAAACAAGTGATAGAAAACAAATGACGGTTTGCGAGTTGCGAGTCGTTTGTTATTCGTCAACATTGGACAATGAATTTACGCCAGTCATCCCTGGATAGATTGGCAATTACTTTATTTTCCCAATGGATAGCTTAGGCACTTCTAAATTAATGTTTAGGTGTATGAAGATTGGGTGGTAAATGATAATTGGTATCCAATTTGATTAGATTTGATTTGATTATAAATTGAAATATAATATTTCTAGTACAAAATGATTCCTAAGCTTCAATGTTATTCTCTCTAGCTAAATACGGGATAAATGTACGTAAAGATGTAAAGGGCAGTCTTCATTTAGCATAAATTAATATGCTTATCTGCAACAAATACTATAACTCATCTTTTACAGTTTTGGCAACAGAATAATGAATTAATATTGTTTAATTGCAAACTTTCAACATGCGCCCCCCTCCCACCCCACCCCAACAAGTCTGCCGACGCTCATGTTATTATCGTTTGAAAGAATGTTTCTTTAACCCTATGATATTTGAGGTAAAAAATGTCTTTGTTATGTATGTTGGCAGGACTGCTTTTGTGGATTACTTTCGTCTGCTGTTTAGTGTAATGTCGGCCATATTCAACTCTTGATTAGCCCCCTATGACTGGCAACCCTAAGTAATTTTTAACTGTCATTCTCTCTGTTCCGTTACGCAATTATTTAATAACATGTGAGTCCACAATTTTCATTTATCTGAAATCACAATCTCCTGATATCAGTGTTCAACAAGAAACACAAAACTAGATGTGGACAATATAATCTCCCACACCCACCCACTGCAAGTCTGCATTTATCATGTAGATTTTTATATACCCGTATGTCACGGCTGAAGCATTAGTGAGATAAAATCCTACATTTCAAAGGCGTTGCAGCCTTCCTCTTCAGGGATCCGTCACTTCGCAGGCATATGTTGAAGCCACTTGCAATGAGATAGGTACTGTTGAAGAAGGGATAAGAGAAAGGAAACTTGCTTACACGGATGCCAACAAGATAACACAAATGTAACTCAAATATAAGCTGTTATCTCCTTTTATGCCGTCTTGATTTTTAAAAATGTAGTTAGTCTTCGGAACTGCTATGTAATTTCATGTCGAATTTCGTCGGAAATGCATATTTTGAGCTCCCTTTGTGTGTGAACAACATAACTAAAAACAATTTTTTTTTTTTTTTTTTTTTTGATTAACGTCCTCCAACATTGTGTCATATCGGACGAATGAATGAAATGAAATGGGTGAAATGATGCTCAAATGAGCCCGAGGTCCATGGAGCTTTAAGTTACCCGACATTCGTCTTCTCAGGGTAGGGAAAACCTCGGAAAAAAACCTTACCCGCATAACTTACCCTAAGCGAGATTCGAACTCACGACCTCTTGAACGTGAGGCAGACACGCTAACCATCACGTTACCGAGGCGGGCACTAAAAACAAAGTGATGAATAAATACCAAACTTGTCATTTAAGGTTGGTGGCACTGTGGCCGAGCAGTTATACGACTCGCCTCCACTAAGGCGGCTCGGGTTCTGTACTAGGGGACTATGGCGATTTATGATGTACAAAGTGGTATGTGGGTGGGTTTTCTCTGATTTCTCCATTCATTCCACCAATTGCTCCATCATCACCTTTCCATTCATCCATTCTGCTCTCATTTGATATTGTCTCCTTCCGATCACCCATCCTGACTACTCTCTCTCTCTCTGATACAGAGTTTGTCTGTTCCTTGACAACAGTAGCGGCTCGTGGCTCGTAAATTTGGTAGAGCGGCATAATATATTTTGAAAATTACCACATGGACATGACAGTTAATTCTGAAATTCACCCGAAGATATGTGAATGATTTTTGTCTTCTCTTACAGTTTACCAGTTATGCAAAAGTGATCATTCACAATGAAGACAACTTAGAGGTTATTCCCAGAAAATTCAAAATGTTTTTTAATTGCCATGAAAATATCTTAAACATATAGTATTTAATCAAAACCATTGCAGCCATTTTTAGAATACAGAAATTTTCAAAAATGTTTCAATGTCAAGGGTAGTTTGGGATGGAGGGATTCCCTCCCTCCCCTCTCCTTTTTTAACCTTCGTGTCACATTCTTGGAAGGCACTGAACGAGGTATTTAATTTAATCTTATTTTTCTTCTTGAGTTATGCTGTTCACAAACGAATACAACAAAATTTTTCTAAAAATGCAGTTTTTTTGAGTCAGGAAGTGTCAAAGGATACATTTCTAGAATATGTTATTTTTACTTTTTCTCAAACAATTATGTGAGTTATATTGTTCATAGACAGGCAGACAAACACAGAACCTTTTTCTAAAAATGCTCCTTTTTTGGATTCAGAGTCACAAAACATGCATTTCTGGTGAAATCTTATCAAAATTTTCAGTGGAATACAAAATATTTCCTCTACTTATTCTTCTTCTATTTAAGAATATTTGAAATGAATTAGCTTATAGGAGGATTTGTTTATAGGTGGGAAAAATAGCGTTCTTGTTATATTTACAAGAAAAAAGACAACACACTTCTGTGATTTAAGGATTTTTATTAATAACTGTGATATTCACATTTATTATTCAGTATACACAATATACAACAAATGAAATATGAGCTTTATGGCAATTATTCTGTCTATGACTTTCTTAATTATGCCATAAGAAGGTAAGGACAGGGTAAATTATCTGTAATATATATGGTATATATATATTTATTATATATATAAATACTGCTGGCAAAAATATCTTAGATTCACAATTAAAAATTACACATTTACACTCCATTGCCAGATCTGTTGGAACACCCAGCCAAGCTCATTGAATGAGCCAATTCTGTAAAATCTCAAGTGCATAAAATATATTATGCTTCCCTACAAATAAGCTAACAGTTATCGTACTGGAAATGGGAATTAGGTGGGGGGGGGGGGGGGGGGCTGTTGGCATAAGAGAGAATCATTGCCCTAGAAAACAAATATAAAAATGTATAAAATGCAGACCATTCAAACACAAAAATAAAGGTAGGCATATAACAGCTCCTAGATACATTAAAAGACAAATCACTATATTTAGACATTTCTTGGATGAGCTAGACAAATTCAGTGGAATGCCAAACTGTGTTTTGTTTGTTAAATGTGCAGTAAATGCAAAGAAACAGTGAACAAATTATGCAGAGATTGAGTTCAGCCTTAGATGCTCTATCTCGATTCATGTTTCTATGCTCTGCATGCATAATACCTTGAGTCCTCAATTTAACTACCATCGACTACATTCGATACTTCTACTGTTTAATAACACATGTAAAAACTACAGAAAAAAGGGATACATGTTGGAGAGCTGAATCAAGCTTGAGAAATTCAATGCCATAGCCAGGACTCAAACCACAGATCTTTGGCTTTCTACTTAAGTCATGGCAAGATACCTATGCATACATTAAGCCTTCTAATTCAAAATACCATTTACTGTTCACCAAAGTTACACAACTTCAGTCTTAGTGGAAGGGTGCATCATATCTTGTCAGAAAAGTATATTACTGCTGAAGTGAATGAGTGAACTTTAAGGATCTGTCGACAACTAGGTCATTTGGGCCCAAAATCAAAATGTAAATCCTAAAATAAGCTTACAAAGCTATAAGATTAAAGGTTAAAATATTAAAGGGTTAGAAGTTTAAAATGTAAAAGATCAGGATGTTAAAATACTACCACAACAATTAACCCTAAAATTTTAAAAAGCTCCTAAAAGTGAAAATAAAAGCTAGACTTGCTTATCGAACCCAATATGGGCAACAAACTGCAGCACCTTATCTACATCTATGGGTCGTCACCCAAAATTGAATTAAGTGTTAACCCCAGGCCAACGGACTGGCACTTACGGAGATCAAGGAGGACATGGGACATGAGTAGTACCGTTATAGAGAAACATACTTTAACTGTTTGTGTCTTTTTTTTTACATATTTCAGCAGAAAGGAAAACCTTTTCAGCAATATAATATGCCCCTTCCACCGCAGCCGAGACTACCTAACTCTGGCAGGAAATATACCTTAAAGGTGTTAATCACTGTTGTGGTTAGTTTATGTGTATCCAATAATTATTCTTTCACATCAGGTTTAATGCTTACAAAGGCATATCACCAAAGTAGTTCAGGTAGCAATGGCAATGCAACAGATAGCTGAAGAACTATAGTTACGGGCCATGACATTGGAGCTTCTAATTCTCTTTTAACTTTCCAACTTACTGCACACATCCATACAGCTACTGTGTAAGGGAATTGAGTCTGTTCAGTCAATCTAGTTTCTTGCTGCTTTATATGAGAAGCATTTGAACGCCACAGTTCTGCATGTACTGTGGCTATGGGCAGGAAAGGAGCATGCTTTCAAAAGTCTAATCAAATCATGCCAAGAAATTCTTCCAAGGCAATGTTAAGAATCTGTAAATTCCATTAGTGGCTTCAAAAACTTCCTGTGCTGAAATCTTTCATAAAGTTAATAATAACCCCTAACGCAACACCTCATGAAGAGCCAAGGCTTGCCGCCCAGTCACTGCCTCCCCCACCTCTGTCCACTACAGGTGTCATTGGTGGGGTGCAGCACTGGATGGTGGGACGTGGTCAGCACCCCGAGCCCTCGCGGCCAGTTATTAAGGTTAATAATGCCTGGCAATATATTTTTATATATATATTTGTGTTTTGTTGCACATATCTGCTTCAGTGCTTGAAGTTTATGATCAGGCATAGGAATTCTCAAACAGGTGGCTTCAAATTATCTGCACTCAACCCATTATATCTGTACAAAAATGGTCATGAGTCACTGATGGGCAGGTAAACATAGTCTGGTAGTGCTGTCTACAAATACTGACTACTGAGGAATGGGCTGGTTTACATCTTACGACATCACTGCAATAAGCCCATTAACAGTTTTACTGCATTTCATCCAGTGACTGAGCTATGAATTTAAAAACAGGTAAAGCAAACTTCTAAGAGTAATTTCAGAGAGAACCATTTATATATTTTTGAGATGCAAATATTTGCAAAACCACAAATACAGACCTCAACTGACATGAAATTAATGTGAAACATATCACAAATGCGAGCAATTACATGAATATACCAGAAAATATACACTCACTTTCCCAGATCACTGTGAATGTACTGCAAACAATTTTAGCAAAATGACTAGGAATGACTACGATAACCAATAGATCCTGGAATATTTATATGCTATTATTTTTAAACTAGCACCACATAAACCTTCCATGCACCAATCAACTGCTGTCGCGTAAGTACGTATAGTTTACAAATGTACTTTGAAAAACGAAATCCCTTTGACAAAAAATTACCAAATTGGCTTCTGTTTCAACACATTTGTTGATTTCAATAATTACTCTGATCCTTGTGGATCAGAGTATTACATAATAATAATTATATACCACGTGCTTAATTTGTTGTATAACGATCAAACTGTTATGAACCTGGCAGTAAAAAACATTGTCAACTTTTATTATCATTATATACAAGGTACCCAAATATGATTATAGGGATTTTCTAATGCATAATATGACATAATTTTGAATAACTTGGAATTCTTCTTCTGATTACCCTTCCAGTATATAGGACTTACATGCCTAAGCTTAGGGTCAGACACCTGTGGGGGAGCAGACAAACCTATGGACTGGACAGAGTGAAGACCTGGAAGTGTGTGGTTAGTATGAGAGTAAGGAAGAGGATGATATGAAATGCAGGCAAAATCATTAGAAAGGTGATGATGGAGCAAATAGTGGAATCAGTGGCAGGGGAAACCGGAGAATCAGGAGAAAACCCGCCCCAACACCACTTCATCCACCACGAATACCAAATGCGGGTCCCTGAGATCGAACCTGGGCTGCCTTAGTAATAGGCGAACAGTCTAACTTCTCGACCATGGCACCGCCCACTTGGAATTCATAAAATATACTTCATCGGGTGTAGAGGCAAAGATTTAATTTTTGCCTCTTCAGGTAACATTTTGTAGGTGATATAATTAGATCAATCGTACCTGTAGAACATTGATAGTGTGCCTGCTTCTGGCACAGGGGACTCAGGTTCAATTTCTGGTACTGGTATGGAGACTTTTTCCCATTGGGAGGTCTGGTCTGGGGTACACTCAGCCTTGTGGTGGCAATTGTGTAGCTATCCTGATGGAATGGCATCCCTAGAAGGTCGGAGGAGTCTACGTACTGACCGTCATCCTATACTTCTCCATGACTTTGGCTAGACTAGAAGTCGCAGTGGCTAAACGATAAGGGTATCCTCTGTATAGGGGAGATGCCCTAAGAATTCTAATTACAAACAGATCCAAATGACGGGGTATCTCTGTAAGAGATAAGGCACCAGATGATCACGTGTATCATGCACGTGGGGAGAGTCAGAAAGGCTTTTGTGTACAGTCCTGAAAACCTATGCTGTGGGCGAGTAAAAAACTAGCAGTTCCAACAATGACACTGTAGAAGATGTTAAGAAAATGTGAACTCCCTCGGTTGAGGCAGAGGATCACTTCAACAGTTCTCCTTCTACTTAAATTATACTGCATACAGTAGCAGAGAACCTAAACAAGTTTAAAACTACTATAATCATTTGTATTATTATGACTTATTAATTAATGGTGTTCAACTAGCAAGAATATGCACAACTCACTGACACTGTTACTCTCTGCACATCTTACACAACTTGTCAATCAATTAGCTAGAATTATGTAAGAAAGATAATGCCTAAAAAGGCAGAACAATGTAGTTCATCAGCAAATTAAGGCATACTCTTTTTCAGCGGAAATTTTGCATTATTTGTTCTATGAATGCACTTGGGGAAAGAATAAAGGAAATACTGATAACAGTTCATTTGGAATTTACAGCAAATGTATTGGTTATGTGTGAAATACGAAAGAAGCGAACTTTTCCTTTGTTTTAACCATTCCATGCTAAGAAGTTAGGACTCAAGGTATGGCATGCTCTCAATAACAGGTTGCACTATAATTTTCTCATGCTTTCATTCACATTAAAAAATTCCAAGTGTTACTTTTACCACAGTCAGGTTCGACAGTTGAAAGTTTAGGCCAGTGATGCTACTGAAAAAATTGTTCTCATGATTTACAGCATACTTGTAAATGCAATCTCTACTGCAATAAATGAAAAAAGTTCTGACGTTCTTTCAAATGGTAAAAAATGCCTTTTTTCCATAGTCAGTTCTTACATATTCATTCAAAACTTTTTTTTATTTATTGCTATGCTTCAGAAATGTACCAGCAAAAAAGACTCCTGAAGATGTTTCAGAACTTATGAAGTTGCAGCAAGAGTACAGAGGGAAAACCACAAGAGTAACACGTATCCTAAACTATTTCTGTTGTTGTATTTTTAGAAATGCTATTAAGTATGTTCTAGAATACAAATTATTGAGTACAATAAAAGCTCTCTTCACCAGCAACAAGACTTTCATGATTTTGAATACAAGATTCTTAAATTTTGGGCAAAACATTCAAAAGCTAATTTTTCATGTCACAAATGGTGTGCCAATTTTATATTTTCTGCTGTTAATTCACGAATTTTCAGTTTATCTTGTACTAGGTGCACCAAATTATCCAGTAATGGAAGCAAAAGATCTCAGTAAACATTATTTTCAAATGAGCAACGAGACAGTTTGCAAGTATCAATTGTATATGACTGTTATGTTTTTTCTCTTTGAACACTGGAAGTCTGGGGTTTGCTTTTGTTTACAAAGCTAAATATTGCCAAGAGCTTGTAAGGGAAATTATAAGCCCAGAACACTTATTTAATTCAGGAGAAATGGAAGTAGTTACTGATATTTGTTATGTATATTTTATATTCACTAATATTGTATTAATTTATGTTATATGTGTTATACTCTTAGTTTGTTAATCTCAATATTACGTCCGAAACTATTTGGTACGCAACAGCCCCTACCCAGATAAGGTCTACTGCCCAGCTGCTGCGCTGTCCACCTCACAGACATCATGAGTGGGATGCAGTACTGGAGAGTGAGATGTGGTCAACCCTCCGGGGTCTCTCAGCTGGTTATGTGACCTTCTTGACCAGGGCCTGCTACTTCTTAATCAAGTAACTCCCATGCCGGTACTGGGAATCGAAAACAGGTCTCCCACATGGTAAGCAGCAATGCTATCATTGCGCTAAGGAGATGAGCAACATAAAAGCATAGCCGACATTAACCATGTGTGTTACAAGAGAAACAATCATTGCTAAGCTTCATAAGCAACAGGAATCTATAGTCAATTTTTTTAACATAGTTGTGATGTTAACATCACATAGGAAGGGCGTGAATTTGTGCACAATCCGTGGTAATGAAGAGTTGTAAATAGAAATGCATAAATAATTCTAAAATAAAATGTAAAAAAGAATGAATAATCTGTGAGTGTTGCACATAAGGAAAATGATGAGTAATTGAATTTTGTGAATATAAATTTGTGCAAGAAAAAGTGAAATAATAGCTTGTCGTGAAAATGATGTGCACCTGAGCTTTGGGTGAGAAACAATTTTAACTTTGCTGAAAAGGAATTATCTGAATAGTTTCAGACAATAGTTTCATGAACTTGTTAAAGAAAGAATTGATTTGTTAAAGAAATCACCTTAAACTCAATAAAACAAATACTTGGACAAATTTGGACTTTAAATTAAAGAACATCCTTTCCCACATAATTTTCTAAAGCTGCTTGTGACCTTGAAATCAAGAATCCATTAAGTTATCCGGGTAAGGTTTTTTTCTGAGGTTTTCCCTACCCTGAGAAGACGATTGTCGGGTAACTTAAAGCTCCATGGACCTCAGGCTCATTTGAGCATCATTTCACCCATTTCATTTCATTCATTCGTCCGATATGACACAATGTTGGAGGACGTTAATTAAAAAAAAACTCGTGGTTTTAAGGTTTTTAATTACTGGTTTCCATACATCAAATTAATTAAGGCTATGCCAGCATGTTGCCATGGTAGCTCAGTGGTTAAGAGCAGCTGCATATAGAGCAAAAGATTCATGGTTCAAACCCCAGCTATGGCATTCCATTTTTTGATTCTGTTTGTAATTTTCAAATGTTTCATCAATATGTTTCAACTGAAAATATTTATTTTCTCAGTCCTTTTAGTTAAACATTGAAAACAGGTTCTACTTTACACATTGACAACTAGCCCACAAACGATTTGCCGTGGAGGCCCATGTTACCGAGTCTTTTTGCTCCTATTACTTCAAAACTGCTGTTGTTATTGCCGGTTATTTGTGAGAGATTTTACTGCAGTATTTTTAAAATTATACATATAATCTAGCCCCTGCATCATAACATTCAGGAATAGACATCTTCTGGAAAGAACAAACAAATTATTGAAAGTTTGCTTTTATCATTACATAAATGCTGTACACACAGTGATTATTTCAATAACAATAAATTCTGTGAATTTGCTGAAAAATTTGTAGACTGAAAAAAGATAGCACAAAAGACTAATCCATCATTCTAAGTACCACTTACATAAAGTAGAATAAATTTATCTTTTCATAATTAAGTTAGCACAATAACATTTAAAAAGAAACCATTCTGAATACAATGTCAGATATTCCTGCCAATCTTAAAAACAACCTCTACAATGAGTTTATATTACCAAGTTGCACTAGTATCAATAAAAAAGCTTGTATCCCTTCTTGCTCTCTAAAGTTCACCAGCTTGCTTCATTTACCATTCCTTTCTGAAACTGTTTCAAAGGCCATTGCTGTGTGTTAGACCCAGATCATTTATTGATAGCTCTGTAAACTTCCTGGAAGTGCGTTGTAACAGCTACTTCTGCAGATAAGTGAAGCAAGTTAGGGACTGCTGCAATTCAACTCAAACTTTTTTATTACCCATCTTTTTCCCTCAATACCCTTTATATTCTGATTGCATACTACCATTTATTCATACATGTTAGTGTTCCTGGAGGTAAGTGTCTAAAATTACTTTTTTGGTTGATCACACTATAATACGCTCATTACATGATCTCACTTGGCAGCTTGCATAGCTCCCCTATTGCCCATACCTTTTAACAGTTTCAAAGCAGCCATCCAAAATGGCAGGTGCAAGTTTTGAAACTGAAACTGAGTAAGAAAATCTAACACTGCTAGAAACTGAGATACAAGCTTTGAATGTTTGCAATAGTTTATTGCTACAAAAATCAAGGAAGCAATATGAAAGATATATGCAGTTCATGGAGTGGTATTTTTTTAAGTTTTTTATTTATGGATGTGGCCTCTTTATCAGGCTTCAGGTTCTCTTATGTAAATCTACAACACAGGACTACCGGCTTTACTTCCATTCTGAATGAAGCTGTGCTACACATTTTTACACCCCAAAAAACCTATCACCCTTCGCCAGGTTTGAGCCCACAACCTCACGAGTGAGGCTGGCATTTTACCCCTAGAGTTCATGGAGTGGAGAAAATCTAAACATATAACACAAAACGTAATGTTACTCTATTTTGAAGAACCATTCTTGAAAATGAGATCATCTACTTTGTGAACTCACTACTGGATACTAAAATCACCCTTTGATATTAAGCAATCAATTGAAATGTCCAAGTACTCAGAACTCAAAACTGCTATCCAATGAGCATTTGGTTATACACAATTAATGAAATAAGATCTTTTCAAAACTATAGTATGATCAACCAAAAACAGTTGCATACAAGTTAACTATAATGGTCAGTGACACTTGTTTCTGATCATACTCGCATCTTGCTACCATTAAAGTCTTGTTACAAATGCACTATTATAGCATATGTGCTACATGTATTCAGTATATTTACATTTTTACTGATGGAATAACAAATAGCAGCAATATTTTACTCTTACCGACTTTAGCAAATGTAAACAAAACACATCAGAATGCATTAATACGTGAAAGGCATACAAATGTCATCCTTTTGATACTGGAATTGTTGTTTTCTAGTGCCTTGCATCTGGCAATGAAGCCATTAGCATATACTGGAATTGTTGATTGATAAAATTAATAATTATATAGAGAAATGCTGCATACAAGGGTCACCCAGAAAATAATGTACCACAGCTTTTTCCCCAGTTGACAACAATGTTACAAATGTGAAACTTTAGGTATGCATTATTCAATGCTTCGGGAGTATACACACAAATCTTCCATTTCCTGAGTCAGATAGCGTAGCTGTAGCAATGTTTCAATGTGCCTGTAAGTGATGTACATTACAAGTAGTGTATCGACATTGAATTTCTCACCTCAGAAAATAGAACTGAAGTGTGTGAAGCATCTACAGTTCACTGAAGTATGGTTACTTGCTAAGCACAGAGGGTGAGTCCGTTAGAAGGCAACTGTAAGGTCATGATCACTGTGTTTTGCAACTGTGAGAGTATCATGCTCATTGACGAGCACCATTAATTCTGAAGCATATGTCAACACATTAACCAAACTCAAGAATCTCTTCCGTAACAACACACATGATTGATTCAACATGATAATGCTCGACTTCCCACAAGTATGAGGACTTCTGAACAAGGTTGGATTGTGTTATCCCATCATCCCTGACCTAGCTCCCTCAGACTTCCACTTGTTTGGTCTAATCCGTGCCATTCACGGAAGACATTTTGAGGATGATAAAGAGTGATTTATGTACTGAAAACATGCTTTTTAACTATAGTGAGTGGTACCAAAATGCCCTTGTGCCTCACTGGAGGAAAGCCATAGAACTATAGTCGCCGTCACGAATGAAGGCGATTGCACAGAAGACAAACATCCAATGACGTCACAGTCATGTGTTTTCTAGCCAGTCAGGCATAGTCTGTTTGAGAGCATGTGATAACCCACTCCACTGTGATAGTAAGTTCTTTAACAGTTCTGACGATGGCAGAAACATAAAACTGTCACGTTATTCACAGTCAAGCCAGAGAAATGGTGTATAATGTGTATAAATACAATCTAAGGAGAATGTAAACAGTTGCAATACAGCACTTCCCCTATTTACCCTACCTGCACATTATATCTCATTTACCACCATTGATCCTGACAGCTAATCTAGTAGATGATGTGGAATAAATAATTAGACAAAAAAAAAAAGTGGTGTATTACTTTCTGGGTAGCCTTCATAGATAAATAATTGCAATGATTTCTGTATGTTAAAATCAATGCACAATCTAAGAAGCAAGGGTTAATATTTGAACAGGGTTGAAGTCATTGCAGCTAAGGCAATTAGGATTCCAGTGAACTCATTTGGCAAGAGATAAATTAGTTTAACATCTCGGTTAGCAAATGTCAGATTTGCATGAAGAAACACATATAATCAAAGTTCTGTAAATTAGTACGGGAAAGAATTCAGAAAGTCAACAAGTGAAAAATAGTATTTAATAAATGAATGAGAAACTTCAAATTTGGCAATTTACAGTAGGAACTTTGATAGAAGTGGTAATAAACTAGACAGGAATTAAGGTGGTAAAAGAGTGTGTACTTCTAAAATTTGCATCTATTGTTTCGTATGTTGCAGTCTTACAGAAGTGCTTACTGTGATCGATTATAGGCACTCTGTGGTGCTTGAAGACCATACTTAGGTTATATATATTATAATCGCTCCACTCTTAGGTCCCGACCTGAGGTAAATACAAGCCATCAACAACTAACCCACGATACACCGAAACCAGAGCACACCACAAAATATAGTACCTTATAGATGGTGATTATCTGTGAGTAGTTTTTAAGATATATGATAACCGTAGTAAATACTACTTGAATGTAATGCAACAGCAATATTACTCCTAAAACTCCCAAGTATCGTTCTGCTGCATCATAAACACAAGGCATGAGTCCACGTGGTGTTTGTTTGTGTTAGTTGCAGCTGATATGAACACCAGGTTATCGCGGAGAGATACAAGGTCTGGATCTAAGGCTGGATGGAGTATAGGCAATTGCAACTCACAGCAACTTACACTTTTCATTGCTATTTTAAACCATCGACTATTGGTACATCAGACGTTAGAACATATAATACTTCAATAAATTACAGTTTCTTGTGTTAAGATTCACAAACTTTTACACTGTCAAACAGTTAACAACTGGCTTCAAATAGTGAATCATTTGTCCCCATTAAATTTCTCATCCAATTCAGCTGGTGGTGTCTATTCTCATATCCATCCATACGTATCTTGAGAAAAAGATCTCATAGTTGACAATGCAGCCAGCAGCAGATTAGTCAAAGATATGGAGACAGCATCAAAGGTGACACTCTTAAAAAATAAAACCTTGGTTTAAGAACTACACATGTATTAAAATATCTTGCCAATGTGGTGATGTATATGTGGGACAAACTTGCAGGACAATACAACCTAGACACTGTAACAGGCTGCACTGTTCTAAAAATCAGCTCAACATTATATAGAATCTGGGCAGAAAATATTTTTTGAACCAGTTACTGCCATTGACAAGACCATGTTATTGGGAACCCATAATGGCACTTCCCATTCCGCATATTCAGTAGCAGGAAGATGACTATGTTTCATTGTTCTTACGCGATTATTCTCCTTTAAAAGCTGTCTCAAAAAGGTTGGGCAGGAGATTTCTAGGCTTTTTAAGTGACCAGGTCAACTTCCTAGTACATTAATGAGGTATTTACATCCATTTCACTTCTTCCACATGTTTTTTTCCAGAACTTAAGTAAACTAGTTTAGCTGAAAGCCTACTCCTGTGAATTCACTTAGTGTAACTGTCTTTGCAACCAATGTCTTAATGAATTTTCTTCCAAAATTAAGGTATGATTACTTGCATTTACATCATAGAAGTTATAATGTGAGGCTGTCTCCTTAGCGCAGTGGTAGCACTGCTGCTTACTAAGCAGGAGACCCAGGTTCAATTCCCAGTACTGGCATGGGGATTTTCTATGCCGGGAGATCTGGTCCGGGGTGCACTCAGCCTTGTTAGGTCCCTGAGGGGCCAACTGAGGAGCTGCTTGATTGAGAAGTAGCAACCCCTGGTTGTGAAGACTGTATATACCGAGCAGATACACCATGTCCCAGCCTCCACTACTGCACCCTGTGGTGGGCAGAGGTGGGAGACAGCGACTTGATGGTAGGCATAGGCATAGTCCCTATAAGAGCTGTTGCGCCATAGAGTTAGTTATAACATGAATGAATAAGAGCAAATAGTATGTTTTCAAATTTAGAGCAGTTTTTCACTTAGTTAAACCTGACGCAAATTAATTCCACATGAGGAGCATTATATAAAAATTTCCCTTTTTGTTTTATTTGATTTCATGGAATTCTTTATAAGCAAGTGAATCTTTTCATATACAAGAATTATCTATTTTCCCACTGCAAAGAAACATTTGCACTAAAACATATTTTATCGTGTTCTTTGATTAAAAAGCCTCACTCAAATGCACAAAACTACGCTGTAGTCTTTTGTCAAAAATGGAGGCAATGGATGACGACATCCAGTAGAGGGAGTGATCACAAGCACGTGACGGTCAGTGCAAAACAGGGCCCCATAAGTTTGTTCATACAACCTCAATCAGACTTGCCAGCTTCCTGAAATTGAAATATGTAAAATGTTCCATCATCCACCAAAGAGTAATAATTTTGAAATATGAAATTTAAAATATATAAAATGTTCGGTTTGGTAAATATACAAAAATTACATGTAAATTTTCCAGACAAACCATAAAAGTTGACAAGTATGAACTTATTTTCCACAGTAATTTTCTATAAATCTATGGACAGAAGATTTTCTATGTACCTATGATCTCTCCTTGGTTTAGAGGATGACATTTGGAGCCTTTCCACCCAATGTGTGTATACATAATTATATAATCAGAACTTAATTTGTGAAGAAGAGAATGTTGGTATTTAAAAGCAATATAGTCCAAATATACAGTTTAACAACTACGTCTGTCTACATGTCCAATATCCCACAGATTTTTCTAACCACAATAGTGAATTTTTTCTTCATAAAGTTGTTACTAACATCTTATCCTGGCCAGCTTTCATACAGGGTGGCACATGAAATGTCATACACTGAAAATAATTTATATAGCTTTCAATAAACAAAATACGTTAATTTTTTCTTTTTTACATTAATGATCATAATGTGTATGCTCACTAAACATGCAGTAAATGTTCAGTATGTTCACCTCGTTGACGTACCACCTCTTCAAGCTGAACTTTTATGTTTCTGATCACCCTATGATATGTCTTCTGTGATTCCTTGGAAAAATATTGTGATAGCAGCTTGCAGTTGCATTAGATTAATGGTTTGTTGCGTTACACTGTCTGCTTTAAATGTCCCTATAAGAAATAATCACAGGAATTAATATCTGGGCTGTGTGGTGGCCATATTGAACCTCCCTTAAATGCTCTGGGTATCATGGGACATCATACGGTGCCCAAAATGTTCATTTAAGAAATCCCAAACAATGCTGTACGAGGACAAGCTTCATCTTGCATGAGCCATTGCATCTCCATTGGTAACCCTGTTGTATAAAGTTGTGGGAGGAAATTGTTCTGCAACATGTGCATGTAGCATGCACTGTGAACTGTGCCATTGAAAAAAAGTTTGAACCAATAGTTCCATGGCAGGAGGCCCACCTTGTACGAAAATGAACACGGAAACATCGCTGAGTCTCTGCTACACTCTTTGTTTCCGCATAAAATGATACAGTCTTCACTTTCTATTCTAGCGTCAACCGGCCTTTGTCTGCCATATTACTAAACTGAAAATTCATTAAGACATTGGTTGCAAAGACAGAAATGCAAGAAGTACGGTTACTTGTCACAAAATTCCAAAGTTGCCAACCTGCTAATAAAATATTTACTAGGTAATGTCACTCTACGCCATTTCATGCACCACCTCTATTTCTTTTACCTGACATGCCATAAATATATCTCAGGGAATAAACTAAGCAATTAACAAATATTTCAGGGGAATGAAGGAAAATAATGAGTTTGCCATAATTGGATGTAAATTTAGTGATTGTAATCTGGTCTTAGGGCATGGGATTCAAGATACATTTGTTATGATTTATAGCTATCAATTTGAACAGTTTGGAAATGGGGAGAAGGATGATATTGGAAGGATTAGTTGTTTAACATTTCAATACCAACTGAAACTGCTATATTCCTATATTGGAAAAGTTTTTTTAATGTAACTGTACATTGTAGCACATATGCTTCCATCACACATTGGCTGAATGATTTTCTTTCTTACTTTTCGAAGCCTCTTACAGGATTCAGGAATAATTTCACCTGAAAGGGAAGGGATTCATGCATAGAGGTTAAATATTTATTGACTATCAAAAAAGCAATGTTCTTTCCTCTGGGATATCTCAAGACAAATTTCTAGAACAGATGCTTATTACTGCCTATGCATCTCCAATTTCTGCATTAATCTGGTTTCCTTTTATTCCAAATTTCAGTTAAAGGGGAAATACATCTTTGATTGATGTAAATACTGAACAATTAAATTGTTAATTTCCTCAAGCCTTATAATCGTTTTGTGTGAGGGCTTTGCATGGTGAATTCACACTATTTATGGAAACTCTTAAGACAAAACTATTACAAGGTTTGAAGAAATTAAAATTTTAATTTTCAGTTATTTGTAACAGTCAAAGAAAATGTTTTCCTTGCAGTCTTTGCTCATCAAACAGGATAAATGTGAATGTACTTTTAGCATATGTACTTAAATATATTTCTAGCTCTGTAGCTTTGATAGTCTATATGTATGAAGAAAATAGTTAAGATATGTTTACCTGCAACTTTGCTGCAAGAAGTAGATTTTAATTTTACAGCAATGTCTCAATCTGCTTTACTCCAAGCTATTTTCTAATTTGAAAATACTGGCATGGGATACATGTGTTTTATGAGCATGTGACTTTATGTACCTAATGTTTTTACTATTTAATTCAACTTTATCTCAGCAGCCTATATAGAATTTCAATGAACTATTTGTGGAATATCCATAGAAATGATGAATCTTACTTTGAACCATAGTTACAGATTACTAAGTGTTGATTTGACAGTGTGCTTTGATTGCTTTAGTCTTACGTCGATTGACTTAATACTGGATGAGGTGGTGTTTTGCCTAGCCACATTATGTTCAACTAAATCTGATTTCTAGAACTAGAAATGTGGATTTAGAAGCAGATATTTTGAACTTGAGATACAAAAACTGTTTACACTTTGCAGCATATTTCAAAAGATGCTGAGAAATTTCTTAGATGCTCAATTATATACTGATAACCCCGAAAACAGCAGAAAAAATTAATTGTACACTAGACTCAAGCTTTGAGCTATTCAAATTTCTCATTGCCAGGATGAAGGGTACAGCATTCCTAAGCCAGGATATCTCCTCATGTACGAACAGAGATATTTGAAATTCTGTGTGCAACTTTTAATGAATTTCTTAATACGCATATTGAAATAGAAAGGATGTTATGAGAACCAACCTGCAGTTCCATTAGCATCCTTAATCCTTAAAACTTTGGAGCATACCTATATGCAGAGAACACAGTTACAATTACTTCAGCTTTTGTAATGGACCTGTGCAGGTAAGGGAGGAAATCAAACTTTTGTTTTTATTAAAGCAAATGTAAAAATTTGAAAATCTTTTGGTGCAGAAATTTAGAGCATTTGATTAATTTTTAACACACAGTAGAAGTATGCCTTTATGTTTCTGGAATTAACATTTTATCATCAGTCTTATCATCAGTAATTCTTAAAATTTCCCAGAACTTTATTATTTTGGAGCTCCAAAAGATGGCAGTTTCAGAAAGCTTACTTTCTTCTTTCTTTCTTTACCTGGTTACCCTTCCAGGAGGACTTATACCCCTAGGAATTACATCCTGTATCTAGGGTCAGATGCCTGTTGGGAAGCAGACAAACCTATAGACTGGACAGAGTGAACACCTGGAAGTGGGTTGTCAGCCCAGCTCCAGGTATGACAGCGAGGAAGAGGATGATATGAAATGCAGGCAAAATTGATGAATGGAAAGGTGATGATGGAGCAATTGGTGGAATGAGTGGTGAGGGAAACCGGAGAGGGCAGCACTGTGGCCGAGCGGTTAGACTGTCCGCCTACCACCTAGGCAGCCCAGGTTTGATCCTAGGGACCTGCAAGTGGTATCCGTGGTGGACGAAGTGGCATCTGGGCAGGTTTTCACTGGGAGTTTAAAAAAATAATACCCAAAATTAGCAAACATGTGTCACATGTAAAAGCTTATTTCAGGTATCAAATTCTACCTCTAAAATAGCCAAACAAGCCATACTTGCCACTTCAGTGTTGGTATGCCTGCTCACAGCCTTCTAATACAAAGAAAAACCATTTCTGCAGTTTGAAAAACTCAAATCAGTAAAACTAATAAGTAAGTGCATAGCAGCTAAAAAAATTGCCATCAAAAGGGGGCATGGTAGTGCAGAGGTTGCAGCTCTTTAAACTTTAAAACCATTCAGACTAACAATTTCACCATAAAATTTTGTAGAGATATTCCCAAAATGTGGCTGTGGCCACACATCAAAGCAGGCTCAAGGTCAGCTACTTGACACCATTATGTTACTAACCAACGTGCAACAATGGCAGGTAAAAACAAATGCCATTTCCACAGTTCTAGAAGCTTCGAGTGCAGGGCTTATTACGAAAAGCGTTGCAAAATACTGATTTCCAGAAAACTCGCTGGGACCTAATTCTTGGTTAAGTAACCGAGTCAGCATGGATAGACAAGTCCGTTTTAAGTGAATAAGTGAGCTGTGCACAGTTGAGCATTGTGTCAAAGTTACGATAAAACAGAACAGCTGTGAGTTGAAAAGTCATGAGTTGTGATTCACTTTTAAGGGAAATAAAGTGACATAAAAAGTAAATGGAGTTGTTTATCAGTATATTTCACTTTGGAGCCTACTTTTTGAAAGCATTTGGACATTATGAGCAAAAGGCCATAAGAACTGCATAATGTCTTGTATGCCACCAGTTATTTTCTTTCAGTAACTGTCAAGAAACCCTCATTTGACTCCCAAATTTCAAATTTATTTTTAGGAGTATAGTCTGTTGTTTAATTATTAAATGGACTACCTACTTCATAAATGAGGTGTTTCATACAATTTTATGTACCAAATAACCTAGAAATGGCACTTAAATATTTTTCTCAACTTATTTACTTATTCCATACAATTAATTGCAACCATTTATTCATTAAATATAATTTTGGAACAACAAATTAATATTGCAAAGGGACTTTCAAGTGAAATATTGCAACTGTTTCATGTTTTGCCACATCCTTCTGGCAAAGTGATTTTTAAAACTTGCGTGTGTTTGAAGACTTTTTTTACGCAACTTCATTTACTCTCTTCACTTAATACTGCATTTTTAATTTTTCACGCTTAAATGTCACTTTACATCAAATGTGCATGATAATCTCTCCTAGTCAGACAACACCAAGTTTGGTCCATTTCTTTCTTTTTCTTTCCATTATCAATCACAACTACGTTGTCAAAACTTTCAGTCATTTGAAAATAGGATTGCTTAAAATGTGCACCTTTGTAAATGGTTACTGGGACTATGATATTCATTACTTTATTGTGCTTCTGCAGAATGCTATATGTGAAAAAACAAGAAAGAAAGAAGAAAAAGCATGTGATCATGTACGAGAAATGTCGACAAGATTAAACAAAAACAATAATTAAAATAACATTTTTCAACAGGCCAGCAAAATCTTGTCTACATGCCATGTGTAAGCTCTGTAGCATTTGGAATGTTCAATATGTTCTACTGTGTGTATTTATAAATTAACTTTTGCTTTAAATTTTAATGAGATGCCGGCTTTAAAAACACAGCTTTTCTTTTTTTTTTTAATGTGTCATAGTCCTCTTTAACTTCTATGGTCATACCTGAGGCTTTGACTCGAGAAAAAAGCTTAGCTGTGAGGACTGGATATCTAATCATTTTTTAACATGAGACACTGGAATTCACAGTTTCAGACTCTGTAGAGGATAGGGAAATAGTTTACCACTGCAGCCAGAACTTGTAGTTTAAGAAGCCTAAACACTGTCTACTCGATCACAGAGACAGTCTTTACAGTCTCTTCTTAAGGTTTGTTTATGAGCCAAGAATATAAGAGCTATTGTTTCTATTTACGGCTTTACGTCTTGATTTCCTTTGACTAAAAGTTGTAAAGGGCAAGAAAACTGCGAGAAATGATAGATGTGAATGAGCTAAAACCCTTCCATATAGATGTGTTCTCTGCATATTTGAAATTTGCTATTTCACTAAACAAAATTTCTTAATCTGTAACTGCTTCCGCTACCTTTAACACTGGAACATGTAAATTAGCATTTTAAAAACAATGTCAGTTTAAGAATTTGTGGAGCTGATACATATATTCCATTTCAAGTATACTTATATGCACAATTCAACATGGTATGAAACAGGTGTTCTGTCAGAAAGGAAAAGTACCATCTATTGCATAGCAAGAATATTTGTGAACTATTTTATACAACTTTGTTCCATAGTGGATCTGCATCTATTCACATAATCAAGTGCACGTTCTTGCTAGCTGTCTGTAGAGGAGGTTGCTGATCCAGTACTGTTTGAAGTCTTCGGAGAGAATGGAACTGCCGCTGCGGCTGTGGAAGGTATAGGCGGCTTTGTTGCTGCACTGTAAATGGGCTGTTGAACCATCACGTTGGAAACAGCTGGGCTTGAAGAAGCAACTTTCCTCTGGCGCTCAAGACTTCCTGCAGGTTTTATTTCTCTAACTACGGCCGCTGAAGCTTCTTGAAGTGGTGGCTTTATTTCACTTTCTGTAGCATCACTTTCGACAGTTCGTGAGCCGGAGCAGATGTAATTATTGACATCTGGGTAACGCATCCTTATAGAGTCGATTACATCCAGCAGATTTTTAGCATCCATGGCCAAGATGTGTGCTGCAGACAACATTCCCCTGTTAAAATACAAGTAAATATCCTTCAATGTACATCATCCTAACAGACAAAACCAAAAACACAAATCAAATTGTATGTAAACAAGCGACTAACTTAAGTTATTATACCTAGTCGTATCTTAAGTTCTGCCACAATTATAAACGTGGGCAGTATAACTAAGAATGACACTATCCATAGCATTTTGTACCATTTACTAACTATGATGTAATGAATACAAGAACAGATAGTTACTCAAAATGTCCTCCTTTAAAGGCCACACAGTGCAAAGAGGATGAATCCTGATGAGTTTACAATAATTTTGAAGTAGTAATGTGCTCATACATACTTTCTATATTCAGCATCCAGAGTAGTTGTGCTGTAATTCTGTGCTAACTTCATTGCATTGACTAGTTCACTCATATCCTTACTTAATACTTTGTGTGCCATCTCCACCTGAAAACATATTACAAGCACAAATAAACATTTGGTCAATTCAAAATTTTATTAAGTTTTATTCTTGCTTTAGAACAACACTCTTTAAAATGAATATTGTAACTCTAATAAACTACCCATTTAAACAGAATGCAAGAATCCTTTGGATGTGATGATACAAAACTGGCAATCCTGTGGTGTGCTGAATAAACTAGATATGTTATTACAGTTTTCTGGAGCATACTTAGCAGAACTAGGAATTTTATCAAATATAAATAAAAGAGTCGGTTCAAACAGGAATACGAAGAGCATTATTGATATCTTGAGCCTAATACTAAAAAAAAAAAAAAAAAAAAAGTAATCTGTCATTTAAAATTCCCTTACTGTTTCTTGAAATATTCCTCTTTATGATCAATACAGTTTTGCATGCGTTTGAACCTTGAACCACCTGTCATAGCATTTTTACTTCTCTACTTCTTCTGGCTCTAGAGCCCTTGATGATCTTTGGCCTCCAGCACAATCCTCCACAAACCCTTATCTTCCACTTTACTTTTCCACCCCCTTGGTGCAATCTTTCTTAAATCTTCTGTTACATTACCTAACCATCTTGTTTTTGGCCTTCCTTTTTTGCTTCTAGAAAACAACCTTCTTTTAAATTTCCAATTTATTCATCCATCCAATTTATCTTACAGGAAGATGTAGGATATGTCATAATTAATATTACACAAATTTAATGTCATATCAGCATGTTGGCCATGATAGCTTAGTGATTAGAGCAGCCGGAGGGTAACCGATAGGTCCATGGCTCAAATCCTGGTCACGGCATTAAATTTTTCAGTCTCCCTCTACCCTTTCCAATCCTGTCCTACACACAGTTATTGCATGGAAGAACATTAATTACACTCACAATATCTTGCTTATTTATTAGATCATCTAGCTCATAGTTGCATCTTATTCTCCACTGCTCTTTATCCTGCACTGGCTGAAAGATCTTTCTCAGTATTTTCCTTTCAAATCTTCACAGTATTTTCTCATCTGTGTTGTTCAGGGTCCATGTTTTTGCAGTATATGTTACTATTGCTTTTATTAATGTTTTATAGATCTTGTATTTTGTCCCTCTACTAATGAATCTATTTTAATAGTTGTAAATTAGCATAATAAGCTGCATTTCCACAATAAAATTGTGATAGTTTTCAGAGTCCTCTAACCTCAATTTGTTTTGTAGCAGATCCAATATACCTCGACCCATGTCCTGGTCTCTTCTTTGTAACCATGACATCTTTTACTTCTACTATTTTCTTCCTACCAAGAGGCATGGAAATACATCCCAAACCTATACTTAATATACCAGTCGCTATATTAATATTTACATCTGCCATGTCTATTTCTCACATTTGCCACATGATCTATTTGTCTTTGGACCAAAATGCATCATATGTGACTGTTTCTTTTGTGTGCAATTCCATTGGATGTGAAAAGTTAATCAAAAAAGTTGGACAATGAGACACTGGCTTTAGACAGCTTATGCACCTTGTGTCCAATCTGTGTAAAATTTGGTGGAGTGCAGTGGAGTGGATTTTAATTAAAGAAAAACAAAAGCAAATAATTCTAAAGTAAAAACAAATTAGAAACTAAAAACTTCACTTATCTTAGTAATATTGCAAGTTCTTGGTGCAAAGCTGACTAAAGTTTCGAGTTGACTCCAACTCATTCTCAAAGCTATACAAACAAATTTGTTACCATAGCTACAGATGTTCATTTTATTCACTAATCTCTGAAAACAAAAAACATAGATACTGCTGCTCATTTTAATTACCAATCTCTGAAAACAAAAATCTATAAATACAATGTATAGAAGGAGTTTCAAAATTCATAACATGGTTCCTGTTTTTTAAAATAAATATTTTTTTCCCAAACCATTAAATCTATAGGTCCACTTAATTGTTTTAATAATTTAACTTCTGGATTAATTTCATGATTAAATGACCAAAAATGATCTGCCACAGCTGATTTCTCAGTTTGTTTATATTTAATATTTCTAAAATACTCTTTTATTCTGGTTTCTAAATGACGTTTAGTTTTACCAATATAAACCTTATCACAATCCAAACAGCTAAATTGATAACTTGGTATTTTATCTTTTTTAGAAAAATTTAGTAAATTTTGTATATTAAATTTATTTTGAGGGACCAAATTTATTCCATATTCTTTAAAAATCTTTGTAAATTTTTTATTGGCCCATGGATGGTAAGTAAACTTTTTAAAAATACAATTATCTTTTATTTTTTTATTTTAGTTTCTAATTTGTTTTTACTTTAGAATCTTGTTGCTTCACTGTTAATAGCTTAAATTTCCTTAATTAAAAGCAAATAAATTATTATAAAAATTGAATCTGCAGTTGCACATGATTTTTGGACATCAAATCACATCGTGTTAAATATAACACCTTTAAAAGCTACAAAACACGCTGAAGAGTTGGATATTTCGGAGAAGATTCTTATCCTAAAAAACAAACTCCGCTTAGGGATTGTATTACGATCTCTGGTTACTAGTCACGGATTGTTACTCTTTGGTTATCACTAACTGATGGTTAGGCTCAGCACCTTGTATTACGAACTCAATTTGACTGTAGATTTGTTATCCTGAGGATTATGATCCCATATGTGCAGTTGGTACCATTTTTCACTGGGCTTTCGCTGTGTTTGTAATACTATCTCGTGGGTGAACTGTATATATAGTTAGAACCAATTATCAGGGAATTTTAAAGCATGAATGGGCATCAGTGAGCAGCATATTCACATTTTCTTAACTAATCTCGCTATATTTTCATTAATATTTATTCTTAATATATTTTAGCATAATATTGTATGCTTATTCATTAATTTATTGAAAATATTGTCTTTATGTAGGTTAGATTTCTTCTTAGCGTTAGATTAGTTAGCTGGTGTTAGTTACTGTCACAGCCAGTTGAATGTCACAGCTTTTGGCAACCTGTATCTTTGTTGGAACTCTTCTTCGTTCCACTCCTCAAAATTATCTTTGTGCATTAGGAATATCTTCACTCCTCTTCTATTAAATAAATACTGAGCCAGCATTTCATCTTCAGAATCGCTGTCAACATACAAGTGTGGTCGGAGGTGCGCCATGTTTGTGTGTGAAACACAAGTAAACTCTTAGTTATCTCACTAACCGCTACTTGAGGTTGCAGTTAGTGTACCTCCAGAAATAACTCTCAGTTAGCCCTTAACTGAAGGTCATAATAGTGACATCTGGGTGTAACTTCAAGATAACTGTTAACCGAAACCTTAACCAGATATTGTAATACAGGCCCTTAATCAATTTTGATTTGCCACCACCAAACCCATTATGAAAGTTCATTAGTCCAACACTAGATGTCAACTCAAACAACCACACACCAGACAGCATCCACAAGAATCAATTGGACAGTTCTTGATGATGGGGGCAATTTAAACTCTTGAAGATAAATATTTACATGTAAGTGTTAAGTGTTTCAGCACCGGTTCAATTTTTATAATAACTTAGATTCACATCACTGTTACTAGTTTATTCAAATATATGCAACAAAAGCAAATAATTTCTATGCTTTGAGTTTTACATATATTTTTTACTTGACAAGTCTCTGCAAAAATGTTACAAATAACGAATAAATGTGACTATGGGACAGTACCTCTCTATGTGCAGAAATTGGGAAAATGGGCACCAATGAATCCACACTTGTCAGCAGCGCTCTGAGTTCCATTCCAACTCTTCGCACTAGCTCCAGGTACTGATCAGCTCGACTCTGCTGTACTCCTAAAAAACAAATTAATAACCTTTCCATCAGAAAACTGTAAATGGTACACAGTGAAGTACAAATTACAATAATCCATTTTAATGCATACAGATACCCCGCCATAGTAGCTCAAGTTGGTAGAGAGCTGGGTATCCATGGTTAATGTCCTGGCTATCACACTGAATTTTCTAATTCTGAGTCAACTTTTCAGTTCCAAACAGCATTTATGCAGCAAAGATAATCAGAATTAAAAATAATTTGTCAATTTACTTTGTATACAATTATTGGAAAATTAACATTACATGGGACCTCATTACTCACCTTGTGAGAGAGACATAACAGCCTTGACCACGCAAGTGGTGCAGTCGTACACCCTGTCATTTGTACGGTCCAAGTCAGCCGTTGGTGTAGGTTCCATTTTCTAAACACAGAGAAAATATAATAAATGACAAAAGTCAAAAACAGGAATAACTTTAATTTTTAATAACTAGGTGAAATAGCTGGCGTTGTCCATGGTTTAACAATATATCCCTACAACTTGCCCAACAGCTTTGTGTTTAATTTTTGAAATTTAAAACATACTACTTAATACACAACTCTTAGGATGCTATAAGGTACAAAAAATGAAATAAATAAACAAATAAAAATGTGAGGAAAACACTATTCAAAAGCACTGTTCAACAACCAATACTACCTCAGGAAGAAAAACAAGTAGACAAAAGCATGTGAATGTAATATGTTACACTTCATATAGAAAACTGTATAATACTTTGTAGCAGAATTAGTAGAGAGAGACATGCAAATTTGTCATGCAAAGGAAAAGTGAGTAGAGAAAACCATATGAATGTAATATGTTGCATGTGCATTTCAATCATACAGAAAATTCTATGAATTGTATGATAAAGAGTAGACACAGAACATTTGAATGTGTTATAGAAAAGAAAATCTAGTAGAGAAAACCATGTGAACTTAATAAGTTGTATAGTAAAATGGTTTATGTGTCAATTTTCATAGTGATTGTTCAACCGGGGTTGGAGTTTATCATTTTAATACATACCAACATCCATTATATACATACACATGACTGGGCAAATAAGTTAAAGATTTCAGCTAAAACCACTGCACTAACAATGAAATTCTCTACTTGTTTTCAAAACATCGCTTGCAGATATAATTTGCTTTAATCTTTGGACACTGTCCAGTTAAACAGCATTTAAGATTTCCATTACTTCAACTTTTGCTCAGCTGGACACTATTTACACCTACACATAGACTTCCAGTTCATGCAACATCACACAGATAGTTTCAGGGTAAAAGGGAAGAAGCCACATTTTATGACACCAAGAAACCAAAATTATAGCAAAAATATACCATGTGAGTCTTCTCAACCTGTAGATTGAGAAGATATGTAGTCCCAGCATTTTAAAGGCCATGTCGTAAACATTGTCCACTACATCACATTGTATCAATTTCAGCCGAAATATGCTTTGCACCGCTGTTCACGATATAAATTGCTCTCGTAGCACAACAGTATGCACATTGGCCTTCAGTGATGAAAGTCCCAGGTTCAAATACTGCCACTTGAAGGTATTTTTTATGCTTACTAAATTTAAGAACTGATAGTTTGGCATGTAACTTAATAAGTTTAATTATGTGAAACTCATGAGAACAGAAATTGTTACTTGTTAGAATATGGTTTAATGAACATCCTAAATAAATGCATAATAACATTGTGGTTATAACTTACAAACATAAGGTATCATTACATATTTTACTATTTAAAGCTACCGTTTTATACAAAAGAAGGCCAATAATTTATAGGCAAGTCCACTTTATAGTGCATTTGGAAGGAACACATGATTTGCTAGAACGTTCCCAAAACAAAAAGGGAATAAAAACCTCATTTATCCACAGGCGTGATTTGAACTTCCAACCTTCACCACGACTTTCCACCATGTTAACCATTGTGCTACAAATCACGTTAACAAGGAGCATCACTGTGTCCCTAATCAGCAGGCTGGTGAATGCAATGTCAGCACCTGCATTTTGCATCGCTTATAAAATGTGAGGTTACCTAGTTACCAATCCACAGGATGAGAAGACTCACTTGGTATGTATTTATAAAGCCTGAAATTTTGTAATCTAATTTCAGAAAGTTCTTAGAAGTATTATGAATATGCATTTATCTTCACGAGACAAATATTTTAAGTCACTGATTCGTTAGAGTTGATTTACTGCCTTTAACGAGGTCATCCAATTATTCATCAATATTTACATATATTACATATGCACCATTCTATGTATCATAAAGCATACATCCAAAATATGTAACACATGACTATTCACAATCTATTTATGCAAACATTACACTAACAAAAAAGAAACTTATGTACACTTAAAAATGCTAAAGTGGATGTTTGTCATTTTAAGGGTTTGGCTATAATAATATAGGTAGTATGCTGATGTAAAGAAAGAGGCTGACACAGAAGAACATCGAGTGAGTGAGTGAGTGAGTGAGTGAGTGAGTGAGTGAGTGAGTGAGTGAGTGAGTGAGTGAGTGAGTGAGTGAGTGAGTGAGTGAGTGGGGTGGTGTTTATGGGCCCATCAACAACTAGGTCATTAGGGCCTGAAGTCCATAGATAAAAACAAACAACTATGACAACCTCCACTCTAAAAAGCTAAAAAAGTGAAAGTTAAAGTCACTAAAAAAACCTAAGTTAAAAGAGCTAAAATATGGAAGTTAAACATTTAAAACAAGTAAAACATAACATACTAAAAGCGTAAGTTACTAAGACATTTAAAAATGTGAAGAGAGGTAAAAAATTCTAAAATAAAATACACCTTATACCTGCTTCCCAAAATCAATATTTGCAACAAACTGCAGTCCTGCAGCTACAGCTACTGGGTCATTGCCTAAAACGGTGCACAGTGTAAGACCCAGGCCAAGGGACTGGTGCGCACGAGAGTAACACGGACAATCAATAAGGACATGTGCGACAGATAGTGGAACATTACATGTCGCACAGATAGGTGCTCATATGCTGCTCGGGTGTGGCCTATCTTTAGGCGGGTTAAAATCACTTCTTCCTGCCTGAAATCCCCACAAGAGGTCTGCCAGGGTTATACAGTGTCCTTGATCATCCGCAACTGAGTGCCAGTTAACACTTCCCAAGAGTCTTGCCAAACAGCAAATAGATGGCGACAGAAGTATTTCTGCACATCTACATAAGGGAGCAAATGGGTGGAAAACTCCAGCAAACGACATGCAGACTTAGCAGAAGTACATCGAGTATGCACTCAATGGCTGACAGTGCATCTTAAATGGTACCTACTTCACAGAACAGTTTAGAACATATTGTATTTCATCTGTGTGTAAAAAGCCATGTTCAACATTCAATTGCATGTGCAAGGGTATCGCTTATTCAGAACTAGTTACTTGAACTTGTTATGCTGTCAAACTACTCCTAAGAGAACAGGAGTGGCATTGAGGATCTCACAAAAAAAGTGCTTACTAATTATCTGTTTTGCTATATATGAAACCAAATGAGATTAACTGCGTATGTTGTGATGTTAAACAAAATGTATTTTGGGTATTAATGTTGTTCTTCTTTAGCAACATTGTCTTTCAACATTTAATTACTACATTTTTGTGGACCTAAAAGAATTTTTAGTTATTATATGCTTTACTTCAGATATATTTACGTTGTCAATAATGGTGTATTTTCTTTTGCTATATCTGTATCATGTGATGTTTATATTTAGGTTGCCATTTCACACAGTAGTGTAGACCTTTCGGAAGTTCAATATCAACTATGTTCATATTAATTGTTTGAGCTAGTATGTTTAGCATTTTTCGAGGCAAATACTCTAAACTGACACCGATTTTATTGTTTAATTTTCTGTTGAAATTGATCTAGAATGTTTCTTCTCCAACACCAAATCCAAGGCTTTAAATTTATTAATGAATGTGTGTAACACTAAACACTCACTATGCCTAAAATTGGAGTGTGATGTGTGACAAGTGCTACAAACATAATAGGACCCATTTTGTTCAACGACACAATAAGAGATATGCTGCCTGTTTGAGAGGTAAGGATCTTAATGCACCTCTGTCGGCACCATTTCCCCAGCAACTTGCTCATGAATGTGTTACCGTATATCAATTTAATAACCCTATACCTAGTTTAGCTGTACAAACTGTGTATATGTGCAGGAATATAGAACAAGTATGATTTTAAACCACCACAGTAATGTAACTGCTGAAATAACTAGAGAAACATTTTTTAGACTGCATCAAATAACAAAGTAAGTCTGTGTCAGCATCGTTCATATTGAGACATACATAGCTACAGCTACTGGTAATTAACGTAGCATAATTGTGACCCAAAAATAGCTGTCACATGCCTAGTGGCAATATTTTATTTTATACCTTCGCTGGCTTTACTTTAAACTGCAATATAAACAAAGTGCAAAATTGTATACCTCTATAGGCACCTACGATTGGCAGAAATATGGTATGACTTAACATGTGTCATGCAAACCGTTGTCACTAAGTGAGTAGCTTCTGGCTTTTGAATTCTGCATTGCATGGGAGCAGCGCTGCCATCTAGCCATAACCATAAAAGGAAGGAAACAGCAAATATATTCTACACTCTTACGTAAAATAAAGAATAATTCATTATAAAATGTATTATATGCAATACATATTTGAAAGAGCAAATATATTCTACACTCTTACATAAAATAAAGAATAATTCATTATAAAATGTATTATATGCAATGCATATTTAAATAACTAAACCCCTCTCAAATAGAACATAGTTGGTCATTATGATTTGGGAATTGTTTAAAGCAATGTTAAATAAGCAAAATAAACTGTTGAATCGCTTTGTTTAATTTCATGAAGTAACCATTATCATGCAAATATGAAACACATTTTGCATTATCTGAAACTGCACAATAAAGAGTAAATATGATAAATGCCTAATCAGTATCAGAAAGGGTGTGGGTTGCGCTAACCAGGTCCTCTTCCTCTTCTTCTTCCTCATCGCTACTGCTGGTGCTAGTCTCGGCGAGGTCCATAATGGCATCATAATAGGCCATCTGATTTTCAAAACGCTTGCTCTTCTTCCATCACATGGCCTATAAATCATTTCCACATTTCTGGTGTTGCAAACTTTAACGCATCCTGAAGTAAGCACCTGACTTCACTTAATTTAAATGTTCTGTTGTTTATGGCATGACCTATTACAAAGCTCCATACTGATTCTATTGGATTCAAAACAGTGATAAAGCGGCAGTCTCAACACTGTGTGGCCAGCCTGTTGGACAATGGTATCAACAACAAATTAATCATACTTTTTTGTTTACGTTTGCTGCCTTCACTTGAAATATCAGTTCGTCTATCACCATGTCTGTTGTGTACGCAATCCCTTTGGTACCCATCCATTGGGTAATATCCTTTTTCAGCCACTGTTTGCTAGAAATGCGGTCTAACTTCACACTATGGTAGGATGCATTATCCATGATTAGCATACTGTTAGGAGCAAGAAGACGTAACATGCATTTTAGCCACTTTACAAAAACTTCACCAATCATCTCTTTGTGGTAATCCACAGATTTTTTAGATTCCATTAGCAGCTCCCCACTGTCCACAAAACCATCATTGGTTCCAATGTGCAGTGAGACAAGCTGTTTTTCTTTACCGGTTGGATTTTTCAGCCCAGTTGTTAGTCCTGATAAGAATGCCTGCTTTTTCATTTTAATTTTACTATCTACCCAAACTTTGGAAACCGTATGACCTTCGTTGATCCACATTTCATCAAGAAAATACAGCTTTTGTCCCTCTCGTCTGAATTTTTATATTTTTCTCAGATAGTCCCTAGGCCACAATATGTCCCCATGATCAACAATCAAGTTTCTCTGGTTTCTAAGCACAAATTCAAATCCAATCTATCAAAGAATAGTTTGAAAGCTTATCTTTTTGAAATTGGGAAAGTCAGGAGTGGCTTACCATTCCCTACAGAAAACTGATGACCTTTATGTCCCACAGCACTTCTCACAAACTAGTCACATTGCACTTGAGTCACTGGTTTTCCTCTCTTATGCGTTTTACCTGGTGTAGGTAACTGACCTTTAGGCACTATTTCACTTTGAGCACATTTGATACTCCGGACTGACACACTAGTAAGTTCTGCAGTAAAAGCTGTTATTTCTTGAATAGTTGCAGTTGGGTATTTCTCACAACACTTTGCAAATATGTTTAAAACAATTTGTTTTTCACCACTTCGTAATGTTTTCTTTGGTGATGCTTTACGTACTCCACACCAAACACCATTTTGAACAAACTATGTTCTGTTCTTTCACTTCCTTCTATGGCTGTGCACACCTGCATTTCATATCACAGTTAATAATACTGAATTTGCATATTAATGTATTCCGTTTATTCTTACTGCAAGATTTTTAAACTGTTTTTTGCAAATAATTCTTGTACTTATTTTAAATTTAATGCTATTTTGTATGATAATGGACTATATTTTCATTTGCACCTGCTGACATGGAAGTTGTGCTGTTCAATCAAGCAGTGCAGTGTTTTTGAAATGTGCTGTTGTTTATATTGGAGTTTAAAGTAAGGCCGGCAAAGGTTTAGTACATAAACATATTTTGCTAATTCTACACATGCATTTGCTTATAATACATAGCCTTAAGAATACTATACATAGAGGATGTGCACATGGAAGGAAAGGAGCACAAAATAAACAGTGTTTAGCAAAAGCATTCTTATATAACAGCTAGCAAAGATACCTTCACAACTATGACTCGCTCCTCTGCAGAACCATTGCTGAGCGGCGTGGACGAGCGATCCCTTTCAGACGAATCATGCTGCGAATTGGTACGACAGATTGTGGATGGAGGTGTAGCTGAGGAAGCAAGGGGAGGAGTAGGGACACTGCCACCGTGGTGAAGCGGAGAACCATCAACTGAATCCGTGTCTGATCGATCTGAGACACTTGTAGCTATGGACAGCCGCTTCTTCTGCACATGTGTGTTCAAGCAAGCAAAATGCAAAGCAATAAAGCATATATATACATTGTGAAGGAAACATTTCGCTTCAGTTTTGTAGCTTACCATTTAATTCTTCATAATGCTTGTTGTCAAAAGATAAACACAAATCATTATGTATTCCTTTTTAAAATGTTACATATTTGAGTAATAATTCTCATAAATCTTTGACTAGTTCACGTTCCTGCATAAAAAAAAATTGTTGAAGTATTCTACAATGCAGACTCCTCCATTCTTACTTACATAAAATAAAAATGTCTTAACATAAGAATCAAATCACTCATATTTATTTTTCTGTAATTTATGAGCATGTTCTACAAAATGGGAGTTTTACATCATTATTGAATGCGTAAGAAACAAACAGTTGCTCAGCAACAACCAAAAGTAAACAAATTGCAGTTTATTGCTCAGCGGTATTGATACAGACACAAGCATCTTGGTGCCAAACCATTTGTAGCTGTACAGAAGCTATTTCTGTGTGAACCTATCAAAAGCTATATTTGGGTCAATATGAAAAATGGCGGTGTAGCTTAAGGCTTCCATATAATGGCTTTTTGGAAGGAAAGCTTAGCAATCTTAACAATGGCTGATTTGAACAGGAATGGGAGAAAACAGTAGTGAATGAACTATATGAAAAATTATGTGGCTCGGAACAGAAAATGTCAGTACATTAGCGAACAATACAAAAGTTTTGCCAGTAGGGCCTCTAGTATCGCTGATGCAAAATTTAATGGCAGGTGGTTCAATACAATATCCAATCATAGGGTTGTGACGCCTTGCGGCATTGTACAGTTAAATATGCTGTGAAATCACGCTCTAAAGCCAGTAATATAAATATCATTTGCATAACAGGAAAGAGAATAGCAATAGTCAGCTATGAGCTGTTATTAAATTTTGCGTTTACCAGAATTTTAATAATTTATTGGTAGAATAGCAGCAAAGAGGGTACATATTTTTGAACCGATATTTCAACAAAAGACAATTAAATTCATAACAATATCTTTGTTAACCCATTAGGCCTGGAGCACAGAATGGTTCTGCTGTCCAACTTCACATAGTATTTTTCCTGTTACCATACAGATGGCACCTGATATTTATTTGCTGTACTTTTGCACTGATTTTCGATGCATTTTGTGTTGGTGACATTGGCGTTTCCAAGAGCTAAATATATGAAAAACTACTTCTGATTGTGTTTGGGCTGCAAATGTGTTCACTATCAAACGCCAAGCAAAGACGGCTGCGTCTTAAGATTTGACAGATTATAAAATCATGAAAACTTAATTATAAAGTTACAAAGATTTTAGCTTCAGTTCTAGCAAATCCAGTTCCAATAGTGATGACAAAGCTGAAGGAGTTGTAGAGAATGGAACATCAGCTGGGAACAAAAATGAGTCAGCATAGTGTGTTTTGAGGCCTATCACGTAAATTTTGACAACTAAAGTACTTGAAATGTAATATATGTATAGAACGCATGTAAATAATTTCAGTAAAAAAGGTTTATAAAAGAGTTGTTTGATTATAATGCAAAGAAAATAATTGCTTTTGTTTAATATTCCCGAAAAATAGTTGCAAAGGGACGTATCAAGTTCAAAAAATGTCATGCTCAATGGGTTAATTACTCTGCCTTTTTTCAATCCACATGAATTCTGCACATAAAACATAGTGTATAATGGAATAAAATTCTATACGAGCAATATTTGGATGCCATGTTCATGGCATTACAAATAAAAAATTGCTGCCTCAAGGATGACAAACTAAGCTGAGCATTTCTGGGTTCATTGAATAATTGACATTTGGTTGGTTTGAGATGAGCATTTCACCAATGGTTTTGTTTGCAACAGGTTCACACACACGTCAGCACCCCATCATTGCATATTGCAACAGAAAGATAACATGAATATTGTTCCAACAAGATGGTGCAGCACCTCACAAAAGAAGTGAGTGGTTGTCTGAATGACTCAGCAACAAGTCGTGCTAAAAGGTGGACCTTCAAAGTATCTATATATTTCATGCCATGCAATTTTTTCCCTAGGATCTGGTAAATGATGTGTACAGAATAATCTGTATATTCATTATTTGAGAAAAAAATTTTCATGGCCTTTGGAAGTCTTAAACCAGAGATCACATGGGACAAATTACCTTACATATGATTTGTTTCATATACATAAAGGTAAGCTCATTGAAGTCTAATGTTCTTCTAGAAAGTATTTACACATTACAGAAAAATAAATAGAAGTTGTTCTTATTTTAAACAGTTTTTATTTTATGTCTTTCCAAGCATATTACCTGAATATCATCTACAAACAATGAACTACTGCACTTAATGCATAGTTTATTTTACAGGTTCCCTTGTTTCCTCTAAACCTATCTAAATACACAGAACATATCTGGAGGTGTCTAGTACACATAGATGCATAATATACAGATAAATTAAAATTCACCATAAAATTCCATCAGCATTTCCGTCTTTATCATTAACAATGTTGATAAAAAGTCAAGACTTCTCCAAGATTGTGATTGTATAATGAAAGCACAGTTAAACCCCATTAAACACTCAAGGGACTGCACTAAAACTATTTTATAACTAGAAATAGGCAAAATATGAAATTTCATATTCTAATCCATTCTTGCTATCATTAAGAGAACAAATATTTTTATCAAATTGCGTTAAGTTTTCACTGCCAGTGTCATTAAATATAAAATGATTATCCGGGCTTGTGGGCCGTGTGAAAAATCTTTCGGAATTTTCATTCAATGCAGCTTCAAATGAAATGTCGGAAAGTAGATTTTCCACTAGATCACAGCCCACAAACCCATATAATCATTTCTATTTAAATATTTTTATGTTTTGTAGTGTAGAACCCAATGCATGCAACAAAAAGCTTCATTCAGAAAAATCTTCATATTTGTTCACATTTTGTAAGATTTATGATGGTTTGCTTTTAAACTAATTTCCATTAGCAACAAACCGTGCTTTCCATTTACTCTATTTGAGCTGTTTTCTGCAAAATACATTTAGGAAACCTAAGTCACTTTCTGAAAAAGCCACACACTCCTTTCCAACAAGTCGTAAATTTGAGAAAACACAGCATTTCTCTATGTCACATCATGTGTAAAATTAAATGATGTGGTCTATTGTTGGAGAGTTTTTATTTTCAGAAACCAATGCATTCATTGGCATATTATAATCAATATTAAGCAATGACAATCAACCAATAACTTATTTTTCTTTATTCCTAAGTTTAAAGGTTTCATAAGGACTAAAATATATAATTATGCCAACAAATTTACTGCTGATGTTTTTAAACACACAAGTCCTGTGTGGACAAAGTTTGAGAGGTAGAATCGGAACTGATGTGAGATTTCCTTTGTAGTTTACCGGACAAAATACAAATCGGTTGGAGAATTCAATGTCATACTGGCAAACTGTCACAGTAGCTTAACGGTTACAGCAGCCACATGTAAAGTGGAAGGTCTGTGGTTCAAACCCCAGCTGTGGCATTGAATTTTTCAGTTTAAATTCAACCTCCCAGAAAACTGTGTTAATACGAGTTAAAAAAAAAAAAAAAAAAAAAAAAAAAAAAGTGTATTCAGTTATAAGAAAATCAAGTGAGAAACAAATAACTGCACTGGACTTTTGCCGTTTTATCACAATATTTTGCCTGTCTCTAGTAATAAGAGGAAAATGATTTATGAAATAGGAAGACAATTTTGACCATTTCATTCAAGCTGCATACATGTTATTCTTTAAAAAGTGGAGTGATATACAGAAGTTACTTAATTAAGAGTTTGTAACTTTTTACTGAAAGAGATTTTGGTTCTGTCATTTTTGCTATCATATGCGAACACAGAATTCAAAAGAGGTTAATTTTACAGAAAGGTTACAAAATTGAGAGGCACACTGAGTGTCCAACTCCTTCCACTTAACAAATCTTTCAGGCAAAAGTAAACATTCCTGTTAATAAAAGAGTTGAGTGGATATGTCATTAATCTTACAGGAACATTGGGGAGTTGCCTCAAAAAACAAATTACTAATGCATAACATGTCTGGGGATCACATGAACTTAATTAGTGGGAGCATTTTAATGGGGTTTCACCTCAATTTTCTTTAAATAACATACTATAATTTCCATCTGGCACAGGTATTTTCATTTCAATCCCTAAAAGTGAGGAAAACAACAGAATGAGTTGCATTTAGTCGCACTTACATGGTCATTTAGAGATTCCACAGAGTATTTATATTTTTCTAGACAGTCCAATCTCCAAGAACTATATTTTAAGCTACTTAAACCGGAATACAAATAATTATTAGGGCATTCAATATTTTTCACTTCAAAACCTATTAATGATCTCTGTCCTACTCTCATTTTTGTTACATCATTAACGAAATTGCAAAAATAAATGACAGTTGAGCTCCAGGTTAACTTAGGATAACAAGAGTTTGGAAGCTCTCATTACATTGCTACAGAGAATTGTATTACTACTGTTGTTTTCCTCATGTCTTAACTACTGAAGACATCAATTTAAATTACAAAAATGTTGATACTTATCGAAAAGGCAGTAACCTTTTTGAAACTGCTTATGTGTATTAAGCAATAAAAAGCCAAAGCATTTTAAAGCCATATGTCAGAAATAGGCAAGGTAAGAAAACTAGATTGTATCATTATAAAATATGATTGAAAACAACAAGCTATCCTTCATATAATCTATCTTCTAAATCCAAACTTTGCTGAACTAAATGGAGTCTATTTTATGCAGCTTTTCTATCTATAACTCCTTCTGCTGTGCTATAAACTAAGATTTGCGCAATATATTTTCAAACATGTACTCACCAAATTTGTTTCCTCCTCAGCTAACCACCTACTATCTTCCTCCGACTCTCGCTGCTGCTGCCGTAATCGTTGCTCCAGTAGCTGTTGCTCCAGTTCCAGATCCTGCTGACTGTTTGCTCCCCCATCTGTGGTGCAGTCTTCCAACAGTCCATCTCCGTACACACTCATAGCTGGAGTGGCAGTTTGGTTCTATACATGTAACCACAAGTCAATCAGTGGATGTAAGGAATATCTAATATTGGGATATGAGACACGAAAACCAAGGGCAAGCATGCATTTTACTTCATATCCCACCAGCAATATATAATAGTAGAACAGCCATTTTAGTGCCCAAGTTTGTGACAGATAATTTGGTACAGCAAGTTCAAAAGAGCTCTTTTCTAAGGACGATGATAGCACGAGTGGCTGTGGTTATGGCATATATCATAATTACAGTGAAACCGTTTAACAGAAATGACATGATCCTACATTTTTTTCCATTTTCATGAGGTTTTGGCATCATTCAGATATTTCTTATGTTTTTCCTGTGCATTTTTTGCACATAGTCTTCCTACGCACATATATCAATTTCAAGATAGAGTTTGGCACTAATGCTCACTTTTGTATCACTATTAGACCACAAGTGCATTATATGTATGCTAGGGGTCTGCATGGGCATGGGCCAAGCCTCCAGGCCTAATTTGAAAAATGTTTATCCAGCTCAGATGGACCTGAGCTTGAAAATTAAGAAGTACAAAATAATTTATTACATTTTTGGGTCACCGATGTCAAAATTCTGAGAACAGCACAATTATAGCACCATTTCTTTACTAAGAATTCTATATGATTATTTTGCTGACATGTTTCAAATAACAACAATGATCGTAATAATAATGACAATGACGACAATGATAATAATAGTAATAACAATAAGAATAAATAATAACAAATAACAATAATGATAATAATAATGATAATCATAATAATGATAATAATACCTAATGATAATGATAATAATGATAAAAATAACAACAATAATAATGATAATAATAATAATAAAGCCAATATCTGCAAAATAATTGTGTTTCAAACAAAATTGCACAATACAGCCCAGGCCGGGTGGTAGACTATAACCTCTTTTCAGGCTCAACCTTGCTTCAGGCCGGACCACACTGGTCCGAACCTAAGAATGTTGGCTCATGCAGACCTCTAGTGTAAGCTTCTTGACTACAAATAAATCAGGCAACTTAAAACTTTAATTACTAGTTCAAAAACCATCACATTTACAAAAATAAATTATAGTTATAGCTGTAAATATTAATGAAGCATGCAATGCATGCCAGTCAGCTGTACATAATACTGTTACCTCCAGTATTACACACAGAAAGTAGTTGTAGTGCCATTCTTCTGTGCATCTCCTAAGGCAATCATAACTATTCTATTGTATGTAATGTACAGCTTGATTATTTAGACCTGACCCTGCAGAAATGCAGAGGAGGAGAAAGGCTGGCAATATTCTCCTTACCTGCTTTTGTTACCGGCATTGTTCACACACTCGCTGCCCAGCTACTCCCAAACCAAAACCCCTCCCAGAAGATAGTGGACTAGTCCGACTACTGCGCATACAGCTAAGCAGGGTCAGGTCTAAATAATCAACCTGTACACATGTCCAAAGCTTAAGCCTTGTTGTACTGTAAAAGTGCAATTCACAATATGCAGCCTGTTCTAAATGACAACTTAAAAATCAAATAAAACATTTCAAAACCAAAGAGATGTGATAAAAGTTAAGCAAGTACAGTTATGGGACAAAAATGGCTGATATTATGCAACAAGCTTTTCCATTCCCCTTTTGTCTCCACTTAATGAGACCAGTTACACATTACACAAATATCCCAATATTTGTTTATCACCATGCAAAGCGCAGATATCTCTTCTTAATTTATTTCTCCAAGCTGCATTGGTTTCTCATAACCTTAACAGTAAATAAAATCAGCTTCTGTAGTTAATAACACAGATGCAAGATATTTATAATATTTTCACCAAACTTTTGAAAACTGAGAAACTGATTTTAGTTATGGACACTATCTAAGGGCTATGATTCTCAGCGTTACATTCTATATTGGGCATGAAAAATCGCTTAATTTTGCTAAGAAGTCTTTTTATCATGCTTGAAGTTCCTTTTATGTACTGTAAATTTACAACATGGTTTACCAACTTTACTTCCCTTCCAAAGGAAGTCATGCTAGTACTTTTATGCCTGAAAAAATCCTTTGCCCTCTGTCATCACCTCAGGAACACAGGGTACAGCCATGTTACCCAAGACCATGGAGGATATACCAAACCTTTGAGTGGTATGTTTATGAAGTTATACCCCTGCCACTGTAACATTGCACATGACTGCTCGTGTGGGTTCACATTAAGTTGGCTAATCTGTTCTTGCAACATTGCCACAGTTGCTAATACACAGTAGCAGATAACGTAGCTTTCTATCGCATCACAAAACCACATAAAGAGTGCACATAAGCTATGAACATAGAAGATTAATAAACTGCTTTATAACTAACAATTGAAAGTAAACACAGGTATAACACACTGCAACATAGGTAAAGCAAATTTAAGTAATTTCGGTATGGTTGGGTCCTTCTTTCTACTGTAGTAGGCGTAAATATGCCTTTGAATGGTGTCTATTTCAAATGAATCAAGATCTTGACCGGATGAATGCGGTTTCTTTTCTTCCCTGGAGTTGACAAAAATATCTGCTGACAGTCCAGCAACCTTGTCTTCCATTTCTAGAAGCATTACTTCCTTATTGATTACAGTTCTTCTACTTAATCCGTGTTCTTGAAGCCCAATCTGTAACTTTATCAGCAGGAATGGATATCCACATGTTTTTAGGGCTCTATTCAACTACTGACAGTCATTTGTCTTGAATCAAGTGATCTCTCTGCAGGTCAGCATTTGCATAATGTGCAAATTCCTAATGAATTACAAGACACCAATACTCTCAATACATTTGAGGTAGAAAATCTGCAAATCTTGCTTGGTGTATGTTTGTGACAATAAAGCATCTTATCTTATCTTGTGTAACTGGCCTAAGACTATGATTCATATCAAATGAATAGAAGTGTTATAACCCCTTCTGGACTCTCCCTCAAGCACATTCAACCATTTTTTTTTTTACCCAAACATGTTCACATCAAATCAAACCATGCAAATGCAAATGCTATGCTAGTGCAGTTACGGAATTAAACTTATAAATTACATGTTATAAAGAGAAAAAAATGCAATAATATTAATGATTAGAATAAATTAAACAATCCTGCAAAGCAATAGTACAGGGTCCAGCAGAATAAATAGCCCAATTTAAGTAACATAGTACAACATAGCTGCTTACGCAGTTAGTTTGCATGCTGTATTGAGGAAGGGCTGCCATTTGTAATTATGGTGTGTGGAGTTCAGAGTATGGCGATTTGCCATAGAGGTGTATTTAAAATATAACAAGTCTTCCATCACTTTACAGCGCCACCTGAAGGAATGTATTGAATGTGATAGCAGCCCTCTACCTGGTGTCATATTCAAAACCAACTAATGCTGTATTTTGTGATAAAATGGCATACATCCTTTTGTGTTTTCAATGAGTGTTTCAATAAATTTGTCAATTCGTTTAGAAGTTTTGTTCTATTTACATCCCACTATCCATTCTGCTGCATCCTGTACATTACACAAAGGTGAAGTGTTATTCCTGCAGCTTCAGTTATTTTCTTTCAAATGTTTGCACTTTTCAATTTTTGTTTTCATGATTATAGAGAACCAGATATTTCTCAACTTCAATTATTAATTCACTATTAATCTCCATTTTAACACATAAACATAATTGGAACACAGCTGAAAGACACATCATATGTTCAAGATGGCTGCAGTCAACTATTGCCAGTGGAGCCAGGACAGAAGCAGTAAATTACTGCATGTAAATAGAACTCAGCCTATTCTCTGGAGTACGACCTTGAACCTGTTACTGGTATTCATACTTTGGCAGTAAAATACTGTGTATATAGCCACATGCAGCTAAAGGAAAGCTTCTTTTTTTAGGCAGTATTAATCAGCACCAGCATGAACAGAACACAAGGCGAAAAGGAGAAATGAAATACCCAGCGCATAGGCTCGCACTCTATGAAAAAAGTCCACAGTATATGGGGTGTAAAATATACAATAAATTGCCACAAAGGATTAGGAAAATCCCAAATCCAAACCTCTTTAAAAAAACAGTCAAGAGTTTGTTTGCCAGCAAGGCATACTACTCTGTTACAGAATGCATGGAAGATGTACTCTGACCTCAATTTTAGGTGTCTTAACAAATCATTACTGTACATTTTTTCTCTTTTACCTTTCTTTTATATTTCTATACTCGTGTTTGTAAATATTGTAGACTTATTTTAATCCTTAAAGTTGTAACTATAGTGTATTGACGAGTCACCAATTTACGAGCACCTGCTCACCCATGTAAGTGTAATGTGACGAATAAAGTATAAGTATAACTGCTCATAAAAGCATTAAATGACCGCCAGTGGAGTCCTAGACTTATAATGCTGATTCCATTCTTTTACTGTCCTGTTTCCAAGCTTTAGTCATTAGCACAAGTAGTAGACAAACCAAATTAAGCCTGATGGATAACTGACAACAGAATAGGAGCTCCAATTACTGGCCACAGAATGTGTCTGGGATCAATACCCCCAAGATTTTAAGTTTTACATATAGGACCAGTGCCCACTCAGCATTGTGAGGTAAGTGAGGAGCTGCGGCAGGCAGCGATCCTGGCTCCATCACCTTCCCATCACCTGGATGATCATCCACCTCTCCCACAGTACAAGGGGTGTGGCCAACAGTCGAGTTAGCAGCCCTAAGACCATCAGGACCATCACTGCATTATTTATTATTACATTTAAAGGAATAATTCTAAGAGCATCATTCTCTAAATTATCTTTGATATTTATGAAGTCAGTTTGTAGCATATAAATAAACTCAATACACAAAACTTCTAGATTTCACCATAAAATTACATAAAGAAAATACATTCAAAAGAACTCTCTAAAGTATGCACAAATAAAGAAATAAAAGTAATATCTTGCAATAAATAAGATTAACATGCTTATCACTCGCCAAACATTATTAGTACAGGTGCCCAAATTCACAGCCATCAACTATATTCTCTCAGGATTAAAAAGCAAGTGCACACACTCTTCTCAGCAAAAACTATCATCTATTGGCATCGCAAGTGCAAATCTGGAAAAAAAAAAAGACAAAGAAAGAGAAAAAAAGAATATTCATAATCTGTAAAAAAACATTCTTACATTCATGCTGTTCAAGCTTCTATATTCTGTATAAATATAAGCATGCTTTAATGCACACACATGACTTGCTTGACACTTTGGGTGTCAGAATTATGTGCTTTAAAGCAGCAGTGATGGTGAGAGTTTGTAACATTTGACTTGTACTACAGCTTTTCCTACATGCTGAAAAGTATGACAAAATCTTTTAATTCCAAGCTAGCAGCATTTAAGGGGAAGAACTAAACAAACCTGATTTTCAGGAGCCTTAACTCCACTTACTGTTCAACACCTGGGATATGATACTATGAAGAATAGTATGAAGCAACTTTTAAGACACTCATAATTTCACTTAATTTATTCTGAATGCATTTTGACAATGTCGTCTTCATCTGTTCAACGACTTGAAGTATATGTGAAAGGTCTTACAAAGAGTAAAACTTTTGTAATACCAGCTAAAGACAGACCTTTGAAATGTATCCAAAGTGAATTAAGGGACCCTGGGATTGAAGAATGACTGGAAAATTATCATAAGTAATGTCACGAGTGATTGTCAAATTATTGATAAGTTCTCGAGTCACAAAGTGGGGGAAGTATTTATCCAGAGAATCTATTACGAGTTACATTTATTAAGACTATTTCACGAATTAAAGGATGATAGTCTATGAAATATTACTTAAATACTATACTGTATACCCTGGGAGAAATAACCTGGCACTTGACGTTTCAGCTGTCTGCCAGCTGCTCTGTCACAGCTTTTCACTCGCTGTCCATGACCAGTGGTTTGATGTGATGTTGAATGGCTTCCTTTTGAACTAAATCCAATTTTGTTATGTGCCTGCTGATTTTTCTTTTTTTCCCAGGAGTTGTAAGTACTGCTGATGGGCCGCATTTTTCCTGAATGTCCAACTTTTCTTTGCCTGCCCTTAACACTGTCCTTTTGGATATTTTTAAACCTACTGCAGTTCTCTCTACTGTCTTTTGCACGGGAATAAGAGGTCCACCATTTTCCTTTTCTTTTTCAAAGTATTCTCTTACTGCACATACTATCTCCCAGGTCTGACCTCTTAGGGTTATTTCTGTACCCAATACATGCTTTTCGGCTTTACCAGGACTATAAGCCATTTTTAAACAAAACACAGTGTAACCAAGACCACTGAAATCTGTTACGAATGCCACAAAACACTGAAATATGCAGCTGTAAACTATATAAAGCATACAAAATATAAATCTACAATCCCTCCAGATACACCGTTGTATGTAATTCGTCCGTGACTTATTAAACAAACAAACAATATATTGTTGCGAGCGACAAAACATGCGTAAGGCAGAAGCTGGGAATACACCACATATTGCAACATAGGTGAGTACACACCTCTGGTCACGTGATAGTCATAAGTCTTTGTAACTGATTGGATGTGATAAGGCGAGCCCCCATGAAACCAGTTTACATTTAATTTCAAGAACTAGCAGCAAATACTAAGATAAGTGAAGCTTTTATTCTCTAGGATATTTGTTATATTTAAGAATTGTGTTGCTTCACTATTAATAGCTTCAGTTTTTCAGTGAAATTTTTTTGACTCCACCATTTTAAAGGTGTAGCATAGGCTTTAAATGTGATGTCTACCACATTTAAATGCCCCTGCAGCTTCTTTGTTAGGTCCCATACTTTGGGACAGCCCTCATAACATTCCTCTAAGTGTTGTTTTTATACATAATTTGTTAACAGAATTTCAGCGCGAACAAAACTTTCTCTTTAAATGGAATAACTGAAGCAGAGATAGTATTTCATAGTTATTGCTGGTACTTTATCAACAGCCTCTACCGATCAGCTTCACTAGCTCAGTCACAACAAAGATCATGCCTATCTGGTGTAGGTAAGTTGGGGAAACACTGCTGATCACTTGCCAACTTGCTCAAATTGAAAAACTTTCCCTTGTACAGCAAAGCATAATAATTTTGCAATGATATAAAATTTAGAATGTGTAAGATGTTATGTAGTCATCCCCTTAGTACGGTGGTAGCACTGCTGCTTACCGAGCAGGAGACCCGGTTTGATTCCCAGTAACGGAGTGCAGATTTTCTCCCTATGGGAAACATGGTCCGGGGTGCACTCAGCACTTAGTTTCCTGAGGGGCCAATTGAGGAGCTACTTGATTGAGAAGTAGTGACCCCTGATCAAAGAGACCATATATCTGGCCGGGAGGGACCAGGGCACTGATCCATCCCGCCACCAGTACTACACCCCACTCACGACACCTGTAGTGGGCAGAGGTTAGGCAGCAGGCCTTGGCTGGATGGGCTTTGGTTCTACGGGATAAGATGTTCACTGCAGTAAATATACAACAAATTCCATGCAAAACAAAATGAAATTCTGCTTTATAAGAATTGTCGAAGATCTAGTGGTACCATCTACTTCTTTCTGCCACCTATTCTTATTGCATATGATGAAAACTGATACATAAGATGAAATTATAATTGGGGAACGAAATATTCCAGACCTAAAGCTTACGGTGCCTCCATGGCATTTGCAAGTGATGAAGAATGAGGAAAACCCCAGCCATGGACAATGATCCTGTGGGATTTGAACAGTACCACTTCCATTCACAAGTCTGTGCCTTAACAAACGGATTTGACGTTATAGAATAGCAAACTGTGAAAAATTCAATTTCATCACCAATTTGCAACAGATATAAACTTGGGAACTTTGGAATACTCTAAAACTTCATCAGTACAGGCAATTTATATATCTAAATAAACACTAAATGGTAACTGCATTTTCTTTGATTAGTGTTATTACTGCACTGAAGTATTGCAAGGCTGGTGCATAATAACCAGGAACTGGATGCTAACCACATCCCACCCTTCAGTACTGCACCCCATTCATGATGGCCCTTATGTACAGAGGTAGGGGATGTAACAGTTGGATGGTGGGTCTTGGCCTCAGATATATGACTAAAACTGCAATCCAAAAATTTGAATTATACAAGTTATGTCAAAAATTGACAATTTAGCAACACAGGTACAGTTTGTTCACCAGCTCATGGTTCCTGGCAAGAATGCAGCCAGCCAGTACGTCAGTAAACAATTCCAGATAAACAGTGATATCTGAGCCGGGAGTTGTGCTTCTAATCATGTTTACAATAATGTTGCCAACCTTGGAATGTGCATTCACGCTAGATTAAAGCACAGAACTTGCTCAAAATAGCACAATTTAAATGTTATTTTCAGTTCATGCAGTATATTTAGCTTATAATATGTAAATAATGTTTTCAACTACTCCATCTTTTTCCCGCTGATCATTTTCTACTTTTTCTATATTTTTCAAATACACTGCCAGTCTGTTTCGGTCTTAAGTGATATATCCTCAAGCGTTATATCGTGCAATTCCTATAAGGATAAGTTACCTGTTACATTTCTTTAAGTATTTATTTTACCTTGGCCCAAGCTAGTTCTATGGGATTGAGTTCACACGCGTATGGGGCAAACAAACGACAGTGCGGCCCGATAAAACCAAAAATGTGTTCACTTTAAGAGCCTCTTTAGGTTTGTTTGTTTCAATCATCCTATAAATATATATTTTATGCACAGAACTGTCACTCTGAACCACCACAATGTCATAGCAGATTTCATAGCACTCCTAGGCGGAGGATTATCTGCTTCTACATTACTTTTACCATTACTTCCGGCCGGCAGCTAGGAACGCTATTCCACCCCCAAACAGCATTCCGACAAAACAGACAACCCCGCAGCAATGACATATTTTACAGAAAGACATGGACAAAGTAATCAAATTAAATATCTGTGTTTAGATTAATTTTCTACTCATTTCTGAACAAAAACTTTGAATTAAGGAAAATGAAATTCAAATTACATGCAAGTTTTTTTATATTGCTCTAATACAGAATTCAAGGGACCAAGAAAAATCTTTTAATTAATGAAGATATCAAATTATAAACGTTAGAATTATCTAAATGTCATTGTATATTGACTGAATTGACTGAATTGCAAGTAGGTAAAAAGATAAGACTAGTTATTGTGACATCTTTAGACACACAACAGACTTTCCATGTTATAGATACTATCATTGATAGTTATTCCTATTCCCAGTGTATTATGAACTATACTTGCTCAAGTCTTTTTACTTCATTATGACCCAGCCTTTAGCTTTTATCCCATCACTGCTGCTTCATGCATGTAGGGAAAATAAAAAAAAAGTGCACAGCATGAAAGTGCAAGCAAATAACAAACAATTGACAAACGGCAGTTATCCACACCTGCCCCACTGCACACTCATCGGCAACATTAGCAGAGCTACTGTCCAGCTCAGCTCCGCCTCCATAGGAAGAAGTGAAAGAAGTGGATGAGATAGTGGCACCGTCACTAGTCGCAGATGATGCTAAGGATGAAGAAATAAGGGCTTCTGCTGCTGTACCTGCTGCTGCCGCTGGTGGGGACCCAGTTAGTGCGGCAGGCGGAGGGGGCAGAACACACACACCTCCTACAACAGGGCTATTACTGGAATGAAATACTCCCATCTCTTTGGTTTTGGGTTTTGGAGCTTTCTTTAATATCGGAGATGCTACAGAAGGCATTATACCACTGGATGGAATGTTGCACGTAGAGGGACTGGTAGAGGGAGAACTGGTTGAGGAATGACTTGTGGCAACGGGAGAAGAAGTAGCAATGTTTTTTGTTGCAGCAATAACTTTTTTAGAAACACCATAGACTACGGGTGATTGGGTTACAACAGCAGGAGTAGCCTGAGGTGGCGTAGAAGATGAAGCACAGGAAGGAGTGTTAGTAGCTGGAGTGGATGAAGTTTTTTCAAAATCTACCGCTAGTGTGTTGAAAGCTGATGCTGGTGTTGTGTACACAGACGGTGAGATGCCTCGGGATTCATTTTCACGCAGGAGTTGAACCAGGACCTCTGGGTTTTGGGCCACGATGTAAGTCGTAGGCGCAGGTGCTGCATTGTTTATAGACCCTCCTCCTCCCACAGTTACACTGAGAGAGGCTATGGACGTAGAGTCTGCAGCACCAAGTACAGGAAACCTTGCTGGTTTTGGAGGTGGAGGATCATCAGAACCGGAAGATCCTGTAACATACCACATCTTCCCATTAAAGGTGTACAAATTTCATTTCAAGCTTCTAGGTTCCAAGTTACTTGCAACAAGCAAAGCAACTGAGCTTGAGATCTTTCTTTGGGAAAAAACATAATTAAATTATTTTGACATTTATATGTAAAAATTTGAAGCTTTTTGTTACTTGAACTTCACTTTCTGCACCAGAAGTTATTCAGAGACTGTTGTCTCCATCGTCAGCCTTGACTCACCACCTCGCTTCCTCCTGTGACTTGTACATGGCACTTTAGTTAGATTCCTATACAACGAGAGGCTTTTCACATGGGATATCAAAGTTCAATAAATTGTGTTTGTTTTGGGGTATGGTGGAGAGTTCCGCTGGTTTTCTAAGGGCCTTTGAAACCTTATTTTGTTTGAAATAATCTCAGCAATGAATCAAGGCTGATGTTTAACCATCTTCCAAGATAGAATTGGGGATGCCAGAAATCTCTGCAAAGGTAATAACTGTCCTTCACTGACTAACCCTTCCCTCTTATTTATGTAGATTAAAATTTCTTTATACCAGAGTTACACATCTACTTCTGCAGAGCTAATCTTTCACCACACTCACAGCCATCCTTACTAAGTCACTGAGCCACCTCCTTGCACTTCCCTTCCACACATGGTAGGTTACCCTCTGGTGAAGATGTGCAGCGTCCATCTAACGCGATGCATGGTTGAGATGCCCCTGAACTTTACATCTGGTGGTGGCACTCCATAACAACTATCACAATACTAATCAATATTAACACATTGTTTGATAATGCAAGTAAACTAATTCTATACATCATATGTTAACGAACTGTAGTGTTACTTACCCCATGACATTGCCTGAACACGCCTATTTTCCCTTTTCATAGTTTCCTGCTGTTGATGCCTTTCTTCTAATAGGATCTCACTGTAACAAGAGTTCAGGCAGTTGCACTAATCCACCCTTTACAAGATCACTGAGTGCTACTATTTCTTTGTAATTCGCTTTTAAAGTGAAAGATTACATAAAGTTACAGAATTTTTTTTTCAAAAAATAGAGAAATTTAAAAACATGGACCTCAAGTTAGCTGGTAATCTGAGAATATTACAGAAATCTTCTGCTGAAATGAAAACACCGAGTATTATACAGAATGTTCCAAAATTAGACTGACAAGCTTTGGGAACTGATAGACAACATTATTTTAAACACTTTTTGTTAAGGAAACTTTTTTTGCTGTGGTACTTTGTGTAAGTGCTAGACGAGTTAATGTCATTACCTATTGCCTCCCACCCAGTTTAAGTATTTACGGCAAAATCAACAATGAAAATTAGTATTGCATTTTTCTTAGTAAGGCACACAATCTTAATCCAAGAAACAAACACAGAACACATAAACAAAACACAAACATCTCATTGTTTACAGTTAATCACAGTTTTGCTATTCAAAATTAGACCAACAAACTTTTAAACCATAGAAATGGCTGGTTTCTTTGTGAGAGTACGGCAGAATAGGGTACGCCGATCCACTCTTTGTGTCAATCGCAATGGGCATGCGTTCCAACATTTACTTTGAATTTTTGATTTTGCCATAAATACTTAAACTGGGTGGGAGGCAATAGGTAATGACATTAACTCGTCTAGCGCTTAAACAAAGCACCGCAGCAAAAACCTTTCCTTAACAAAAAGTGTTTAAAATAATGTTATCTATCAGCTCCCAAAGTTTGTCGGTCTAGTTTTGGAACATTCTGTATATGAGTATCTGTAAATCCTAGTGCATGACTGTCTGGGAAAGAGAACCAGAATAATTAGTTTTCAAATATGAGCATGCACAGCCAATGGGAAGCTTTCTAACTCTCAATTCACTCTTCTACTAAAATATTCTTATAAAAGCTTATTCTCCTATATATTTCTTGTTAATTGAGACAACTGTTACATATTTAGTTGTAAGTATAAGAAGGATAAAGTGGCCTAAGCAATACTCAGATTGCTTAGGCTTTGAAATGTGGTGGCCTTGAAATTACATGCTCTTTTAAACGACCACAAGAATAATCAAATCCTAACTTGTTTGGGTTCCATTTTTTGAGTCACTTTTTTAAAGTCATCTCCATTTCAAAATGTTGAAAATATTGTAACATTTTTGAGGTCATTTGACAGTGATAATACAATGAATTTTGAAATCCTGGCATTGAACCAAGTGTTAAAACGTTATGCCACTGACACCAGATAGCAACAGGACTGTGACAGCAGAAAGAGGGAGCAAGAGGGAGTCACCCAACATCCGAGGCTGTTGTCAAATGATCTTGAAAACTTCATAGTATTTTTAACATTTTAAAGTGAAGGTGAGTGTAAAACAGTAACTTAAAAAATCAAACTCAAACATGAACAATACATTATTCTATCTAACGCTTTTTTAATACTGAATACCGACTTACTATTTGAAGAAAAGCATAAGTACTTTAAAATTGAGACCGATAACAAAGAACAACCTGGAGGTGGGTAAGGTCACAAAAAAAGCTATTTGACGTAAACCGTGGTCTTTGAGCTACATTTCTGTGCAATAAGATTTTGTCTATCTTGTATGGTTTACCAATTATACAAAATTTATTCAGAATGAATAAGGTTTCACATTCTATTTGTTGTTGAGAAAACCAAAAACAATGAAAATGTTGTTGCACACTCAGAAGACGCTGAACTTAAATATCAAGTTCGGTATTTGATTGAGTTCTATTTATACTATTCAAAGATAATGGGGTGGCACGTGTACCCACATTTTTTTCTAAATTATTAATTCTTTTAATTCAGGAACAACCAAAACACATATTTCAGGTGAAATATATCTTGATATCAAATTTTGGATAAAATGCAATAATTATACTTGCTACAGGCTAATGGCAGAAAAAGCAAAAACATCACCAGTCAATGACACATAAATGACCTCCCAATCTGCAAAATGAATATGGTTGCCATTAGTCATTCCTGTTAACAGCTGCTTCAAGTGTATTGGCTTTCTGTCCCCATTCTGGTACCCACTACTGGTTTGTTGTGAATCATTACATAAAAGGTGTACTTAGTGTACTTACTGAAGCACTTCACGAATATCTTTGAAGCTAGGCCTTTTGGACGGCTCATATGCCCAACACTGGGACATGAGACTGTAGAGGCGAGGAGGACAGTTCGGCGGGAGTGCCAATCGCTCTCCATTTTCAATCTTTCCAATTACATCATTATTCTTCACACCTTGGAAAGGTTTCACACCCAACATCAGGATTTCCCACATACATACACCTAAATAAACAAAATTGCATGTTACAAAACTGAACTCAGAAGCTACATTTTAAGACCTTAAAAGTACAACATTGTTTAGTTGGAAAAATCTTGTGTTACACTCAAATGACTTTTTGTTTACTAGTAGAGGGGGAAAATTATTTATTGAGACCACCTGGTACTGTGGGAGTCATCACGCAAGATGGCCACACCCACTAAAAAACCCCTGCCACAGGGGTTGCTTCTCTACCTATTATCATTTATTTTTATATCTCATCTATGAACTGTTCTTATAAATGCTTGTTTTTCCATCTACTTTATGTTAATATAGATAAACCTTCTTAGAAATGGTTTCATTATACATTTCGTTGCAGGCACAAAGGGAGATACAGGAAGTTATTATGGTAGTTTAGAGTAGAAAAAGAATATACTGGGTGTCCTAAAAAAACACTAACAACGCTTATTATGTTGTACGGGGTGGCAAACTGACCAGTTTTCAAATAGGAATCCCTGTACAGAAATCCACGGTTTCGACGCTGGAGAGCGTCGAACTTTGAGAACGAACGGTTGTGACAATTTGTCAACATTTATTTTGGTATCTTAATACAGAAGGTATGCAACCATTTAGCCATCTGTGTACTGGGATAAACGACCTGAGCATTATAACATTCCTGCGCATGCGCTAAACTCCTCCAAGAAGTCCCTGGTGCGCATCCTACTGCGCTATGTATTTTCCAGTACAGTAATGTTTTTAACAGCAGTACAACACTTAACAGTATACAGTTGCTGAAATGAGATCCAGTACACTTTGATGTAAATGTGCGGAATCACCTCAACGTCGCATGTCCAAATCGATGGATTGGTGGAGGTGAACCTGTTCCATGGCCTGCATGGTCGGCAGATCTGACTCCCCTCAACTATTTTCTGTGGAGTTGTATGAAGAGTATGGTGTATGACACTCCTGTGAGACCCATAAACCAACGACAGGTGTGGTCCTCCAGACATTCTGGGGGTTGTGAGAGAGCGATGTGACCACCAAAACATAAAAATATGGTGCTCTCTAAAAAGCGGTTACTATTACTGCTATTGATTGCTCTCTTCAATATCATCAGTGAAAAATATTGGAGAGCAAAAGGATTAATGACTTCATTGTCAGAAATCCAGCATTAGCTAACAACAATGACACTCCTGTAACGTCAACGGAGGATCTTATGGCTAGAGTCCACGGAGCGACTGAACATCTTCAAAGACAACTGCACGTATTGGGTCATGTGCATGAGGCTTACCACCGCCAATATAGGCTCTGCAATGACATAGGAAATACACAGTTCGAAGCCCATTTGTAAGGTAGACAGCTCAATGTTAGGCTGACAAAATGTGAACGCATACCCATCTAACACTTCGATGTGTTACAGCATCCAAACCATGCATTTCTGGACAGGGGTTCCTATTTGAAAACCAATTATTTTGGCATCCTGCACAACAAATTAATGGTACCTTAGCACAAGTACTAGATTCAAACAACTAGCAATGTATATCTAGGTAATGGATATGTCACAAATATTTTATTTGACATCAAGCATTTGTACTAGATCTACTTTTTTGTGTGGTAAGATTTTGCTCTTATGGTTTCCCAGAAATACAAAATCATACAAACTGTATTTAGATTGAAGGAGAACTCACAGGTTATTTGCAGAATATTTTAGAATTTTGCTCTTCTAAAAAAATTGGCTAATCTAAGTAAATTTCAAGTTTGCATTAACTTGAGCAAATCAAATTTAACTTACCAAACATCCACACATCACTAGCCGTAGTAAAGCGCCTAAAGTTAATAGATTCTGGAGACATCCATTTAATGGGCAGTTTTCCTTTACTGGCCTTGTAGTAGCTCTGATCTTCCACCCAACGGCTCAGTCCAAAGTCTGCTAGTTTCACACAAGTATGTGATGATACAAGAACATTTCTTGCAGCTATATCCCTGTAAACAGAAAAAAGAAATGAAAGTGCTTAGAGAAAAATTGTTTATAAGTTTCTACTAAGCTAAGTGGCAAAGACATGGGCAGATTCAGCATACATTATTGTGACGTAAGATTTGGCACACAACAAAGGACAAATGGGGCCAAGCTACTTCACACCACATGCCATGCTAGCGAGCAGGCAAAGGCGTTAAGGACAGTCATGTGATACTTCTATGTAGTGCTGCTTGAAGTTGTTAGTGACTGATAATGTTACCTATTGCAATAATTACCTATGTCTAAATTAATGGGCCCTGTGGACAATTCTGTGCGTTGCGTGTGGCCTAAATTAACCTTTTGAAATTAATGTTTTTTTAAGAAAGTCGATTATCTACAGCCTCCTAGGTGAGTGGTTCATGATATTTATATTCGTTTTGCATGTTATTGTATGAATAGAAAGCATTTTAAATTTTAAAAATGTGTCGGCAAGGCGGGGGCATCGAGTGGAAAATATCTCAGCAGTGAAAGGGTTAAGCGAAATAGACTGCAAGATACAAGAATTACACAATTGCTTATTAAATGCTAATATAATATTTTAGCATGATCTACAGAGCACTATCAAGAGGAAATTAAATTAATCATGAAAAATCATAAAATTTGTTCTGAAACTAACCTGTGAACAAACTTCTTGGATTCTAGATATGATAACGCTGTACTAAGTTGAAAAGTGTAGGTTAAAAGAGTAGCTAAATCTAAACGATGTTTATTCTGTTGAAGATAAGCCCTCATTTCCCCCAGCTTGGCCAGTTCCATAACAATCCAAATTGGACTCTCTGAACACACGCCAATCAGTTTGATGATGTGTGGATGATCAAACTGTTGCATAATATCTGAAAGAAAAACATACAGTTTACAAATATGAACTAAAATGTGTTTTTAATTCTTGAATGTATACATACAGTAAAATTTGATGTGAACAGGTCCCACTAATAAAAGTAAAAACATTGAGAACAACTTCATGTTTTGGCACTTTGCCGTCACAGGATTGCTTTCTGTAAAATGAATAAATTGTTACAACTGCATACATTATGCTCTGTAATATCTGGACAGAGCACAAATTTCACCTTTGCTGACTGCCAATTCACAACTTTCGATGTACTTCATATCTCAGCTGTTATCCTAATACACTATTTGTTATGCTAATAGAGCTAGGCAAAAAATGGCAATGCTCTAACACTCCCATACTGTTATTGGTTACTACAAGTTTGCAATCCAAAATGTTGTTCCCAATACTCCCCACATGGTCAATGATGACCTTTGGAGGAAGCTTGTTCAACAAAGTGAAGAGGCAGCCAGCAGTCAGTGTTCATTATCTCTGATGATAGATTGATGAGGGTGGCGATGGAATGACAGAACCTACAGCTTTTACCGTTTTAGCAAAGTTTTTTAAAAGGAGTTACGAGTTCTTATTTTCAAGACATATGTAACACATTCCGATAAAATATTGCTAGATGACAAGAGCAAGAGTTCTTTTTAAATAATATTCATTTTTAAATATAATTGTTTTTATCCAATTAATGAGATTTTAAGAACATACTACAGTTTTACAATTGATTTTAATACTGTCTAAAACTATTAAAATGATTTATTATTCATGGAAATCATTTTTGGACTGTCTGTTGTATTGGTTGTATTGGTTTTTCTTGATGATGGTTATTTCCTTTTATGATTCATTGCCATATCACGCCTTCCCGTTAATGCTGGCCATGTTTCCATATACTTAATATCATGTTATGCTTTGTTATTATACCATTTAATTAAGCTAATAGTTTCGGAGATCTATAATATATACATATAATGGTAATAAACAAAATTAATATAAACACCTCTCATTTAACAGAATATCAACAAATATTATCCACATGGAAATTAAAATTAAATTGTTTTGTTGTTTAATGACGCTGTCAATTGCCAGGATCACATCAGCATCGCCAGCGTGCCAGAACTTTGTCCTGCACGAGTTCTTTTACATGCCAGTATATCTACTAACATGGAGCTGTCGTTTTTAAGTACACTTAAAAACCATCAGTCTGGGCCGGATTCGAACCCACAACCTTGAGATCAGTAGGCCAGCGTCTAACCAACTGAGCCACCCAGACCGACTTAGCCACATGTAAACAATAAACATTAATAGATATCAACATACATCCCTGTTATACAAACTAAGTTAACATTTGGGGATTGTAAATACTGTCATACCATGTATCCAAACTATTTTGGGAGTTACTTTACATGACATGGAGTTGAAGGCCTGGATAGGGGCAACTTAAAATAACCACCCAATAGCCAGGAATACAACCTCATATCACACACACGCACTCACCACCCTACTCCCCCCCCCTCTCTCTCTCTCTCACTCACACTACCACACTCTAGGTATGATGGGGAATGACCCTGGTTAAAAAATTCCCATCTGTCAAACAGGGACCTCTGGATTTACAGGCTAACTGCAGATCACAGATGCAATCAATATAGCATATTATTTTGCTTATAAAACAAATATTACAACATTTAAATGCTGTACATGAATAGGAATGATCATTTTCTTCCAATTAGAAAACATTAAGGAAGATATGTTTTCTTTCCCTTCACTTGGGTTATGATTCCTAATATTTACTAAAACAAAAATATGTTGTTGTTGTTTTCTAGTGCCTTGCATCTGGCAATGAAGCCATTAGCATTCGTGCCCTCCAATACTTTTGAACTGTAGTTTTTTCTGATCTTAATGCTTCACAGGTCAAAAATATAAATTAATTATATTAAAATTTTTACATCAGATTATTTCACTAATTATGTAAACAAAAACAAGGACTTAAGAGAAAGCTTTTAACATGCCTATAGCTTACATTTATCCTGGCATAACAATAGCAATAACTATTGTAGTAACTGACTAATATTCTAATATTTGCTGTAACTCACATGCTTCCTCTAGGAACTTCTCCGCTGTGGCAAGATCAGCATCTGCTTTACATGTCTTAACAGCCACAGGAATGATTTGGTTGTCTCGACCTTTGTACGTTCCTTTATGGACGTCTCCAAACTGTCCCTCGCCTATGATCTCTCCCAGCTCCACCTGATTTCGAACTAGCTCGTAATCACGTGCTGAAATTATTAATGTTCTACTATAACTTACTGTACATATGACACTAGTACAAATTAAATAACAGCAAAGGCATAAAGACCCATTATCATTATTAAAGTTTTGATAACAGTTGTGCGTGTTATTACAGGTGCGAAAGATTTGTTGGAAGATGGGTTTGCAGGTAATTGGTAACAGGAGCAATAATAATGCCACACAAAGATGGAGAAAAATACTAAAACTAGCTTAGTCCAGACTTCCCACACGCATGTTTACTTTAAATGAAGGCCTCTCAAAGCTTGAACTGGATGCAATCCACTATGCACTGGTTCCACACATCATGCATCTTGGCGACTCAAATAAGTTTGCCTTAGCTCACAGCTCCAGAGTGAAGAAACAAAGAGGTGAGGAAGTCTGTGTTGATGTATGCCTTTCTTATCAATAAAATAGATATGTGCAACACAATTATGTAATAACGGAGCAACCCATTCCAAAGAAACCAAAAATGCTGAAAGTCTATTTAAATCAAAGTGGGAAATTTCTTATTTTTTTGAAAGTCATGACAACAGACCCAAATGCCTCATCTGTGGTACAATAATTACATGTATATGAAAATCATCTGTTGAAAGACAGTTACCCTGAGGACACACAAATGTTTATTTTGCGTGCACTTTACGCACGTAATGCACATACGGCTTAGCTTCACTAGGCATCTAGTGGAACAACACACATGCTCAGTGCATGATCAAGATCACAAAATCAAAGCTCACATAAACATGCGTTTTAGTGGGGAGCAGAATTGAAATGCTAGAACGCATATAATCTACAAGCACATCTGTATGCACTCTGAACTGGCTAGCTTAACCAGAGAACAAGTGAAACACTTCACTTTCAGCAAGAGTCAGTTGTGTTCTACTTCCCCAAGAGCCTCCGCCATTGCAAAGGTGGATACAGAGTGATTAATAAGTGAGGTTGAAATTCGTCCTGTGTTATAGGATACTGCTTGTGATGTATACAAGCACAAGCACCCTGTTATATTTGAAAGAAGTTTATGAAATGAAGAAGCTGATATTCGAAAATAATCAAAAACGTTGACACTAACTTCATGGAGTGGAGGATATAGTGTGTAAAAATTTCTGTAAAAATGCCTCTCTCTGTTAATTGGGTGTACCCACTACTTTCTTTCTTTTTTCCTTCTTTTTAATACGAGATAAGCAAAGCCCACTACAGCAATAATTTCATCAGCTTCCATCTTGGAGAACTGAATAGACGACAAAACGCATGTTTCAGCTGTGTGTGTTGAGTTCTCAAACGCACGCAAATATTAGGTGCATAAACATGCAGAAATATATAGTGAAGTCATAGAGGTTGCTAAAGAGGAAGAATTAAAAAAGGTTGCTATACATTGTAGAAAATGTACTTTAACCAAAAATGAGGTTTGTACCACTGCTTTCTAAACCATTAACACAAAAGACCATATTTGGTCATAAAAGACCAAATTAATGCACAAGTAAACATTACACAGTGAGGAAGGGGAAGATGGCAAAATGCGCGAGATAAGCATAAGGAAAGCATGAGTGGAGGTTTGCACCAAGGTCAACTGTTTGTAGTTGCATTTTGCATCTTGCACCATATGATGCACTGATGCATGCACCCTCAGAGGGCCCTCTAAACGCACAAGAAAGAAAGTGAAAACAGACAACTGTAAAAATATGTGGCTGTCCAGTGCATTTTTTCCTGGAAAACTTTTAGGCCTAATATTATAAACATAGTTTGACTGGAGGTTTAGTTAAACTAAACAAAATCAAAGGTTTAACTGCAGGCGCAGTTTCATAAACAAAAAGATTTTAAGAGAGTGTAGCATTCAACAGTAATAATAAAATGACTTACTAGCTGGAGTAGAATAGTCACCCTCCTCGTCTACAATTTCAGCGTAATCTTCAGAGAGCATTGTACCAGTTTGTTGTACACCAGTTTTCTCAGGACTGCCAGAACCTGCATTTGCCTGCTTCGATCCTCCTCCTTGATGCTGGCGATACTTTGGAGGATGTGCATCTATGTAACAAAACAATGTCTTTTGTATATATCATGTACAGTTTAAAAATCCAACTTTTAATTGTTCATTATATACTAGTCTTTTGGACTTTAATGAAAAGAATTATTTTGGTATTCTTTTTACTAGTCAGCAAAGCTTATATGCATGTTTACTGGTTTAAAAAATACTGCATAGGATATCATGATATGCTGCAAAAACTGCAAGGAAAATGCACTGCTTTTGGAGCTACAATCATAAGAAGATATGATTAAATCTGTTGCAATTAATGATGCTGCATTGTTAGGGCTTTTTTGCATAAGAACACTTAAAGCTGAACTATTTTGTTATTTCATTACTTACAAGAGAAATATATAGGTATGCTTGGCAATCTTTATCCTTAGTACATGAACATTCCTTATATGCCTCCAAAGGTCTTAAACAAAGTGCTTTTGTAGATACACAATGGAATGTAAGTACTTAATATCCAAATGATATGCCACTTATTGTAGGAGTAACATAAAAACATAGAAAAGAAATGACTCAGTAACAACTTGCGGAGGGGGACTTAACACCTTGACCGAAAGGCAATCTTTTGTGCCTATGCCCCTGACAAGGCACCCCCTGGGAGGATGAACGAGACGGGTGGATCCTAAGGGTAGCTGGAACATTGTCACGACAGAGCAGATGATAGGATCCCTACATTTTTCCAGTTAGAAGCACCCTGGCGAAAGCTGGCTTATCTTCCCCCTCCCCCTCCCCCTGACTTGTGCCATCCCATTCTTTCTTTTAAATTGTTAAAACTAAAACCGTATAGGTGTACAAGTGTCCATGCTTTAAAACAAAGTGATCCAGAAATTAAAAATTATTTTCTTGTTTAACGACGCTGTCAATTGCCAGGATCACATCAGCGTCGCCGGTGTACCGGAGTATCACCAATGCATTATAGTGAATGGCTTCTTTCATCAGTGTATAATGATTTAATTCATCTACAGCTTCTGTTCTTTTCAAACGCGTGGTTCCACCTAAACGGTCGTGTCAATACTCATAACAGTCGGTAATGGCCCTCTGAAAACCCACATTGTGTTAACAGCACGATGCATAATTGGTCCAGTATTCTACAAGCAGACTAAATGCAGAGTAGCCGAGGGTGGACGACATTTCCAGCATCTTCTATAAGATAAGTGTGTTATACATGTTTTACGTGCAGAGTTTATGTAGGAGCAAAGCCGGCTGTGGCACATCCAATCACACACAGGCGAAATGCTGTGTGCCTGTTAGGTTTTAGATGAGGAACCTGTATCTATTCTTTGTTTATCCCATATGGCTTGCTATACCACTCATCATATAGATTGCAATGAAACTTTCCTAAGTTGTTGTCCACATTCTGGCGAAGGTTTCCGAGTGGTCAAACCATTTCACAAAAGCAGAAAAAAGTAGTGTATCTATCTATTATATATAAAATGGATGTTGGTATGTAAGAACACCTTTTGGCCGATCACCATGAAAATTGGCACATCTAAATGGTTTTTCATGCTAAGGTTTTCATACTATCGATTCAGAGTTTTCTCTACGTACTTCTCTTTCATTTAACACATTCACATGTCCTTCTCTACTCGCTCTTCAACATACAATTTTCTATGATAGATATAGAAATGTAACATATCAGGTTCACATGGTTTTCTCTACTTGTTTTTCTTTTATGTTGTTGTTTTCTAGTGCCTTGCATCTGGCAATGAAGCCATTAGCATTCGTGCTTTCCAATACTTTTGAACTGTAGTTTCTTCTGATCTTAATGCTTCACAGGCCTTCAAGTGTTCTTCATTCATTTCTGCTGGATCGTTACACAGGACACATATTGGTGAGGCTGAGATACCTATTCTGTAGAGATGACTTGCTAAGCAGTCATGATTTGTCAATAGTCGGAAGGCTGCAACAGCTGTTTTCCTTGGTCTCTGGGGGATTATATCTGGATTGGAAAGTAGTGTAATCCATTTTTTATCTTTGGCATTTGTTTCTATTTCTTGTAGATATGAATGACAAAAATTTTTTATGATCAAGCGTTTTATTGAGGAATATGAGAAATTGAATTTAGACTTTTGTTTTATTGTTGTGCCTTTCTTTGCAAGTGAGTCTGCATCTTCGTTCCCCATGACTCCACAGTGTGCTGGAATCCATTGGAGATGAACAGTCTTATTAACTTTTTGGAGTTGTGTTAACATTTTGTAGCATTCTCTAATTTTTGTTTTTCTTTTATGTAACACATTTACAAGTGTTTCTCTACTTGCTCTTTAACATAAATTCATACAATTTTCTATGACTGAAATAGAAATGCAATCTATTGCATTCACACAGTTCTCTCTACTCACTTTTCTTTTACAAAAGAATTACATGTATTTCTCTATTCACTCTTCAACACAGAATTCAGAAATACAGTATTTCGTCTGGATGTAAAATTGTTATGGCTGCATGCTTTTGTTGCTCCCCGCATCCATTAAGCTGCGCTGTTCAAATCACTCACGCTCATTCTTCTACAAAAGTTTTGAGATGTGCAAAAATAAAAGTTGATCCACTCAAATTGAATGCAAGATGGGGTACTCCATGTTTTCTGAGTAAACTGGTATCACTACAGGAATTCCAGCAGCACAAAGATGAACGACCTGCAGTACACAAGGATGAAGAACCCACGGTGTGCAGACAGTCAGTCCCTGCAACGGAGTTGGGAAGAGAGCATTTGCTCAACGATTTTCTACTATCTTAAAACTGGGTTAAATCAGTCTTGAACTTTTGCAACAGGCTTTTTGGAACATTGCTCCTTCCCATGCCACAGTTTTCTGGTGGTTTCAGGAATGTAGATGCTGAACATCTTTGAAAGATGAGGAAAGAAGCGTGCATCCGGCAACGACAGTGACTGAGGAAAACATCGCAGCATTGAGAAAATTGCTTCATGAAAATAATTGCATAATATTTAAAGAAATTGATCTTGGGAAACGTTATCTGGCACTCAATTACGGACAATCAAGGACACGGTACAACCCGGCATACCAGCTGCAGGAATTCCAGGCGGGAAGAAGTGGTTTTAATCCGCCTGAGGATAGGCCATACCCGAGCCATGCATGGACACCTTTTGCGTGGTGATCCGGAGCCTGTCTGTACGACGTGCAACATTCCAATCTCCGTCGCACATGTCCTTCTTGATTGTCCGCGATACGCTCGTGAGCGCCAGTCCGTTGGCCTGGGCCTTACACTGTCGTCAGTTTTAGGCAACGACCCAATATCTGTAAATACAGTGCTGCGGTTTTGTTCCACAATTGATTTTATGAAGCAAGTGTAAGGTTATTTTATTTCAGAGATTTTAGCCTTTTAGATTGCCGTATTTTTGGTTTTTTTTTAACGTTTTAGTGTTTTTTACTTTGTAGAAATTTTAAGTTTCTGTTTTTAGCATTATAAATGAAACGTTTAATAGTTGTTTAGAGGTTTTTATCTATTTTAACCGTAGATTTTTAGTTTTTAATGGGTGATGTTTTAACACTTGACGGTATGTAATTTTACTTCTGGACTCGGGGCCCTAATGACCAAGTTGTCGACGGGCCCTTAAACCCAACACACTCACTCACTCACTTTAAAGAAATTGAGGCAGCATTGCAGATTGGTTCACCAGGAGTTTAGAAAATACTCCATAAATTCCTTTGTGTGAGGAAGCTCTCATCCCTATGAATGCCTCACAATTTGACGGAAGAACAAAAACATGCCCATGTTGAATGGTGTGAGAAAATACTGACAAAATCTGAAGGAGGGAACTCCAGACAGGTTTCTATCGTTGTCATAGATGATGAAACCTGGTTTTATTACTTTGATCTGGAGACCAAGTGGCAATCAACAGTGTGGACCTTTTCTCATGACAATCCATAGGCAAAAGTGAAGTGTTGCCGAAGTATCCACAAGAAAATGGTGGCCTCATTTTTCCTACAGGGTGGTCTTGTGGCAACCATTTCTCTCGAGGAGCAAAGCACGGTTACTGCTAATTGGTACACCACAGTTTGCTTGCCAAAAATTGTTGCCAAGCTTCTAGAATGGCGGCCACACACGGACTGCGAGGGTTCCTTTTCCATCATGATAACGCGTCTGCACACGCAGCCAACATTACCATTCAGTTCTGCAGTCTACAGAGGTCAAATTTATTATTCATCCACCACCCAGTCCCAACCTGGCCCCATGTGACATTTTTGTGTTCCTAATAATAAAAAATTGCATGCAAGAGATTTTCAACCCCTGAAATGGTGCTACTACCTATGGAGGGGAGCTTGCAGCCATTGAAGAATACACGTGGCAGGAGTACTTCCAAAAGTGGTTTCAGCAAATGCAAAAGTGTATACAGTATGGTGGTGAGTGCTTTGAGAACATGCAGCGATCAGAAATATTTTAAAATAATTGAAAATAACTCCCTGAAGATGAAAGCGACGTTAGCCCTTGAAAGCTTGGAAATTCTTCCAGAATTCACCTGGCTGAGAGCCTGAAAAGAGTTATTTTCACATTGCCGCCAGGAAAGCATCAAGTCTTAAAAGAAATTATTCTTGGTGCATCTCAAAACTTTCATAATGACCCTCGTATCACTTCCACCTTATCCTTTTGAATCCATAATTCTTAACAAAGATGTTATCAAGACATGCACATAATTATATTTACAAGCCAAAAATATGCTTTGGTATTTCATATTATTTATTTGTAATGTTCTGCACTTACTTTACATGTGAAAGTCAAAAGTTATACATTTATTCTATTGATATTTACAATCTCCTGCATTCTAGACTGTGCAAAAACAAACCATGATTAACTAACAGGGAAAATAGCTACAGTATTTTAAAAAGAGAGAAGATTAACAATAGAGCACTATCATATACTTATGTATAGATCAGCACCATGCTATTAGACACCTACCATCAACTCACTGGCAAACCTGCATATCTAACACTTTATGAATTCTTCAACAGAGCAAAAACTTTATTTTTAATAATTGTAGTAACAAACAAGCTCATTTTTTATTTATTGTGCTTTTATCTCTTACAAACTTCATATTTGGCTGGCCCTGTGGTGCAGTTGGTAGAGCACTTGCCTGCTGTGCTAGGGGTCCCGGGTTCGATTCCCGGCAGGGGGGTAGGAATTTTTCTCCAGCCAGGATTATTCCTCATCCTTCCCTGAGTCTGGAAGTATGAATGAAAGTGTGAATGTGTGTGTGAATTCAAAGTATAAAACCCCCAAAGAACGAAAAACCCAACGTAAACGTGTAACACCATTTGTCAATATGCAAGGCCGTCGATATGACCTCTGCAGTTAAAGGAGGGATATAAATATGGAACAAAAAAAAAAAAAAAACTTCATATGTCATTGGTAGCTATTTTAAAAGAGGGGGAAAAAACTCCACCAAATATGACCATATTTCATCGCATAATCATTGCCATCACACAATGGTTGCACCTTGCAAGCCAGTGCCTAGGGTCAGACGCCTGTCAGGGAGCACAGGAGCCTGTGGATCGGACAGAGTGAAGACCTGGAAGCAGGTGGTTAGTCAAGCACCATTGGTGGAATGAGTGGTGGGGGAAACCGGAGAACCTGGAGAAAACCCACCCAGACACTGCTTTGTCCCACATGCAGGTCCCTGGGATCGAATCCGGGCCGCCTACATGGTAGGCGAGTGGTCTAACCACTCGGCCAAGGTGCCGTCAATTCCAAGTGTTCACTATCAAGAAACAATGAAAAATAATGTGCTGCCACTGGAACCTGCTAGTTTCATGGGAGAGAGTACATGGTATGCAGTGTATTGTAATATATTCCTCACTGTCGATGTTTGCTGAATGCCAAGATGGTGGCTAGCCCATCAGTATATCCACCATCAGTATATCCAGGTTCAAGTACCTAAAGCATGGGAATTAGCACACATGACTAAGCAATAAGCGAATAAAATGGCAAGCAATATGAAAACCATTTGGTTGGCATACACCAAGTCAATAATCATCTTATTCTTCAACGATGTTCATGTCTTCCTTTTTAAGTCTTTTTTATTTATTTATTTATTTACTGGAATAGGTGTTTTCATTGCAGTGCCAGCCTCACCTTGGCTTCCTCTTTCTTTTCAACTACAAACAGCGTAATGTGGCTGTGCTTTAATGTTGTCACAAAATGACAAAATCAGTCTGGTTATTTTTCTATCACTTAATTGACTTCTAAAATTTTACCACAAATACATAGTTTTTCTCTTGTCGTTAACACAGTCTACAATCTTACGTGCTATCACAACTCACAGCTTTTATTTCCATAACCTTGCTCAGTCCTTTCAGTGTCTTTCTTCACTTTCTGTCTTTCATATACTCACTATGACAATGCAATCACTGACACCTGTTAGAATCTTCTTCACGACACAGACTCACTCCTCTGCTGTTCCTTGCCTCCTTATATAGAGGGGATGACGTCAGAAAGACCTTTCTTAACTTCTAAACACACACCGCAATCACGTGGCCAGATCTCTTTCAAAAGATCTGGAGAAACTACCTTTTGTGTAGCAACTTTCATTGTTGTTAATCAGATACACACAAACAGTTGTGCGAGCCAGTCTGACCATGAATGCCTTTGTCTGCTCGTTGACCTGGCATGTGACGTGAAGTAGCCTGGCCCCGACAGTCATTTGTTTTGCACCGTGCCCAGAGTAAATATGTACTCAGACTCGCTCTTATGCTCCTTACTGTATCTTAGTTGCTGAAAGTTAATATAGCCAGTCTTAAATAATTTATTCTTCGCACTCCCATAATGACTGCACTGTCTACTTTTACTTTATGAAGAAAGGATAAAAAGTGTGAGTTATGTAATAAAATACACTAACTCCAACCAATAGTATCACAAGTGCATCAGGTCAGGATTACCATCCCATTTCCATATCTCATTTATGTTATCACTGTGGAGGGACTTAAAAGATCATAGTGTAGCTACCATATATATTGATCGACTTCAAAAGAAAATAATTGATTTCAGAAACCATTTAACTCATATTTATGTCAATGAAACATTTCACTTCAATTATATTGAAATAAACCAAGCATAGCTAAGTGCTTCACGTTGTTGGTAATAAACAGAAATGCCTTTTCATAATCATCACACAAATACAAATTTAAACACTGAAAAAAAAAAAAAAAAGATATACCAGTAAGCATTAAGATCTAAATGAGGTACAGAAAATAATGCGATTGTTTTCAGATGTCGCAGTGAAGTAGCACAAACCAATTTATACTTAATAATTGAATGGGTAATAAGCTAAATTTTAAAGAGCGAAAACACTAACATTTAAAATTATTTAAATTTAAGACACAAAATATATACTTTAACAATGTGTACTCTTCTTCACAGAGGTGTTTTTGAAGCCACTGTTTTCTGCAGTAGCAATGGTTGGTTTTGTTGAAAATCTGTGGAACCCTAGACCTTGATTTGTTCACTGTCCTATTTCAAGGACCAAATCTATTTTGCTTCCTGTGGTACTCCTAGCTCAAATTTTCCCAAAAAGGTCAACATAGACAGCTTTGTAGGTGCCAACAAAAATTGTAATATTTATGAAATGTTAGATATGCAGGTTTGAAAGTCTGATATTATACAAACTATTTACTTAAAGTATAAACTACAGAATAAAATTAAAGTTTACTAGAAATGTAAATGTGTATACATTTGTTTGTGCATGATTGGTGCAGGTAACTGGTAAAAGAAGCAACTAAAATAAACACTAATACAACATTAATTAAAAAATTACTTGTACAGTAGAACTCAACTTATCTAAAAATCGTTCAGCAATTAAAAATAACATCATTTTGAGGGTCAATGTATGATCTAGGGACATAAATGACTGAAAACAGGTTGTGTGTTATATCTCAAAGACTACTTTAATGGAATAGGTTTTTTTTTTTTTTTTATTTGATGCAATACACTCATGTAACTTTCTCTACCCATGAGAAATGCCTATATACAGGATTCTTCATTTAAAACCTAATGGGCACACAGCATTTTGCCTGTGCGCAATTGGGTGTGCCACAGCCAGCTTTGCTCCTACATAAACTCCGTGCATAAAGCATGTATAATGCTCTTACCTAACAGATAATGCCGGAAATGTCGTCCACCCTCGGCTAAACAAGCATTATATCGGGAGAACACATTCTGATTCACACGATTAAGTTGGGTCACCATAATGTTTACCACTTCATTTCAAATATTTTTTAGTCCTTCCAATGTATGAGGATTTGCCTCGTAAACTTTGTCTTCCAAGTTATCTCACAAGTAAAAATCATACTGTTAGATCGGAGAGCAAGAGGGCCATACACCAGAAACAATCACTCTACCTTCAAATACTTCCTTAATTTTATTCCTGGACTCCTGTGACTCCTCAGTTCATGATAAAATGGGGTCAAAATGTCATTTCAATACCTCTCTACATTTACAGTCTGCTCGTAGAATATTGGACCGATTATGTGTGCTAACAGCACACCAAACTCCAACTCTCCGATCATAACCAGGGATTTGTTGAGCCTGATATGGGTTTTCAGAGGCACAGTACCGACTAGCTGCATGCACAACAGCCGGTAGTGGGGGAATCCAGCAAGGTTGCGGGAGAGGCTAAACGTTGTCTGCTCCATTAGGTTTTAAATAAAGAACCCTGTAATTATTATTTCTTTATGCCAACAAACTTACTGTTGGTGTTTTTAAACACACAAACCGTGTGTGGGCAATGTGGCATTGAATTTATAAGTTCCAGTTCCACCTCTCAAAGAACCCTGTATTTGTTACATATTATAGTCCAGTAGAATATTGATAACTCAACTCTCAATAACTCAACATTCTGTGTAACTCGACGACTTTTTTTATTTTTATTATTTTTTTTTTATTTCTTACCATTTCTATTATCTACTAAGCCTTATTAATTGTATGGGTAAAGCTTAATCAGTGTATGTATACAATCCTACATTCTCCCTCACAGTAACAAAAGGACTGACCGCATATTGACTTTCAACACCTAGAACATAAACATAGTCAGAACATAAACAGCTGGCAGACCAAAGTCTGAAACTAAAAGTTTGCTGCCAATAATGTGGACACATAGCACAAACATTTGTTAGGAAGGTGTGAAAGTTTATTGCTTTACCCAGTACAGAGGTATTTTTTAGACATGATAAATTGCGCAATGGCTTATGATCGAGTTCACTTTTGTATTTATAACAAAGGGATGTCAAGTTATCTTTCCGATTTCCATGTAGTACATAAACATCACAGACCATCTCACATTATCAGCAGTGCATTGTTTATCTCAAGGAAGGAAACAGAGACGTTACCCACATCATCAATTTGCATGTCACTCGCGCAGATCCTAACAAGGTCATTCGCCACATCTAAAAATAGCTCTGTACATGGTAAGCTAAACTTTCAGTTACATATTTCTGGTTACAGTGCAGCTTTTAAGATTTCAGGCTAACTGTTGGTGTTGTGTTCTGTTTGTGCCAGTGAAAACGTCAAACAAGAAGAAAAGACAAGTTAATATGACGATGGAAATTAAACTGAATGTGTTAAAGAGACCGGACAAAGGGGAACATATTAATACCTAATAAATTTTAGAATACGTTATACTTTTCTGTTTCCTATAGTGTGCTAGAATATGTATTCATATAATTTGCAGTATCATGTTATGAATTGTAAATAACAGACCCCTTATTCCGTAAAACTTGACATTTTGGTAACTCGACAGCCTCTCGGTCCACGTTAGCTCAAGTTATCGGGTTTCCACTGTACTCCTATAAAGTGGTTTTTCTATTTGTTACATTATTCACCATACAATGCACCAAACAATTGAATGCTTAGCTATATAAAACATTTGGAAACAATTTCAAATGTTTATTTGCAATAAAAGAAAACGTTGCATCTTTCAAGCATGTCCATCAGATTGTAGCAGAAATTATAAGTCCAGGATAATTTATGCTGATATTTGCTATATTTATTTGTGTCCCTCAAAAATATATCAGTTTCTTGTACAAATGTTGTATTTTATTTTTACAGACATTGTTACATCTGAAACTATTTGGCAAAATGGAGCACGGCCAACATTGATTATAAGTGAAAATCGTGAAAAAAGACAAATGAAAGACAATGGTTGCTAAGCTCCATGATTAAGAAGAATATATAAGGAAACTTTTTCAGTACAGCTGTGATATAGACGTCAAACTGTGTGGATGTCTAATTTGGTGCAAATAATAGCGTGCAGGTGACATATCAATTGGAAAATGCATTGGTGATTCGAAATCAAAAGAAGGAATACCAAACAACATGATGGTGATTGCATAGTGAAGAAATACCATGAAATATATATTCACAGATATAAATACATGACAGTGAAAGCAAATACAAAGCTTATAATAAAAGTGACATCATTTTCAGCTTCGCGTAACAGACAAATAGAAAAGAAAACTATGTCAGGACGATATCCTAAATAATTTTGGACATTGGCTTCAAGAATATGTTTAAAAAAGTGATAATTTGTGAATATATGTTAACTCACTTTAAATAAAATTAAATTCTAATGGGTAGAGAAAGTTGCAGTAAATGTTTATAAAAGGTAGTGGCCATGTTAACTGTTTGTATAAGCAAGGTTCTCTGTACTTGTGTGTTTACGGCAAGCAAGAAATGAGTACTTCAACTACAAATATGGAGCACTTGATATTAGCTGAAATGTCACCAACCTTTCAATGAGCAAGGGCATGGATAGTGCTTCCATACGGCAGCTTTTTAAAGTAAACAAGAAACAACACAAAATTAGACAAATACTGTGCTAGACTGCTCAATGTGGAACACTAACAAATTACAACATTTTAGTCACTTTTTCACAAATTCAGAAGGCACGTTCCCAGTTTATTGGGGTGTCCTTCTGGTACAAACACCCAGAAGTTCTATATATAAAACCAACATACACATATAAACAATGACTACATAATGACAATGTTACAATAGCAGCTTACCCTTTCTGTTCCATAGAGATGTTGTTGAATGCGTAGCTAAACGACAGTAGCCGTCAATGAGGTCGGCTAAGCTTTCTGCAACATCTAACGAGGGGCAAGTTATGGTGAGCGTCTCGCTTGTGCCAGCAACTCGGAGTTGTACCACAGCCTTACGATGTGTCTCACAATCAGAGACTAAAGTCTGGATTGCTTGGATTCTATCAAACTCGGCCATTCGTGTAGGCTGCAACATTAAATAAACATAATGACTGAATTAAAATTTTCTTATTTTATAGAAACATTAAAAATATAGTACACTAAACCCTTGATTTAGCAAAGAATTTTGTATTTTAATGATCCAAATTTGACTACTGTAGCAAATATTTTCTCTGTTACACATCAAGACAGTAGCAGAGATAAAAAGTTTCAAAACAGGTTTAATTGAAAGACTTTTAAAAAAAATATGAAAGACAAAAGCAGACTAAGGACATCACAACACTGAATAGATCCAATCCACAACCTACATACAGAAAATTCACTTTCGACCCAAACTTGCACAACAAATTCCAGAAACTATTCCAGGGTCATAACATTAAGCTAGCCCCTTACAACAGATTCAACCTAAGAAACCTGCTAAACCACCCATTAAAGGGCACAATACCAATAAACTCAAAATTTGGTGTTTATCAGATAAATTGCGAGGATTGCTCACAAATATACATCGGCCAAACGACAAGAAATCTTAAAACACGACTCAAGGAGCACATTAGAAACATAAGATTCAAACACTCGCCAAATCAGCTATAGCCCATCACTTCTGGTAAACTCAGCACAACATAGAAATGAACATTAAATTACTAAAACATGCAAAAACAACAGCAGAACCGATAATTTGGGAGAACATAGATATCATGAAAAATGTTCACATAGCCATGAATTTTTATGCACCACAAGCAGACGACATAATGAAGTTATATCCAGCAACCCAGATAGCAGCACAGTCACTACCATAACAAATGTTTCCTCTTCAACCAGCAGTCGAGAAACTGTTGAAAATGAAGGTGCTGGTCTTCGAAACGTGTCCAGGCAAAAATAAATGTAAGTGAATGTGTGTCTATAGGTCGACTCATATACTTCTAAAACATTGGAAAACTTTCACTGTCTATATCACTTCGCATATATTAAGAGGAATCATGTAAATAGGTTTTTGTTAATATAAACTAAATGGGAATCCTGTTTTATAAGAATCTTTAAAGACCTGATAGAACATATCAAACAATAACATATTAAAACAAAGAACACCACCAGCTATATTACACATAGATTTTTAGTGCGTAATTTGTGTATAACATAAACTAGAAACAAAAATACATCATGTAGACGTTGGTCTTGAAGAGAAGTGGTTTTAGTGAGTGTTGGGTGATTGTATCATCAAAGTCATCTGTTTGTGCAACAAAAAGAGAACTGAAAGACAGAAAAATGTGTGTCAAGGTTACAAGCATTCTGAACAGCTGTGAGTTGTAATATCATGAGACTGTAGACTGTATTAACGACGGTAAAAGAAAATTGTGTTTTTGTGCTTAAGTTTAGAAGAAAATAAAGTGACAGAAAAGTAATTGGATTTGTTGTCTTTTGTCGCACTGGTGTAAGAGGTGGGATTTGTCAAATTGTCATTTTGTTACAATGTGTATATTCCAGAACAAAACAAAAAAATTTCAGACCTTTAGCCAATGCTGTGAATCAATATTTAAAATTCCTCCATCATTCATATATCCACAGCTAGTCATGATCACCAAGCAACTACTGATTCCTGTATCTTTACAAGAGCATTTCTTTTAAACTAAAATTGTTTGTAAGGCCTTACCGACGTAGCACGATGAGTCATGTAAGATATTCCAAGATCAGGACCAATGACTAGTTCAACTGGAATGGACCACCCAGACTGAAAAACAAAAGAAAGTACAACATTCAATTATTACATGTGCAATTACACCTAATGACAAAGTCTAGGCATAAAAATGAACACAGCAACAGTGTCTATGGCAAGCACTTAGATAAAAAAATAAGAAAACCTGATATAGTATACATTTTTCTCTATTCCATTACAAATTCACATGTATACCTCATATATCATAACATTAATTAAAAAGTAATGTTCTAATAATATTCTTCTATTCATGATACACTTTTGCCAAAAATATGATTAGAAACTACGCATTAGGAACATTTTTTAGATACATGTGGTAACGGCACTCAAACATTTTCGCAAGCATGGAGCAATAAATTCGAAATTCATAATAACAAGCTTTTACAAAGAAAAAGGAAAATGAATCACAAATTTTCTTTCAAAAGATATACTTTCTCTCAAAATTTGGGAAAATATAAACATACAACATGCAAAATTCTGATAATGGCTAATAATACAAAAGAAAAAAGTTCAACCTAATAATGTATTTTAATAAGCTCAACAATTTTCCTGCAGTAAATTTTTGTATAAAATTATGTCTTTCCAATTATACAAAGTTCAATAAAAATGAATAGCATGTGAGGCGATTTACAATAAATTTGAAACATGCATTCAATTTGAGAAGTAGAATCAGGACTGAAAAATTCAATGTCATAGCCGGGATTCAAACCATGGTACTTTGCTTCATGCGTAGCTGCTATAACCACCGAGCTACCATGGCAACTTCCCAGTATTACATTAAGTTCCCCAACCAATTCATATTTTCCTGGCATAACAATTGCAGCTTTGGTTGGTGAATAACAGTATCATTATGAATTGGTGCACCTTTGATTGGTGGATAGCAGTACCATTATGAATTGGTAACATATGATTGGCAGATAACGGTATTGTTATGAACTTATGCACCTTTGATTGGTGGATAACAGTAGCGTTATGAACAGGTGTGCCTTTGATTGGCACATAACAGTAGCATTATGAACAAGTATGCCTCTGATTGGTGGATAGCAGTATTGTTGTGAACTTATGCACCTTTGATTAGTGCATAGCATGTCTTTATGAACTGGTCCACCTTTGATCAGTGGATAACTGTATTGTTATGAAGAGATGGGTATAATGAGGTATATTACAATGGCATATAGGCACTACATTATAGCACGGTCGAGCCTAAATTTATGCTACACAACTACGGATGCATTTCCTTTGTGCTTCTAAAAACTCTTCTTGTATTTATAAATATCTGTGCTGTTAAATATTGAACCTGAAGTGTTAATGATTGTACTCACCCCAAGAGCGCACCGGAACCTCTCTTGGTCGAAGCGATAATGAGCTCTGAGAAGCTCAAAGAATTTGAACATGCATTCTAATTCAGAAAGAGCTGCTACTTTCTTGAAGTGCTGCTGGATCAGCTTCCTCAAGGCTTTCGGTTTCATGCCATCAAGGACCGCTCGTGGTAAAAATTTATGTAGCCCAACCTAAATCAAATAAAACATCTCATTACAAAAGCAATAATCCTCTCAAGCTTAAAATGGCTGGGCAGAACAAAATGTCTTATGGAACACCAGGACTGAAATTTGAAGCTTTCCTATGAGGTCTATTTTGTTTTCCTCCCTCAAGGTCCAATAGATTGGGAAACAATGCATTGAGCATGTGAACATGTCTAAAACAATTGAGCATCCCACCAAATGTGAAGTGTGTGCTGTAATTCGATTTCATTATGTGGAGGGTTGCAGTGCAGCCGAAATTCATCTGCACGAGTATTCTGTACAGTGAAACTTACATGAATGACAGCAAAGTTCAGCAATGGTGCAAGAACTTTGAAGCAGGATGTACAACATTCATGATGCAGGCGGTCAGGGAAGAAAGTGATTGTCAACTGATGATCTTGTTCAGCAAGTGGATCAGGCGACTCAAAAAAATCATCAGTTCACAATTTGTGTATTGAGTGTTCTGTTTTCCAAAATTTGATGGTCTCTCTATTACATCATGACCCAGATCCTTCAGTACCACAAACTGCATGTGAGAGGGTTCCCAAGATGTTTGGCCATCACAGAACACACACTCCTGCCGCTGTAACATTGAGCTTGGCAGCTGGCGTGGATTCCCATGGAGTTGGCTATTCTGTGCTTGCAACGTTGCCACACTTGCTAATAGACTGTAGCAGACGACGTAATTCTTGTATCGTGTCACAAAACCAAAGAGTGCATGTAAGCTTTGAATGTAGAATAATAATAATAAACTACTTTGTGATCACTAATGATCACTTCTGAGCATGCAAAGAAATTAGCAGTATGATCCGACATAGTGTGCCTGTATGTGTGTTTAACTGTACACAATAAATACTCACCTCTCTTTCCAGGTATTCTAAATTTGACTTTTTATCTAGGGCAATCTGTGGCATGTCCTTGAAAAAGTACCGGATTTCTAAGCAACACAGCTGTACAGCAACGTCCTGGTCAAGAGCTGCATGGTCTGCACATAAATAGTCATTTCGAACCTGAAATTAAAAACAAGCAAAATACACTTCAGCAAAAAGTATCAACTTTCACTGCAGAATGTCTGTTTTTACTGTACATGGTAGAAATTTCCATATAGTTTAATTCCGTTTATGTATATTATATCAGAGAGCAAAATTACGCATCAACAACTTTTGAGTGATAAACTACTTTGTTGGTACAATGATCCTGTAATAACATCTAGATAGTAAAGTGAATCAGATTTACTGACACTACATCACATAGTTATTACGAATGGGACATGTTACCCTGTTTAAAATGCCCAGTGTTAAGGAATTTGATCTCCAGCTGTTATACATATAAATTAAAATTCATGGATAACTTTCTGTTTTGAAGAAGCTGAATTCTTTTCCAGGGTTGACTTAGATTGAAAGACACAATCTAATTCCCTATAGAACTTGAAATATTAAGACTGACATTTGTATGGAAAAATGTGATGGAGTTAAGGAGCATCGTAGGAATTTGGCAATATACAATAACCAGATCTCTGTGATAATAAGGAAAGTGACACACTGAAGGATGTCGTGGATCTGCTGAACTAAGTTGGCTGAGATGTAATGTCTGGCACAGATCAGGGAACTTAACGAAGGAGAAAATTGCAGGCTGTGAAGTGTTAGAAAAAACCTTGTGCAGCTTTCTAAATTGTCCACAGAAATTCAAATTGTTATTTGCCTCCTGTAAGTTCAGTATCTCTTTAATGTAACTGACCTGTGATAGCACCTAAAATTAATGTAAAAATAAAAATAAAAGCAGGACTTTGCACTTAAATATGAAATAGTGTGGGTTATAAAATCCAAGAGGAAAACATTATTGTGCAAATACAATATGGGTTGGCATGTGGTCAACATGCTGCTTCCCCCAAGCAGTTTAGATGCAGTTTGTTTACAGGCAAAACACAGTGCAGCTGACCCGGAGTCTTTTGAATCACCTGTTGTTGGCAAAATGTATTCTTTGAGCTACAATTTTATACAATTTAAGTCACCATATGATATGCATTAAAAGGTTGTGCAGTTATAAAAATTACATACAACTAAAGCGGAAAATCTGTTGTGTTTAGTAACAGTAAAATTAATTTTCTGAGTTTTGACCATTTTTGGCCTGTTTTTCAGAGATGGGTATACTTAAAGCACAAAAAGGATCTCATAAATTTTGATTTGCCACCTCCAAACAACATTTGGATGTTCATTGTTCCACCAACAGATGACACCATTTCACATGTTATACTGCAGTTACAATCGCAGGAACCAGTTACACCTGGTGATGATGGGGGGATGGGGGCAAGTCCTTAGTCCTTGAACCATATTCAAGTACTTTTTACATAGTGATGTTTAGTGTTTCAAGTTCAAAGTCATCCTTACAAAGTTATAATTATTTATACAATGGAATCTCCTTAATAAATCCCATTGAAGGTTAGGAGTTTCATCAGCTAAATTTGCTGATGCTTCACATAAACTTGTTAGCCTCTCATGGGAAGACTTACCTGATCGTAGTAGTAATAGAAAGTAACACGGTCTTTCTCGTACAGATCCGTGAGGTTCTGTGGCAGGTACCTCACCCTCAACTCATACCGCCACTCAGAGTGAGGGTGCTTCCGCTCATACTTCTCTTGCACCTGCAATTAACAACAATTTACATAAGCTTAACAACGGTAAATGCTCTTATAAACAATAACATATTCTCTATTCATAGTAAGCACAGGGAGAAACTATTCTACACCTTGTATTTAATAATGAAATAGAGAACAAAAGAATTTCAGAAATCTCTCTCCTCTTCCTAATTCCCCTTAATTTGTTTTATGTTCTCAACCACTTAACGTAGAAGAAGCAATGCATTCAACCCAACATAGTGAAATGCCATCATTAAATGACACATTTAAAGATACCTCATACCAAAAATATTGTACTTTTATAGATCTGTATATAAATGAAATTGAGATTTTATTTATGGATACTCTTTAATTACTATGGTTTTCAGTGTCCCACTCTATATTTTGCTCAGAGGCCTCTTTATCAGGCTTGAGATTCTTTTAGATGCAGCATATCTACAATATGTTGTTTTCATTTTATCCATACGCAAATGCTGCACCGTATATTAAAGCTGCCTAATATTCTATAACTAACCCATCTTTTATATGAAAGGGTGATCTGCTATCATGTTTCATTACTCTCTCAGAGCCAGGAAATAAGATAAGCTGTTAAAGGTTGTCTACACTCTGAAGATTCAAAACCCCAATGTGTACCAGTATTTCCAGCATCTGTAGACAATGTGTATTGCAAGCATGAGAAAAATACTGAACAACCAGTAATCTGACTACTGCACATGTAGTCAATATGTAACTTATTTAGAAAGGAAAACATTTCTTTAGGGAAAAATTATTTAACTACCTATACTATAATAGTATATTGTGCAACAAGACTATAATCATAGTAATTAAGATGCGAGTATATATTAGGAAAGGAGCGTCTTAATTACCATTATAGTTAAGTTTCTTACGACAATTTATGCTCGACCATATGCCTAATTTTATAGTTGAAATATTGTAAAATGTACACTCACCAGGGACAATGACCTACATATTGCATCAGCTGATATTTGGAGTTCTGTGCAGGTGCTAAACAATCAATTCATTTCCAGCACGTCACAGCTGCATGATGAAAATGATAACTATGTAACATTGAAAAATACAAGACAATTTGAATATATTGGTTTTTAGACGAAACTTTATTTATTGTATGAGTTATTTATTGTACAATTAGTAAAATTAATTTGCGGGACTGTGGTTAGTGCAATATTCTTGGAAGTTGATGCTGTATTGAGGTTAATTTGTGTGTTTTGTGTAAGTTGCATCTCACTGACAGCAGTGGCTAACATTAGCATTTTCTAAACACATGCTAGTTGCATTTTGAGAATTAATTGATATTGCACTTTGCCATTGCTGCATGGGAATTCTCTGATTGGTGGAACACCTGTCCTTTAACAAAAATTGAATTATTGTCTGATTGGATGAAGACCAGTCATTTAATGAAGGAGGTCCATTAAAGGATTGCTATCAGACTTATAAGTAATAAATTTGAGTATGGCCGAGCATAAACTCTATTGTGTTATAGGACAACAGTGAGAGGAGAAACCTTTACCTGATACATTGTCGTGTCCTGATGGAGCCAATATACCTCACCGGTTGGTGGATGATGCAGTCGCATGGCATAGAGGTGTTGATACGCTCGCTGTCCTGTAGCCAGTCGACTGGTGATGAGTGTGATGATGCCCTGTTCAATAAACATCCATCTCACAAAAATGTTCATCTCACACAGATCATTTATTTCCAAAATACTAAATATAGGTTTATAGATTCATGCAAAAAAGTAAATATTGCAAAACTATAACTGGGAAAATTACACATGTACTGAGGTATGGCCAAGCACTCCCGTTTAATAAAACAGAAGAGTGGGCAGAGAGAATTAACAAGAAAACTATATTGGGCCATGATTTACAATATTTACAATTTACAAGTAACAAGAAAAAGATTACAAACACTGATCTTAGACAGTTAAAGAACCTTTGATTGCTGGGCTTGTGAGAAGCTTTGCAAAAGATGGATTTCCAGAGAAGTCACTGGTACCTAATTCTCGAATATGTAAGCAAGTTGGCATGGACAGAGCAGGCAGTTTTTTAAGTCAGTCTTTAGGGAATTAGTGGGCGAGTAGAATTGTCAGAGAGAACTCTGGACAGACAAATGTAAAGTTGCTTCTTTTACAAACCTTTCCTCATTTGTAGGTAAACTGCTCACTTTATAAATTTTCATTGCGAAACAGATTTTTATAAATTACCAACAAAGCCTACAGGTTACGAGGGTTGTAAACATTGTGAAACAGGTCCCAGATGTACTTTAAGAAAAGAAGTCATCATCTTCACTCCATGGGTTAGACACATTGTCTGTTCCGTTTTTTCACACCGTCTGTCCATCTCTTCTGCAGCCAGCCCACGTCTCTTCTACCCGTTGACTTATAATTGAGAGCTACTTTCGGAAGTCTATCATAGTCCATCCTCACCACAAGAACCAATTATTTCTATAGTGTTGTGTTTCTTCATTTATAGATTTCACTTTGAGCTCTGTTTGTATTACATCATTATGTGGTCTAATTTTGCACATCCTTCCGAAATGGAATTCTTGTGAAGAACTAAAGGATGTATACAATTCTTGCATCTTCCCGCAATAACTGGGTGGTTCAAGTGCTGTTACTCGCAGGGCACCTGATCCAAACCCTCATGTCAGCAATGACTTTTGTTTTCTTCACAGCTTTAGCACTAATACTTAGTCCATTACAATAAAATTGGAGCTATTACCATCCAATCTAGACAACTTCCGTTGCACTTCACCTGGTCTTGGAAAAAAAGAGTTTATTTAACACCTTGTGCACATTTATAACATCAGCTTGCAACTCAAATCTGCATTATTTATGCTTTTACAAATATTACTTAATTTTCAGAAATTTATGAGATCCTTGATCTTTCCTATAATATGAAAAAATATGCATGCCCAGAGGGGCTATCTACTCAACACCATAAACATAATACAATAAAATACAAAATGATTATCCGGGCTTGTGGGCCGTGTTCTAGTGGAAAATCTCCTTCCAGACGTTTCATTCGAAGCTGCGTCGAACATCCTCAGTGGTGTGACGGTAGTACTCTGCTAGTCTCGGCAATGACTGATATGGAGCCGTTGGTTTCACAGGTTTTATACGCTTAGCATGTGTGGACGTATGACGGTTGGTCTGGTTTTATGACACTAACCGTTAAAGCTTATGCAATTTGATAAAAGAGCTATGTTCTATAGCCAAGTTATAGATGATTATGAATATGTTTGATACAATATTTCCTTCACCCCCATGATGAATTTAAGTTTGGTATTCATTAATGGGCATATAGGCAATCACCTTCACCTTCAAGATTTAGGACAATCAATCATCAAGATGAATTTGTTACCTTGACATCAGTAGCATCTCCAAACTTGACGACATTGAAGCCACCGTTGGGAAGATGCACTTTGAGTGTTGCTTTGTCGAGGCGATCAGGGCTCCCTGTGACTGGTGGAGTGCCACAGCGTCCCTCAGGAGTGTTCATACCGCCTTGCTGTAACTGTTGCTGCAGCGGCTGAGAGTAAGGGTGGGACACTCCCTCATGGCTGCAACCAAAACAAAAGTACATCGTTACAACCATACAACTATCCCACTGCCACTCATCCCATAGTTACTACTGCACATTACATTTGCATCCAAACGCATATTTAGTGTGTGTGTGGTAATGCCAAAAACGAATAGTGGATTAAAGATGAGCATCTTCCATGAATTTTCGACACATCTACAAATCTCTAACTACCATTTACAGATACATCAAATTATTATTGTAAACCTGATAAATTTGCGTTTTTCATTAATATACTGTGAAGTCGGGCTCGGCGCATAGCAAAGGACGGCTACTTCGCCGAGTGCCGTGCCGGCGAACGGGCAAAGACGTTCAAGGCCAGGAAGTCTCGCGGGACTACTGTGTGTACCTGACTGTAAACAATCGAGGCGACAGAAAGAAAAGGGATGTCGAGAAGCTTCGCGAGACTTCTAGGTGAGTCATTTTCGGTGCGTGTTTGTGTGTAGAAATCGAGAACGGTCCCGTGACGTCATTCCCCGTAAGGAGGCCAGAAGAGTGAGTTTTAGAGCCAAGTTACGGACATGAGTCGGTCAGTGTGTCAGTGAGTGTGAGACAGCTGCGCGTGTGTGTATCGTCCTGTGAAGATTCAACGAGCCTCGCGAGAGATTGTGCCGTCATAATTACGGTAGGAGAGACAGAGAAAGTGAATGAACACACTAAAAAGACTGAGCAAGGTTATGAGAAGTAAAAACTGTTATGATAGCCCGAAGGACAGCAGACTGTTAACGATGAGAAGAAAACTCTGTATTTGTGGTAAAATTTTAAAACATACTAAAGTGATAAAATAGTAATCGTGCTGATTTTGTCTTTTCTTACAATATTTTAAAATTAAACATACTCGTTGGCAGGTTTAGATGTTTAAAAATTTAATTTTTGACACCCTTGTATAATAATGCAGTAGGAACCACAAAATTACATTATACAGAAGGATATTAGAAATTTTCAAATGTTAATATAATGTTCTGAATTTTCGCTTCATTCTTTCATCAAACCTTAAAGGCAAGGCAAAAATTATTGTACTATGCTCTATTATATCGAGAAATTGCTAAAAATCAAGTTTCATGCCAAAATTCTATCATCCTTTAGAATAATTATTTGTTTAGCAAATTTACACTGCCGCTTAATAATTCTGAAAAATATTCATGCAAACAAACAAAAATGAAACTTTTCTACGCTAAAGAAAATACAAAGAGTTAATATTTTCCAGTAGTTAACAATGTTTTCTACGTAATAATTAGTGGCTTATATTCTATTTACATATTTTCAAAAATTAGGGGCGAATGCAAATGTTTAATATTATTTCACCAGGTCAGCATATGGAACATTTTCCAAAATTTTAATTTACTCAAAACTCGCTCTATTTTGATTTGAAAAATCAATGTTTAAGAAATTTTCACGACAAATGAAATATAAATATATATTTCCTGAGAAGAGTCTGAACTACAGTTCATTCTGAATGACTTTTACATTTCTGGCAAACTGTAAGTGATAGACAAAACCTTACTAAACAAAAATGTTGAAACAACAATTTATGTCAAACATAGTTCTTTGGTGGTATTCACCTGTACGGAAATAGATAGGTAATGGTTTGAGTTTACCAATATTTTTACACTTTTTGAGATGCTGATTATTTATTTATAATTTATATAAAGCGACCTACTGTTTGAAAGGTCTGAGCATTACTCCGGCAATAAGCCACTAACTGCTAGCGAGTGTTCTAAAAGAATGCAACACATTAGCTATCTAAAAATTGAATTCTAACCAATATGAGGAATCTTATTGAAATTTCGTGACCACTTCCCTAGATCCTATACATATTGTTACTCTTTCCTGCTTGAAGTGATGTAAATACCGCTCCAGAATAAGTACAAGCTACGAATAGTGCTTGCTTTTACTCTAAAAGAACCATATGCCTATAACAAAACGAACACAAAAGTTGCGCCATCAAATGTTTTACCTGTTAATGCTATTGGCGTCGTATTTTATCGCTCGCATGCTTGATACAGCACGCAAACACGCCAGCAATATTCGCTTCTTCATCTCTCGGCGACGACTACAACGGTCTCTCACTGCCGCTATTCAACTATTGCAAGCTTTTCAATAATTGACTATGGCGCGTGTGATTGTTGCGTGCTAAAGATAACTTACATGCACTACATTTCCATGGGGAACTGAAATAGATTTAAGTTCTCATTCCCATTTGAATACTGCATGGAAACGCGGATTCAGATCCAACTGAATCCTGTATCCGATCCTCTTAGAAGTAGGATTGGATCGCAACTGTGTTGCATGGAAACATCTACCGGATTCAAATCAATTTGAAACTCGTATGTCGCTTCACGCTCGTCATTTTGTTTTCCTAGCGAAAGTCGTGTAATAAAAAACAAGCCACTTTTACTGTTTCTATAATCTTGCAATATATTCTTCTCAAAACCTGTTTATAAATACGCAGAAAACATCTTTCCCAGGTTCGCCAACATAAACCAAGTAAACAGCATAAAATCTTGAATTACTTATGCTTGAGCCTTACGCATCCAAGTCGATCTCATTCCGGATTGAATTTAACATGGAAACACGGATCATATTGAGAATGGGACCGGATTGAAATCTATTTCAATTCCCCATGGAAACGTAGTGACTCCTAACATTAGGTAATGCAAACGTCATTTGTAATGAAAAGCACTTCAGAATCTATTCCCAGAAAATTCAAGATATGCATTTCATTTGTGATAAAAATATATTAAACAAATGGTATTTTCATAAAATTGTTATATCAATTTTTGAGAAAATCAAAAGTTAAAAAGGTGTTCCATGTAAAGGATGGTTTAGGTGGGAGAAAATCGTACCAGAATGCAATATTTGTCACTCCTAATAAAACTATAATAGGTACTTAATCAAAATAAATGAATCATTGTTGTCATGTCTTGCAACAGTGTACGTAGATATCCCGTATCAGTCTTTTGTCTATTCGTGCTATCTCCCTCAAGAATAGTTATCCAGACACGAATTGCTTCCTGGCTACCACACGTAACAATGCTTATCGCCATTTGTTCTGAGGACTTAACACGAACTATCACTTTGCTCCCTTTAATAATTGAAGTCTGTGGCAGATGCATCACTCAGAATAAACCGCTGCAATGTCATGGTCTCCCTACGTTTTACGTGTATTGTTCATCACCTTGCAGGCAGTTACAACCAATAAAGCGGAAACAAACGTTGAATTTTAACCCAGCTATCTTACAGACTACTTCCTTTCGTCATTCTACGAAGAAGTCATAACATGTGTAATACTTTTAATGTCAGCAAGTCAAGGATAGTTACACCCTTTTAATAAAATTGCACTCACACGACTTTCTCTACTCTCGTACTAACAATTCCTACAAACTCTTATGCTTTTCTTGCACGTGCAAGGGGAATATAGGAATACACTAGGCTTAAAGCGATAGTCAAATCTTTTGGATCATTTTGAGTGCATGTAAATGCAATGTGGTGGTGGTGGTGTTATATTTTGTGGAGGTGTCATTCACCCTGGCCCAGTCTGAAGGTTGACATGGGTAGGTAAATGATTGTCATGTTAATAGCTAGCTAATTACGTAATCACCAGCGGGAACCGGAAGTGCTACTGACAATGCCCACAGTAATGAGATAAGAGGTCAGTGCTCCAAAAGCAAACTTGGCTTCCATAACAAGTACATATGCATTTGCATATCAAAGGTCCCGAACTCCAAGTCTAAGTACTCATCAAAGATTCTTCCACTCAACAAATTCAATTCGACATGCAAGATTTCAAGCTCTTCAAGTTCCCTGAATAAAAAGGTATTATGTATTGCACTCACATGACTTTCTCTACTCTTGTACTAACCATTCTTATTCCTATATCTTCTCCGAATTAGTTGAGATAAACATTTGTACAAATTATCTTATTGCTTATTTCCTTGTAGGTACAAGGGGAATATTAGAATACAGTAGGCTTTCTGCGATAGTCAAATGTTTTAAAGCTTTGGGATTCTGTTGTCTTTGCACACTTAACATATAAAAAAATGAACAACGATGATCCATTTCACAAAAGTTCTAAGTTTTCCGAAACTCACACACATAACAAGGAATATTTCCGAAACGGTTCACTCTACAAAAAAAAAAAATTATTTAGACATAAATTGTGTATTTTAGCAAGATCTACATTTATTGTACAGTAAGATTTGGTCTATCTCTAACGGTTTACCAGATATGCAAAACTCGTTCAGAGTAAAAACGACTACATAGGTTATAGCCAAAAAAAAACCAAGATATACATTTCATTTCGCATAAAAATGTCTCAAACTTATGACAATTTTGATCGAAATCGTTAGAGCCATTTTCAAGAAAATCAAAATTTTCGAAAAATTGACCATGTAAAGGGTAGTTTAGCGTGGGGTTATTTTCTTCAAAATCTTCGTGTCGCATCCTTGAAAGACATTTAACTTAAATACCAACTTTGGTTTTTAACCAACTTTTCGTTTTTGAGTTATGCTGTCCACAGACACACACACACACACACACACACACACACACACACACACACACACACACACACACACACACACACACACAAACACACACGGAGCTTTTTCTAAAAATCCTTTTTTTTATTCCGGGGGTCTAGAAACATATTTCCGGTGAAATCTCGACATCGAAAGTAAAAATTGAATAACGAATTCCTGTTTGAGAAAAGTATAAGTATTGCAACACCAACACAAATAACAAGGAATATCTCCGAAATGGTTCACTCTACAAAAAATGCATTTGGACATAACTTGTGTGTTTAAAGTCATCAAGGGTAAACAGGACTACTCAGGCTATAGCCAGAAAATTCAAAATATACATTTCATTTGTCATGAACATATCTTAAACATATAGTGTTTAAATGAAAGTCCTTATAGCCATTCCTGAGAAAATAATTTTTTTTCTAAAAAGTTTCATGTACAAGTAGTTTTGGGTGGGGGGGGGGACTTTTTTGAAAATCTTCGTGTCGTATTCCGTAACGATGCTGAACTTAATTACCAACTTTGGTGTTGAACCGACTTTTCGTTTTGAAGTTATTCTGTTCACACACGTGCGCACACGCACACACACCCGGATCTTTTTCTAAAAGGGGTCTCAAATATCGGTGCAATCTTGATATAGAATACACACTTACTACATGTAATAAGCTAGCTGATTTAGCCGCAAGCCACGCTGAGTTGGCAAGCCTGTGAAGTGAAACCCCGTCGCTAGGTTCAAGGTATCAATAAATTAGTGTTCCAAGTCGTGCTTTACAAATCGCATACGTGCCTTCCATGAATGAAGGAAGGTAGGTGGCAAGTTATGTGCTAGGAGCGGCAGTGGAGCTTAATTTCACAGCTTGCCTCATTCACCAGTCGTGGGATGATGAGGCAACAAGGTCGATCTCTCTCGCTCTCGCTCATTTCAAGTGGCCCGTCTCCGTCCGTCGTTCTATTGTTTATTTGTCCGCGGCGGCGCGATATGATTTATTCAATATGGCGCGTGCAGCTGTCTCGCTAATCCGATTATCATTGGAATTAACAGCTATCTCCACGATAGAATTCGTGTATAGATTTAGTTCGATGCACAATTACTCAGGAATGGGAACATAACAATCCTAACCTCAATTTCATATCATTATTTCTGGTTTTCAAGGCTGGTTCGCTTCTATCTTCTGCGTGTTAGTCGAAATCGGCATTTGTAGGAATTGTTCTACAGTTGGAACTGCCTCAAACGCAACCCAAGGCGTACTTTCCTTATCTGTCAAACACATAAACTGAGCGGGCGGTTTTCGGCCGCGAAAACGAAAGACAAAAACGTTTGCTGGTACAGCCGGCGGCTTTCGGCGCAACAGTTAAAGAGTGGCACAGTACGCGTGAAGGAGGTAAATCCAAACTCCCCTCTTTCGCCCAGCACGCCAACGTGCTACCTCTCCCCCATTGTTGATAACCACGTGAGTGCAACATCTTTTTGGTGCCATCCCAAGGATGTAGAATTACTACTCCCAAATCTCAGCACTAAAAATTGTAAATGTCGAAGTATTATCTTTAGCAGATTCTGACTTTGTGCATAAAAACAGTAGGAGACTTAAGTTACCGCGAGTCGCTAATATCTTAATTGAAGATTCCTTTTGTAGCGACCGCCAAGAATGTATAACCCTAACGCGGTCTTTAGGAGCTACGGACGGCCCATAATCGATCACAGTAAAACACTTCTGTAGGACAAGGAAGAAACGAGGCTACTGTTAGAAATACAAGCTCTTTTGTACTGCCTAATCCATGATTTCCCACAAAGCTCCTACGTCATATGTTTCTTATTTGCATCTGAAACACAGTTTTTAATCTGTCACTCCTTAAATCCTAAGAAATGTGTTCCCATTCTAAGTTTAGAACCTCTGCTTCCTGGCGTGATGCTTGATTTTAACACTTGGAAATAATTTTATCATCTCCCTATTACTTCGTTATGTAATTAATCTTTCCAGTCAATAATTTCGTTATCATAGTTCACCTTGTAGACGAAGGGGGAGAAGCAACGGGCGGCGATGGATTTTTTCAGGCGTAAAAATGGTTATCATACTTTCCTTCGAAAGGGAAGTAAAGCCGGTAGTTCCATGTCGTACATTTACAGCAGGTAAAAGCACCTCAAGCTTGGTATAGGGGTTTCTGATCAAAATTCAGCGGTTTTTCACGCTCAATATATAATGGAATGCTTAGAACCACAGCAGTTAAACTTTTCTATAAATACTCAGTTTCAATTGAAGGGAAAGAACGCTAGAGTAACAGCAATAATAAGGTTGGCATGGAAACGCACCTTCAGTAAATGTCACAAGTGCATGTCGTTTAAATGGCACTGTGGCTGTTGACATTCACCGTCAGGAAACCGTAGTTTTGAATTCCATGCCAAAAGAAGGCAATCTGGCCCAATTTCGATTCTTCTTATATCAGACATTTCGTACAGAACTGACAATTGTGAGAAGTGGCGCGCCCAATTTGCTCTCTCTCTCTCTCTGCAGTTGGGGTTGTAATCTCTGGCACAATGAACCCACTGGTTAGAGCGTGCCTAACATCCCATTTGCTCTGTCAAAATTGATACTGGCCAGAGAACTGTTTAATGTCTCGAGGTTCCAAGTACCTACCCACCCAGCACAGGGCTGCAGATACGTGACTAAGAGCTAAGAGCTGGTGAATCACGTGGAGAACCGTCTATTCGCTCTTTGCGGTTCCATGTGGTCAGGGTTACCAATTCAGTGGTCTTCCCTCCAGCCAAAATGCATCTCTATACTCCTCGAGCGGCTTTTAAACCAATTATTAATAACAAAAACGAATATTTTTAGTTTTCTCTAATATAGTGTGTGAGGTTTAAGTTGAAACATAGAAAGTAGAAATAGATAGCGCTATATTCTACGTGTCAGTTGGCAATCCTTACCTGCCTAATGCCAAAACCTTAATTATTGAGATTTACTACTTAGATTTTCCTATTTCCCAACACCCACTTATATCAACACGAAAACCAGCGAGGCAAGCACGGTTAAACATATCAGAGCGGCCGTGTCAGTCAGTTACAATGGCGTCAATCAATAGACTATGTGCTCGAGACCCGGCTACACCATGCACTTGCATTACCTACTGAGTAAACGCTTTGGGGAATAAGTGTGGACCCCCTTGTTCTAATGGAACACGCCATCATGGTGTTCATACGTACGAGTTTGTTATGTTGGCAGCCCAGCACGGTGCAGCAAGTCCGAGCACAACATCTTACCAGTAGGGGCAGCTGAAAAACCCCCTCAACCAATGTTCCTACTTCTTTCACCATTGAAAAGCCCATTCACTTTCATTTCATAATGTTGCCATTTGGCAGCAAAGGTATTGCGGTGGGTCTTCTTGTGTGTTTGCGTGGGTGGTTTCTGACGTAAAATTTAATGGTGACATCCGGAATATTCAGCGAATTTTGATTACGGATATGCATCTGTTTAAAAAGACTAAACATTTCAAAAAGTGACAAAAATGGATTTTTGTTTTATCAAATAATGTAAAGCGACCTTTTTAACTATGCCACATGGCCGTGTACATTTGGTGAACAGTCTTAGAAATAACATTAGAAGGAAATGATGAAATAATTTTTTCATAACATGAATAACTACTGAGTAATTAAATATCAAGTTTTACACTTCGAAATTTAAATCAAAGAAATAATGAATTTAAACTTTAAATTCTATTTTTATGCAAACTAATAACAAAATCAAGAAATTATCTTTATCAATTTGCTAATATTAAACTTTTCAAACCAAAATTGCATCATGAAAAATAATTTCTAAAAATACTTAAAAATCATAATAAAACATTAATATCTTAGTAACTAATTTGACTAAATGTATCAAATTTGGCAGATTTACTCCACATTATACAGTAATTGTTGTGTTAAAATTCCAAATTATTCCAATGAAAACTATAGATTTTCAAAATTTCACAGTTGGGTATGCTTAATATTCCTAAAGTATATTGTTTCTCGCAGTTAAATTAGGGTAGCTTTGGAACGTCGGATGAGTTCTAATAATTCCTGAACCGGGAACATGGCGAACAAAGAACTTCAAAGGTTCGCAATCCTTTCTAAGATTTACTTAATATCCTACCAGTCGTAGAATCACCAAATCTTTTAATTATTTAATAATAATAATAATAATAATAATAATAATAATAATAATAATAATAATAATAATAATAATAATAATAATAATAATAATAATAATAATAATAATAATAATATTTGTATATTGGCATTTAATAATAAAAGTATTAGTGTGTCACTTTATTTCAGTATTAGTTTTTTTTCTTTTTCAAAACTGAAAATGCATGTAACTGTAGTAACCCCGTCATCATCCTCGTCTACATCTCACAGGTTATTTTACGTGCGCCCTCCCCATCCTTTATCACAGCCACGTTTCATTGTAGGTACCCCGACATACAGTTACCTTGTCCAGCAGCGCTTGAGAGGAAGTGACTCTTTCAAGAGCAGCGTTTTGGATGTCGGGAAAGCAAGAGAGGTACGAAGCATTGACCGTGAACGTGTTCTTGGTGATATAGACTCAAAGCTATCAGCATAACACGCACTGCAGTGCGAGAAGGCGTTACTTTAGACTGTTACATGGATATGGAATAGGTGCGTACAATTATTGTGTTGGAGGTTGTGAAGATGAGTCAGAACGGCTCCCGGCTGAGACATTAAAATGCGGCAGATGGACGAAGTATAAATTACTCCTACTGAGCCTGTCAGTGCTTCCTCCCTGTCTGGCCGACCGACCGGCTACAAATGAAGCTATATTCACGTCACTAAACCCATAATCCTATACATAATTTAAAAGGCTTTTGTATTATTAACAGGTTGTAATGCAACCTGTGGTGAATTCCAAGAAGTAGGTAGGTATCAAGTTTTATATGTAGCGCTCAGTGCCATATAATACCCCATTTAAGGTTCATCCCTCGCCGCTCAAAGAACGGATTACCACCGTCTGACAGCAGTTAACAAATACCCTTAACATGCTGCCTTGCCAGAGTTCTTCCCTTACAACGTCTTCAGTCTACACTTACGTCTTTGCTGCAATCTCGAATAATGTAACTACTTACAGGATTTTAATGCAAATTAATATCTCTCTGTGTTCAAGAAGTATCTCGTTTGGTGTGCGACTTATTTACCAAACTGTCAACAATTAAAACATCGATCTTTCATGGGAACTATAAGTTCCACGCGAGTGTCTGTATCTCCTCAAAGCATTTTTAGAAAAAGCTCTGTGTGTGCGCGCTATCCTGACTGTGCAACGGCGGGTAGTGCGGTTGCTAGGAAACAAGCTCGACGCGCCTCCACCCACAACTTCAACCTGTGGTGGAGAACCATTTCCTTTAATGAGCATGGCTTTGACGTGGTAGGTAAATACCGACATCCACAGCTCCAACTCAATACCTTCACTTTCTCCTTTCTATGCCAATTAGCATTAAACATCTATACCTATACCTATGCGATATTTTATAAAACGATATTACATGCATACGCATTTGTATTTAATTTATACAGTGTGGAAGGGAAGTCATTGCATTCTTCTCGTATGTGCTTCATAGAAGCATTACAAAGAACTATAATGGCGTTTTCTTACTATTTTCTTACCATTTTGTGTTAAGGCGACACACTTCAGGTTAAATTTACAGCCAAATTCAGTGAAAAACGTTGGAAAGTAGCTATTTGTTTGTTTTTCTCGTTAGCCAAGAGGACATTTAGCAAAGGAAGAGGAGCAGGAGGATGTGTTGTGAATGAGGAAGAAGCTTATGAATGACCTACAGACGATTCTGGAACCAAGTTTCAGATCGCACATTCAAGTGTGTTGAAGCAATGAAGGTCGTCCAGTATTGTGATGTCAGGGTTTCGCGCATCACGTACGTCAGCAGAGAAGTATGTGGGGCTGCTATTTGGGGCCTGGTACCTGCACAGTATGTCAGTGCAGCAAGTAGGTACCTACGGCCACGTGTCGGCGGTCGCTGTCATTTCTTGGGCAGAGTTTACAACCCCAAGTCAGAAAACATTCCTTCTCTAACATGTATCACATTATGTATATTTTATATGCAAACTAAAATCACTTTTTATTACTAAAATTAAAACACTTCATTCTTAACCCAGATGTGACCTTAACGTCAACTCCCACTATAGCTACAGAATGGTAATGAACTACATCGAAATATTTTCAGAGGATATGGAGATGTAATTTGAGACAGGGCAGTTATGGCATGTTCGTTGAAATTTCGAGGTTACGGCTGGAAGTTTCTAAAGTGCCAGTACGCCACTGACTAATATCAACCATTCCAGACGACAACACAGTAAAAGGAAGCGACGGCTTACAGCGTTCGAGCATAAGTTCGTCATCGTTTTCCAGTTCGAGTCTAGTTCCCTTCTTATTTTTATTTCTTCTTTTATTTATTTTGAGTAGGACATATTACCTAATGCTGTTTTGATCTACATTTTAAATTATGCTTCAATGTATTCAGTTTTATTTCAACATATCAGCATAATTAATTATAATTATTGCTTAAAAAAAGTTGAGAGCTGCTTAATACGTTCATATGCTGCAGTTCACAATGGAAACTAGTCTAAAAGGTCAAAGAAGCATTTTATAGGAACTGCTCGAAATAATTGTGAGCTGAAATTCCATGGCAAAATTGACGAAGGAACAATTGCCGTAACCTATTTAAGATTTCTGGTGTCAGCCGAATCAAGGAAATGATACAATAAAAAAAGAAAGTAGAATTAGTAACTGTATGAACGACGACCTTTGTGACGTTACAAACGCAACAAGATAGCCAATGGTTGTTCAGTGTCGCACTGTCAGGTGATTACTCCGACATTTGAGAGATTTTTGTGGCACTAAATCTTGAGAATGCTGATAACAAACTGCTGAAAATGGATATTTCTATACTGAGGCAACAGTTTTAAAGACATTCTAAACCAATTTTTCACCAGGTTTTGTTTTAACACTGACTTTACTTTTAGTCGCGGACCACACGTTGCCTATCTCAAATTACATCACTCATATCTACAATCTCTCGAGTTATTTCGGTGTAGTTCATTAACACCCTGTATAAGCATATCATTGGGGGGGGGGGGTGTTCTCTGTATTGTCTTGTGCACCTGGAACCTGCTCTCTGACCGGGTGAAAGTTCAGTCACCTATACTGTATGGTTCATGTGTAACAACCACGCGCCCATTGAAGTAATGGTTTCATCTTTAGACATCACACACGAACTACCTTTAAAATAATATTTCACTATCACTCAAAGCTTACTGTATTCCCATATCCCTCTTCCACGTTAAAAAAAAAAAAGCACAACGATAATTTCTGCAAATATTTATCTGGATTAACATTAACTAGATAAAGGTTTTACCGGTCAGTTTAACCGTTATCACGTTTTCTACTGGTAAGTGTGTATGTGTGTCTGTGTGCGTGCGCGCGTCAGTCTTTAGACAACATAACACAAAAACTAACGAGTTTGTAAGACTGGTTAGTACAAGAGTAGAGAAAGTCATGTGAGTGCAACACATAAGATTTTTAGTTGAGGAGTCTCTAAACCTATATTTGTGGTGAAATTTTGGTATTGAATTTTTGGGTGCAATACAATACTTACTGTACGTACGAAGTATAGAAAGTAAAAAGGGACCTGTTCATAGTACAGAGAGGACGCCACCTGCACTGGTGACATATGTATGTTGTCCGTCCTGTGGAGGTGGATAACCTTCGCTGCAATTCGTCCTTCACGTTGCAATAAGTCTCCTGCTGAGAGAGACAGAGAGGCGGGAAGTACTGCTACGTACGCAAACTACCGCCCTGGGCAATATTGTTCCTATATCCACCACAATGGTTCTTCAACTACGTTCCAATGATACTTTATACACCTTTTTAAACTTGACTCACTATTTATATCTGTTCTTGACGGAATTATTACACAGTGCTCTAGAATATTCCCTATTATAGCGAGCAAGATGGCGCCATGGTAACATGGGCGAGTCGCAAGTGGTGGATGGATTCCCGTGCCCAGCTTCGGTGTATGGGTGGCGTTGTGGTCTCGTGTCTTGCTGGGGTAGCCCGGTGTCAAACTCTGTATGGAGCCAAGAATTAAGAACCTGCAGCTAACCCTCACGCCTCTAGTCCTGACACACCCGCAGGGCACTGTCATCTCATCCCTTCCTCCCTGGGGTCAATAACGTGTGTGTAAGATTCCTTCCCCTCCTAATCCAATCCCCTAAAACAACAATAATTTATTTAGCTGCGTTTACAATGCATTATGCAGCTTTTATATGGTTAATTCATTTAATTCGTTATTATAACGTATTGTGCGTGTATTATCATTTTCTTTCACTGCTCAAAATATAGTATGTAATATCTTTTAACGAAGTTATGAATCGTTCGTTATAAATATGCCACATTTGAACTGAGATCTCTCCTTCAGCACGTAGCGGGACTAGTACAAATAAAAGCTTCGTTCATTCATTATTCCGTGTGCTACACGTAAGGTCGGCCATTCCAATCGTCCGTCCTTCTAAGAACTTGAAAAAACAAAAATGTTGGACTGTGTTTAGAGAAGAGTATTGACATGTGAAAGTATACGTACGAAGCTTGGCAAGTGTGTTGTGGTATGTGCTGGCTGTCCGCCTAAACACCGCCTCCGGCACAACAGGTGTCTGTGTCTGTGCTGGGAATGGAAGGAAGTTTATGTATACGTGGCAGACGTTTAGGTTCCTGCCTCTAAGCGTCCTTCACTGTGCACACAACAAGCTATATTTAATTATGAATGGTAATTACAGAATATCAGGGTGACAATTGACGGAGGAATTTCCCCCTCTCATTAAATAATTTCCCCGGCTCGTCAAAGAAAAAATTCTTCCTTGCCAAGGAACTATTTTTTTTTCCTTCGTCTATCTCTTAGCGTTTATGGCCTACGCATAAGGACTTTTGAGAAACTATTACCACATGCGGGTCCCTGGCATCGAACCGGGCCGCCTTGGTGACAGGCGAATGGTCTAACCTCTCCGCCATGGCGTTTACGAAATTAACTGACTTCTTCACATGTTTATCTTGGTCACCCTTACTTACTGAAACGCAGGATTAGTTCACACTAACTTGCGAAGTACTTACTCTGTAGAAGGAGGCTGGAGATGTTTGGATATTAAGGTCAAACCGAGGTAGGTATAAATTATTTACGTGTCCTTGTGAACCTCTAGCTATGCATGAAGCAACAATTATTAATAAGCAGGTACTTACGTAACGCCTGATAGAATAGACCCGGTACGTAAGAAATTTGCAAACAATTGAGGAAGGTGGAGAAGTTAAAACTCGCCATCTTTTGCTCCCTGGATTAGGTTGGCACTCATCTCTGCGCATGCGCAACAGTGTGGTTTGTTGACATAACGCCATAATTTCACCATAAAAGAAAGCATTCTGAAGCTATGGGTGGGTTAGTTTAGATACTTTAAATGCGAACTCTAAGGTATCCTTATTTTTATTCAATTTTGTAATAAGTCCAATAGTTTTGTCCAAGCTTTTTATTGCAACCAAATATTAACGAATACTATGTAAACAAGGTAACCTCAAAACGATGTATTTTGTGTTACATGTTGGGCGTTATAGAATGCTACCTCCAAGCTGCATGGAGAGCAATAAAGGGAATGTTTAAATTCCATGAAAATGTACCATTATAATGAGAAGTAGAACTGCGATTCTTGAAGCTCTCTTTCTGCACCTTGAGCGATAACTTGCAACTGAAAGAATGCGAAGAATGCGCCTCACGTGGCAAGAATTGGAATCTCGACTAACATACTGCCCACGCAAGCAGAGCAGTTCCGTGAGAATAATCCTTCTTACAAAGTGGATAGTGGACACGGGAACCAAAGTCAATATTCAAATTAATTATTGTGTGTAAACTAATAAATTTCTCTATGTCGCAGCACCATTTCACGTATGTAATTCCAATAGTATTGTATAGTACACAATAATTCAAACCAGAAAATTCGCCAAAAGCACTGTGTGTGAACGGCATTACCTCAGAAACGAAAATTCTTTACTTAGACATAAATTGTGTTTTAGCAAAATATACATTTGTTGTATAGTAAGATTTTGTCTATCTCTTACGGCTTACCAGTTATGCAAAAGTCATCCAGAGTAAACAGGTCTATGTGGACTATAGTCAGAAAATTCAAAATATACATTTCATCTGCCATAAAAATATCTGAAACATATGGCATTTATTCAAAATCGTTAGAGCCATTTTCAAGAAAGTCAAAATTTTCGAAAAATGTTCCATGTAAAGGGTAGTTTATGCTGGAGGAATTGTCATGAATATACTCGTGGCACACATACACAGACACACACACACACACACACACACACACACACACACACACACAAAATAAAAAATAACTTTCATAAGAAAGGTTTGTGGCATAGAGATGAAGGATTGGTTAAAAGGTTCAATGAATGAAAGGTAGGAACCTGAAGCAGCTTGTTAAACGCGAGGGGAGGTATTGTGGTTAATGAGGTTAGGTAATTTGGTTTCCTCTCTGTACACCACAAAGCTGCCTATTGCTGATAGGCAGGTGTTCCATTTCATCAGCCGCCGCCGCCGCCGCCAATTTTCTATACATAACCTCAAACTCTTACCATCTCAAATATTTTCCATTTAAAACAATTAAAGTGCATATTGCATTCCATCCGAAAATTCGATGTCGAGATTTCACTGGAAATATGTTTTGAGGCCCCCTGGATAAAAAAAAAAGCATTTTTAGAGTTGATATTTAAGTTTAATGTCTGAAAGTTCTGACACGAAGATTTTGAAGAAAATTCCTCCACCTTAAAGTACTCTTTACATGAAACATTTTTCGACAATTCTGAGTTTCTTGAAAATGGCTTCAACGATTTTGATTAAAATGCCGTAGGTTTGAGATATTTTTATCACAAATGAGATGTATATCTTGAATTCTATGGATATAGCCTATGTAGTCCTGTTTACTCTGGATGACTTTTGAATAACTCGTAAACCGTAAGAGATAGACAAAATCTTACTGTACAAAATGTGTAGAGCTTTCTAAAACACACAATTTTTGTCGAAATAATTTTTTGTGTAGAGTGAACCATTTCGGAGATATTCTTTGTTATTTGTCAAATGGAACATCGTTATTCATGTTTATACGTCAACTGTGCAAAGAGAACGGAATGTCTAAGCTTTAAAATATTTTACTATCGCACAAAGCCTACTGTATTCTAATATTCCCCTTGTACCTACAAGGAAATAAGCAATAAGATAATTTGTACAAATGTTTACCTCAAGTAACACGAAGAAGATATAGGAATAAGAGTTTGTAAGAATGGTTAGTACAAGAGTAGAGAAAGTCACGTGAGTGCAATATATAAGATTTGTAAGTATTCAGCGCAGCTCAAAAGGTATGCGCAATGAAGTCTCTGCAGTGCAGAAATATTTTCCCTACGTTAGGATGAACCGTCCTTAACATTAAAACTGTACTACATTACCTTTTAAAGTAATTCCAATGCATTTTTGCTTACAGAAGAACAGCTGTGGACATTCTTGAAACAAAATAAATGTTACACACTTCAGGATGAAGCCAAACTGATCCCTGCCTTGCCATTTGCAGACTCATTAAGGAGCATGTCTGGAATTTCCCCGACTTTTGTTCTTCAGGTACCCAGACAAAACACGCTCCATTTAAGCCTTACATTGTTCATCGTGCACATCGATTAGTGAACATTATTTGCGTACAACCACTAGCGACTCTTGGTTATTCTAGTTCTTCTTCTTCTCCTTCTCCTCCTCCTTCTTGTTCTTCTTGTTCTTCTTCTTCTTCTCCTCCTCCTCCTCCTCCTCCTTCTTCTTCTTCTGATTACCCTCCCCGTATGAAGCACTTACACCCTCTAGGACTGTCGGGGAACACAGAAACCTATGGAGCAGACAGTGTTGTCGCTAGGCAAATGGTGGTGTAGATTTTAATCCAGGGTTTCCTTTCTTCTCCTTTCATTTCATTTCCCTGGCCATTTTCCAGGTGTGTCAGGGAAATATTAAAATACAGTAGCGTTTGAGAGATAGTCAAATATTTTAAAGCTTTGATATTCCGTTCAGTTTATAAAATGCAATCTCGTGCTATTTTCCGTGATATATTAATAACACCGCATACATAATTTAATTTATTGGTTTTGTTTTGAATATCATCATTCTTCTGTAGAAAAATTGCTGCAAAGACAGTTGAAACAATTAATCTGCTCTTATTATTTCTTTCCAAAAGAATTTTTATCCTGTGTCTACTGTCCTACGTTCACTTATTGCTAGCTAAAACATTTAAATTAAAAAAAATATATATTAATTTAATTGCATTAACGCCTTCTGTGCCTTAATTTCAGAACCAAATATTAAAAGTTGGTCATCCAAAGAGAGAAGCATGTCCAAAAGCATATATGGACATAAGTGGTTATTTTATTTATTGTTGTTACTATCTTATTTCCTTTCATTGATGTAATTCCTATTAAGTATAATTTTATTTTCAATATATAAACATAAATTATATATTTACATGTAAACACTTCGTTGTTACACATACTCGGCCTGTAAAGACCAGTTGAATGGCTCCCTAAGCTGCAGTGACGTCACTGGTTCGCCCAGTTTTCAGAAACGAGTCTCCTGAGGATGCCCAACGCAGAACTGGGCGAAACCTCAAGTACAACGACTAGTCCTAGGTCAAGGCCGAAGAAGCAAGAGTGAGTGTTAGTGGTTAGTGACGTCAGATAGGTACAAAATCAGGCAACCTACCTTCCAAAACGAAAGTGCCAGGTGTGGGCCGTCTGATCCTTGGCGTACTTGTCGACACAGTGCAGCGAACACAGGAGTTTAGCAGCCAAATGTTGGCAGTGCTGGTGATGCTCTCTTGTTCTGTTGTGCTGACGTCCACTGTTCACATACTGAGAGTAATATCGTGAAGACGGCACGTCGCCACGTTTCACAAACTCCAACATTGTCTCACTAACACACTCACTTTTTACATTCACATAACTGCTTTCACAGTCCCTGATACTGCTGCTTCCTATTTCATAACAAGTAGTGACATTAGAAACGCGATTCTCTGTTGTCATTCACGGGCTGAATAGTTTCGGCCCGGCAGCTTCTTTCAAGCTTTCCCAGCAATATTTTGGCCTTGCCAAACGTATCTCCTAAAATGTATTCCAATAAACACGTTGGAATCTTATTATTTAATATCAGTTTGTAGCTAAACGATTAACAACAAATGGAACAATACACAAATACGATGACTAGATATCAGACAAAATACGAGTAATGACAGAACGTTTTGGTTATCGCAGTTTACAACAATGCGAGTGTAGGAAGGAAGAGTGAGAACATGTAGCGTGTGTTATTAGGCGCCAGTTGACTCACGAACTTGTTGACCTATCTCAGATGTTCGAGCGCTATTTAAGGCAATAACCCTAGTGGAATGGAAACGACTACAGGGACACGGCCGTGCCGTACAAACATCACTATGTCTGTCTGTCCTTGGTCAAATCACTGCCAATTTCCGCTTTTCCAACACACAAAGGTCACGGTAAGCCACATACAAGTCTTACTGCTTATAATAGCTCGCCCATATGGTTTACAAAGTTCCGGCACTCAATGGAGTTCAACGCAAAGCTGCAAATCGCTACCGCACCGTGCTCATAAACCCTCCCTCACGTTGCTTTATTCTCTGTACTGAGGGCTTATCGCATTGCAACCTAAAACTCGATAACAGATTTTACCGGACATACATGTTTTAAAACTCCTGAATTAAAAATAATATAATAGGATAAAATCCTGTTCATTTCCCCGTTTATTTTTTGGAAGGGTAAAAAAAGGATAAAGGGTGCAGACAGAGGGGACACCTCGTTCACTTCGATCTACACATATCTATTGTAGCTAGTAACCCCAAGAAGGCAGGGATGAAATGAGGAAACCGAAACTTTTTACCATAAAAATAACGTTTTTAGAAAAAGGTGTGTCTGTTTTTACCCTGTCAGTTTCAGAACAGCAACTCAGAAACGAAAAGTTGGTTAAATACCAAATCTCCAAAAAGAAACCAATGTTCACATCGAAAAATTTCCAAAAATTGCATTTTCTCCAAAGATTTTGATTAAAATACCATATACTTGAGGTATTTTTATAATAAAACACATATCTCTAGTTTTCTGGGATTAGTCTCCAAAAGTCCTCTTTATTCTAAATTACTTTTGTATAACTAATAAACCGTAAAAGATACACAAAATCTTACTGAAAAAATGTAGTTGTTCAAACACACAATTTATGTAAAAAACGTTTTTTTTACTGTGGAGTGAACCATTTCCGAGATATTTCTTGTTATTGGTGTCAATTTTGCAGTAATTTTAGTTTTCTCTAAAGGGAAGTCTTTGTTTTTCTTTCTCCATTTTTATTTTGTTTCCCCTATTCCCCATACAAACACAATGGAATTTCAAAGCGACCACATTTGGGTTCAAAATCGGCGAAGAGCAATGCACTTCCTTCGGGTGTAAAAATACGTAGAATGACTTCCTTGAAAAAGGAACTATAGCCGGTGGTAACGTAGATTTACGGGACGTAAAATAAGCTCCAACCAGATGCACAGGCCTTCGAACAAACCTAAACGGTATTTCATGTCTAATATGGGAGCTTAGCCCTGATTGCTTCCTACCAAATATAAATTGCACTCCAGCAAATACATAATACGACAGACGAGGCGAATCAGACAACGGAAATACGTAGGTGCTTTACGCTGCATGGCAATTTGCTGATTGACGCAATAAGCAGTGATTGCGGTGCCAGCAAATATTCACAGAGCTAATGCCAGGAATCGAACGAGGGATTATCAAATTCGGTAATGCCAAGAGAGCGAGCGAACGAACGGCCAATCAACTCAAGTGCACTGCCTGATAGCGAAATCAATTGGCAGGCCTGGTGGAAAATGCGTGCAAGTCCGTGTCATAGATACTCGACAAATCGTGATGATTTCTCTGCCACTTATCCGCAGTAGCTGAAGGAACTGTTGTACCTATCCCAAAACAGACACTTCATCGAATCCGCTGTTGTCCAGAGATGTGACAGTAAAGTTTTGAAGAAAGCCTCATGATCGGTTTATGTGCAAAATGTTTCGTAATTGTTCATTTCTACTTTCTTGACCAAGTAGACAGCTACAGGAGGTATAACATTCCACCCAAAAACTCCACACCGATACAAAAACACCACAACCGTCCAACACAATTGCAAAGTGACGTAATTATAATTCTGTCAATGTAGTGAAGAAAGTTGCACATTCTTGTGTTTTCATTGTGCACAAGTAGAACGCACATGAAGTAGAAATAATGGTTAAACCACTACCATTAAAGGTAACAGAGAATTTCCTAACAGACTCACCTAAATACCACGCAAACGATGAATGAAGGAGCTCACGTCATTGATTTGTGCTGCATGTCCACAAGCAACTCCAATTAAACGAGTGTTAAATTAAATCCATCAATTTTACTTGATTGGGTAAAAAACTATCAATTTATGTACTTGTAACACTGTAAATACCTCATTTTACTTTCTCTATCGCAGAGGTTCTCAAGCTTTTTTTGCTCACAACACAGTACCCCATGTAGCAAGTTCCCGCGGCATCCTAAACATAAGAATCGCGAGGGTGCGCAATCGTCTTGTGTCCAGAATTCACCACCGAGTTTAGAGGAAGAACTACCCACAAAACTTCAAACAGATAGAGCACTTCAACTGAAATAAGGTGACTTATTATCAAGTTTCGAGCATATTTCTAACCAACGCACGCGTACACACACACACACACACACACACACACACACACACACACACACACACACACACACACACACACACACGGACCAGTTACTAAGTTTTTGTGGGGGCCTCGTTCATGGGCTCCAATAAAATCTTATTCTCAAAGTTTGAGTGAAACACAATATTTACTTTGTCTACCATAGGCAAATTTATAGAAGTGGTCCTCAACGAATGTGCCGCGGTACAGTACTGAGCCGCGATACTTCTGTGATACTGCTAATAAAAGCAGCTGAAATAGTTTCATTGAATATGTATTTATTGTTAAAAAGGATAAGAGAACATAGAGTAATATTCCACAATTTAAACTTATTTAGAGGTTATGTATTGGTTTACTCCTTAGAACAAGTTTGAGTTAGCAATGAGAAACTTGAGCCTGTCGCTTCTTAGAATTGAAGACAAACCACACACATTTCTTGCTGAACTGATGGAATTCTTTCACGCTTCTTGTAGGTCCTTTTTTTTAGTTCCTTAGTGTCAAAAATCCTAGTTTCCACAAGTAGGCGGTGGAAAAATGCATTTAAGCTAATTCTTTATCTTTGACAATGTTTCAACAGACTAAAATACCGCATTACGATGTGGAAGTTACAGCACTGATTCTGTATTTGACTTATTTGATAAGGAATTCAACTGCAATCCTTCTGAAGGAAATACATTTTACAATCTATTTTACATTTAAAAACTCAGTTATTCTTCAGCTAACAAATGTATCAAGCCAAAAATGTCAATTCTCCAGAATAGTGTCTAAATGTCGTCAGAAAGTCACTTGGTTTTTGAAATTCTATCGGTATATGACTTCACAAGACTACAGATCTAGCGACTGTGTGAGCAGGTTACATAGTTGAAGCCCGCTGTTATACCTCAGACCCCGATCGCCTTGTTCTGCTAGGCACACAGTAGGTACTGAAAGTCCACAGTGGCTTGTAGACATTCTAAGGCTTTGGCTCAACAGCTTGATAAGCGCAGGTTAGAACAACAACTAAAATTAAAGAAGAAGAAACTCTTCTATGTGGCAGGTCTTCTTACAAGACAATGGACCCTTACACGACACCTGTTGAAGATCTCAAGACCTGACTACCTAACAGATGGATTGGCCATGTTGGTGATAACTTCCTTGAACTCTGCATTCGTCAGATCTGATGCCCCTTGAGTTTTTTTATGGTGCTGTGTTAAAGATTCCGTGTAAAAGCCGAGCCTTCTACAGATCAGTCTATGTTTGGATTCAGTTCATCTGGAACATCGTGCAGATTACTGTATCGCAATAAATGTGTTTGAGACGGCGGTGCAGGGAAATAATACGCCCCCAGTCTCATTCAACTCAACTGGCTCTATATTCCCTGTTCATTTGCACAGGCATCCATTCATCAGCAAAACGATGAACAAGTTATGACATTAAGACTTGCAATTTGGAGAAAAGTGGGACAGGTTTGCCGACACGACATTCCCAGCTCAATGGTTGATTGATAACATCCGTATACGATGTTGAGTACGTGAAGGCATGCAACCGTGGATTCACCTCATCTGTAAAGAAGGTCACTTCTATATAAGGGACCAGGCGACAAACAAGTGAATGAATGTGCGGCAGCAGGTAGCTACTGTGCACTTTACTTCCCTGTCACAAAGATAAACGACCCAAGAATTAGCAAACACAGCATTGTCCACAACGAAATTATTGACAACCAAAAAACAACTTCATCATTTTCCTTTAGAAAACGAGGTACTAAAGAATTGTTTTGCCCATCATGACATTGGGTTATAGCCACAGTAAACAATGTTTTCTGAACTTTCGTCAGTCAAAACTGAAAATAGTTTTCCTTTCAAGGATTCCATAGTATTTTCCTTCAAAGATCTGCCGATCAAATTTCTAACTACATACTTAGGGTTCTACTGAATTCTGTCGACAAGAAACCCATTTACGTTTGGGTGTGTATGTCAGTGTTGATATTAACTTGAGTATCTTACAGGATTTGACAAGAAGCTTTTCAAGAAAAACCCTCACCCCAAATTACACTTTACTCATTCGGACAAATTCTCATGATTTTGATTAAAATGCCACACATCAACATATTTTATGAGAAATGAAATGTATACCATGAAGTTTTTACGAATGCCATCAGAATTCCTCTGCATTCTTGGTGACTTTTGCATAACTGCTAAGCCGTAAGATATAGACAAAATCTTACAACAAATAATCCTCGGGATGCAAAGAAAAAAGTTAAAACCCATCACATAAGGACCAGCTCTTAGATGATTTGACCATCGCTTAAGCCTATAGTATCGACAAGGAAATGCTCCGGAAAACCATTCTCTCCATTAACTTGAACTAAATAGAAGAATATAAGTTTATAAGAATACTTTTTCCCCCCTCATTAAAGGCGGCAGTAGGTTAAGTGTTTTTTAAAGTTTCTAGTTATGGGAAAAATTCACAAGCGGAAAGCACTAATATATTTTCTTCTTTATTAACTTGTTGCGGGGTTTCTCCTTAAATTAAGTTTAAAGGACTTCTCTCTTAGTAACGATTGCAAAACAGTTTCGAATGATTGCTAATTAAATTCTGTTTCCATTGCATCATCAAAGAGCCGCGCCGAGTTCTCAGAAAAGGCGAGCAAATTAGGAAACATTTGCCAATTGTAATTCTCAAATGGGAACTCCCGGAACTTAACCAACGGTATCTTTTAGGATAAGGGGAAACCACGAAAAAAATCAGATGTGTTGCACTCACATGACTTTCTCTACCCTTGTACTAACCATTCTTACAAACGCTTATTCCTATATCTTCTTCGTGTTAGTTGAGATAAACATTTGTACAAATTCTTATTGCTTATTTCCTTGTATTATATCATATTACGCTTTGAGCGATAGTCAAATCTTTTAAAGATTTGAAATACCCTTCTTTTTGCACACTTAACATATAAAAAATCAACAACGATGTTCCATTTCACAAAATTTTTCGAAACTCACAAATAACAAGCAATATCTGCGAAATGGTTCACTCTACAAAAAGTTGTATTTAGACATAAATGGTGTATTTTAACAAGATCTACATTTTTTGTATAGTATGATTTGGTCTATCTCTAACGGTTTACCAGTTATGCAAAAATCGTGCAGAGTAAATACGACTACAGGGCCTATAGCCAGAAAATTCAAAATATACATTTCATTTGTCATCAAAATATCTCAAACAGTTGGCATTTTAATCAAAATCATTAGATCCATTTTCAAGAAAATCAAAATTTTCGAAAAAATTTTCAGGTAAAGGGTAATTTAGGGTGGGGCTATTTTCTTCAAAATCTTCGTGTCGCATCCTTGAAAGACATTAAACTTGAATACCAAGTTTGGTTTTTATCCGACTTTTCGTTTTTGAGTTATGCTGTCCACAGACTGACACACACATACCTTTTTCTAAAAATGCGTTGTTTTTTTTTTTTTTTTTAAACCGGTAGACAAAGTAATAAAGGATGATGGGTGGAAAAAGCCATGTGAGTGTTCTGAGGATATTAAGGGAAGAAGCTGTTGAACTTGGCCGCAGCGTATCGCCGAGGCGAGACGAGCCAATGATGACGTCACTTATACGCAGGCGGCATGAGGAGAATTAGCAGTGCACTCTGCCATTAGTAACCTCTGCTACACTATGGTTATCGAAACACTTTTTCTTTATTTTGTGGGCCTCAGGAATGACTCTCTTTCCGTTGTAACAATTGACTTCTCAGTGGCGGCGTTACTAGGAAACATCTCCACCGACTCAATGAATCATTGTAACGGCTCAATTTCTAGAAGCGCATTGTCGATGCATTTCTAATGAACCCGGCTACTTCATTGACTAGTCAAGTCATAAGCAGACAGCTATACAGGAAATATGACACCAAATTTCGTGGTAGCGTACAACCTAGAAGTAACACATTGAAAGAACAAACAGTAGGAGAAACGCTAGTGATGTTGGTCGGTACCGGGGTTTTCACGTGTAATTTCTCCCATACGTGGACCTACTCCTTGTAGTCTGCACCAGGTTTCTTCTACAGCCAAAATTAGGCAGTATTAACTTTTGAAAACCAAGGGCGTTGCTGATCGGCGCTAATCCCGCCAAAAGGTCCGAACAACCTGCTTAGCGCAGATCCTGCCAAAAGTTTGTAGCTGTTAATTCTCCATTGACGTCCTCGTCTACAAATGGCTGATCTTCTTGTCAAGGGCAATAGGAAACATTTAAAATGAAGAAATAAGTAGATTAAAGCAGGCAGATATTTGATGGACCTGTCCATCATCATTACACATCTGTTACTGTTCGCGACAAGGTCCTTCGATTACGAAAACTAACCAACCAGACGCACTTTCGCTTATTTCAATGCCCTTGTTTCTACTTCTGTCAAGGCAGAACAAATAATAAAGTTTCCAGGCTCATTAAGACGTAACCGATGTCCCTGAAAAACTAATTTCATGTTACGGTCACATAACTTTCTCTTCTCACTCTTGTACAAGCTACTCTTAATCTTCAGCTTGAAGATATAGCAATAAGAGTTTGTAAGCATGGCTACCACAAGAGTAGAGAAAGTCATGTGAGTGCAACACATCAGATTTTTTTCGTGGTTTCCCCCTTTTCCTAAAACATGAATATCGGGTAACTCTAAGCTCTATGGACCCCGGGCTCATTTCAGCATCATTTTATTATTTATCGGATATGACGTAACGTAAAGGGCTAAATAAATTAATTAATAACGACAATATAATTAACACATTTACTGAAGAGCATTAGGTAAGTATTTAAAGGACGGTGCGGTGTTGTAAATGCGTGAAGTTGGCTGCAATGCAACCGGTATTAATAGGTACCTATGGGTGCGACATAAACAAATCGCGCTTCCAGCCCAGCCTTCCGGATTGAAGCAAGCAGACAACCTGCGCCAAGGGTATTATCTTCCGCACTCCTCCCAGTGACGTCACCACTACATACATTATATATCCATCCCCTTTAATCCTCATCATCTTAGCACGGGTTATGTATGTCGGCGTCTCTGTATTTTGTCTGCCGCTCACTTAGGTAGGTATACAAGCAACTACGTGAACCTTCAACATATAGACTTACAATCACATCATCTTCTCTACCCAACCTTCATTAAACAAGTATTTATTACTACTATTATTATACTACAAAAGCGTATTCTTCTATCTGCCTCGTGTTAGTCGAGACAAACACTCGCAAAAATGGTTTCACTCACATTTTCTTACAGGAACATATGGGAAAACCGTAGGCTCTAAATAATGGCTCTTGCATTATATTCTCTTTGCATGATCAACAGAATAAAAGTGAAATTTTCCTCATAGAAAAAGTGTAAGTATTTCAAAATTCAAACCAATAACAAAGAATATCTCGGAAACGGCTAGTGCAGAAAACAAAACAAGATCTTGGCATTTCGAGTTTTAACGATATGGAGGAACGAATGAGGAGGGCTTCAAAGACTATTCCTTGAAAATTCAAAAAACACATTTTTGTTGCTTCATATATAACATTACAACATTAATAGTTTTATAAAGAAGGGATAGACAGATGGATAAATAACTACAATAAATATTAAAATTAATTTATAATGTAAGAGCAAGAAAAATTGCTACAAATTGGTATGTTGGTAAAAGATGGTATTTGTATACGGCATTATTTACTTCTACTGTTATCAAAAATTGCAATAATCTATAGAGAAAAGTGGAACTTCCTTTTTCACACCAATTTTTCATTTATTTTGGTTTATTCATGCAACAATAGTCATAGAAGACAACGTAGTTTTTACTGCATTTCAGACGTAAACTTTGAGCTGTTTTAGGTGTGTTCTCTATAAGCTATCATTTTTTAAAATTTTTTTTTATTCATGAATTTTTGTGTTTACATTTCACTATTTAATACTTAACATACATAACAAGCACTTCTGAATCTTGGAAGTTTTCACGCACAGAAGATAGTTCCACAATTACTGATTCTTCTATCGCTCCTTGGTTGAGGTTATGGTATTTATTTTCACATTTTTCGAATGTGTAGATTTCCCAATAAACCTTTCTGCTGAAGTGTATCTCTGTATGACCTCGGAATAAATAATATCAATTATGCTTGTAATATATCTACTTAGTTCAAATGAAATAATCTGAAAAAAATTCTAATTTTTAAATGAATAATTTTTATTTTGATAGAAATGTCTTTAAAATTATCTTCTGCTTCCATAATACATTCGTAGAGGAAGTATTTTACTGCGCCCAAAAACACACATTTGTGGTCTCCCAGAACAATTAAATAAAAAAAATTTTAGAAAATGGCCTGTGCGCATATTTCTCACCCCTTCCCTCCCCCGTCACTCTCTGAACATAACTAAAAAACGAATAGTCGAATAAGTAGAACATTCTACCATGCACAGCTACTCTTTCCATGGTCATTTTTTCATTATTTATTATTTTCTAAAAACATCCTAAAATATCCTAAGAAATCCTTTTCATACAAAATGAATTTCATATAGGATTTCAAAGCAACAATTAGAGGCGCACTTTTAAACACGCCTAACGCTTTCCTGTGTGTGCAACTGTTTATATGGATCGATATAGCCTTTGTAAGAATGGGTAGAGAAGGTTATGTGAGTGTAAGACATTTTATTTGCATTGTGGGGCGGGAAGCACTATATAAACAAGTAGTATTACTGACTGTGACAACAGAGCGTCGCGTCGCGTCGCGTGGCGTCGTCAGGGGAATTTCCCACCACACACATACACACACAACACTTGCACTAGACACTGCACCACCACACACAACCTCTGCTTCTTCTTCAACTGACAACCAACTGACTCGGTCACGTCATCCTTTGAATCTGGTTTGGTTTGGAGGAGCTGAACTGAGCTCGCCCAGCCTCTCCCCCCCCCCCCTCCCTCTCTCCCTCCTCCTCCTCCTCGCTCCTCACGAAGGCCAACCTAATCTTTTTTCTTTCACAAAGGTAAGGCACTAATCCAGTGGCGTACCGGCAGGGCAATGCTCGTATAGTACAAACGTGTCCAGAAATAGTCGGTCGAGGTAAACAATGTGATGGCAGACATACGGCGTTCACTTGTTCATCTAGAGTGGGGTCGCCTCCTTGAAGTGATCTCATTCGCGGGTGTCCTGCGTCTCATAAACCGTTCACAATCAAACTCAAATCTTAGATACAAGTATAACGTAGACATAGAAGCCTTCCTCTTCTTCTTCGTGTTCCTCCTCTTCTTCTTCGACTAGTTCTTCGTCTTTACCTTATCTGTTTTCTTCTTTACCAGTATAGCCTCCTCGTCTTAAGGTGCACGCCTGGGTTCTGATGCACACAAACTCTAGCAGACAGTAAATTAGTAATAATTGTAGCCCCTCAAAAAGATATTTGCCCTCAAGGGAATATCTGAGACACACTGAAAGTAAGTTTTTAGTTATGGATGTTCTTTAACTGTTATGGCTCCTTTATCAGGCTTGGGGTTCTATTACATGCCGCAAGTCCATGACACGGACCACCGGCTTTACTTCCCTTCCGAAGGAAACCATGTTCACAATCCACCACTGATTGGATGGAGGGGATCGAGTCTCTCCCACCTTCCCCAAAACACCACCGCCAGAGGGGAGACAAGATAAACCGCACAGGGTACAAACGTGTTTACCTGCCGTCAGTGACCCTTGTCCGTTGTTTACACTCTTTCTACTGACATATGGTTTGAGTCTATAACTCAGGTGCAGTAATATTATGGTCAGCTTGTAGATAACTTGAAGCCAACTGCTTAAGAATTCCTGTGCCAGATATAACGTATGTCAGAACGTAAGACGCTAGTTAAACAGAGATTGATACTCCTTATATCTCATCACGTGATGATTCTGTCATCTCACATCAAGTTTTCCATCGCCATGCGTTGAATTGCATTTCTGTGTAAGGTTATGGATCTGCAATCAATGAAATATCTACAAAAAGTTTAATTAGTGCACAATGGGGCAAAGAGAATATGGTAAACTTTAAGTGAATCAAATTTTTAAGAGCTGATCGCTATGTGATGGCCTTGACATTCTCTTCTCTTTGCAGCGCCAAGATATAAAAAATAATAACTTCCTATTTGAGAAAAGTATAAGTAATTGAACATTCAAACCAACAACAAGCAATCTCTCTAGAAAAATTCTATGTAACTATTTCACATAACTTTAATTCTTCAAAGAGATCTAAAATATTTGTGGTATAAAATAATATAGATTGAAGACGATTTCAGGATCTACTTCCAGAAAATTCAAGATACACAGTTCATTTGTCATAAAAATATCTCAGACATACCGTACTTTTTTGTTTTCGTTCAGGGAGTCTTAAAACATTTATTTGCTATTTATTTGCTATGTACCAAATTGTTGGGTGGAATACAATACTTTCCCTACTGAAACATTGCTAACTATAATGATTTAAAGGTGCTTATTCGCTCAAAAAGAAATTTGACTAGAAAACATTTGCGGGTTGTGATTTTCTCTGATTTTAAATTGTCAGTTTAGCGAAGACGCTCCGTGTAAGGTAACAATTTACAGCGAATTCAAGAGAAAGCGTTCTCTACAGTGATCAATTTCATGAAGGACGTCTATTACTGATGAAAACATTGCAATGTTTGAACAAGATTGAAGGACATGTTACGAAATTTTTCGGGCGACCTTCGGCATTACTATGAGTCAAATCCAAAACAGTTTACATTAACGTTAGACGTGAGAAACCTTAGTGAAAAATCTGATGTGTTGCACTGACATCAGTTTCTCTACTCTTGTAGTAACAATTCTTACAACCGAGATTCGAACTCGGGAGCTCTTGAATGTGAAACAGACATTACACTAACTGCTCCATCATCGTCTTCCCTGTCATTATTTTCACCTTCATTTCATGCCAGTTTCCTCATTTTGAAAGCAGGGTACAGGCCGACTCCCATTCCTGCTTCTGTGCTCTCAATTCGGTTTCCAGATTGCGAAACTGCATTCACCAGCCGGAGAGGTGAAAACTTTTATATCGAAACAAAAGGAAGAGAACTCTATTTTATTAAAACAGTAAGTGCAGTGAACAGAGATTAAACTTAAATAGGGATTTCTGTGGCAATATACTGTTGTAAACATTCAAAGGCTATGTCCAAAACTTACGGGAGTGTTGGGTCGCAGTGTCGCTTCTGTTAGAAGTGCTATGGGACTGAGAAAGCTGCACGCACCGTCCAGGAATATCATAATGACTCGTGAAGTATTATAGACCCATAACATTGAGTTACTCACATGTAATCGGCGCGTGGTCGACCAAAACGTACCAACATAAGAGATAACATAACCTAGTAACCTTGATAGCTACTTCCATGAAAGTATCACTTTTGGCGAAGAAGTCATGACTAAGACGCGATAATGTTTCAATGAATCATGTCCCTGATTTGTTGATATCTCACACATTGTTATACTAGGTGCTATGTGTCGATCACTCACACACATCAACACATTCTCTGAAGGTAATTCTTTAACGGATGTTCCACAATTTATTTATATAATGCCTTATTTTTTTGTAATCTGTTAATTGTACAAGAGACTGTCTGAGTCAAGTACTTAAAAATCTGATGTGTTGCACTCACATGACTTTCTCTACTCTTGTACTAACCATTTTCAACAACTCTTATTGTTCTATCTTCGTGTACTTAAGATAAACATTTGTACAAATTATCTTACTACTCGTTTTCTTGCACGTGCAACGGGAATATGGGAATACAGTAGCCTTTGTGCGATACTCAAATCTTTTAAAGCTTTGAGATTCCATTCTCTTTGCACACCTAACATAAAAACTTGAACAACGATGTTCCATTTGACAGAAGTATGTTTTCCAAAACTTATACAAAAAACGTGGAGTATTTCCGAAATGGTTCACTCTACAAAAAAATTTATTTTTATTTATTGTGTGTTTTAATTTATTGAGATATGAATTATGTATTTCAGCAAGATCTACATTTTTTGTACAGTAAGATTTGGTCTATCTCTTACGGTTTACCAGTTATGCAAAGGTCATCCAGAGTAAATAGACATCATGGGCAATAGCCAGAAACTTCAAGATACACGCTTCATTTGTTTTAAAAACATCTCAAATATAAGACATTTTAATGAAAATCGTTGGAGCCATTTTTAAGAAAATCAAAATTTTCGAAAAATTTTCCATTTAAAGGATAGCTCAGGGTGGAACAATTTTCTTCAGTCTTCGTGTCACATCCTTGATAGACATTAAACTTAAATACCTACTTTGGTTTTTAACCAACTTTTCGTTTTTGAGTTATGCTGTTCAGACACACACGGAACTTTTTCTAAAATGTTTTTCTTTTTTGGATTCAGGGGGCTTCAAAACATATATTTCCGGTGAAATCTCGACGCAATTTTTGGATGGAATACAATATTTCCTCTAAATAGTAGTAGATAAAATAAAAATGAAAATTTAGTCTCTTGAAAGATGGGCCACATGAAAAAAAATTGGAACATTTAAAGCAGTATATCATTAAACCCCTTGATGTCAAAAACAGGTTTTTTAATATTTTTTGTTCAATGTTTAATGAAGTAAAACTGAGAGAAATTCAGCTAACATTTTTAAAATTTTTATAACTTTTAAAAATATCTTTTTTTCTTCAGGGGTTTAAAACGTATATTTGTGGTTAATTCTCATCTTGGAAGTTTTGGGTGAAATGTTATGTTATGATTGGCCCAAGATCGTGCATTAGAAGAAGGATTTTTGTTACGGTATGTCTACATTGTTGAAGATCGTGCAACATCGTGTGGAGGATTTAGGCCTTCCAGGAGCGGCTGGAGACAGATGACAGTCGAGGAGTAGATCAGTGAGAGTGGCCGGGATGTGTTCACTCAGAAGTAAGGAAGGAGATGATATCATATAAATGATAAAGAGATTGAAATATTATTGATCATTTCTTATGTATGTCCAGGACTATTTGGAAGATCTTCAACAATCTTAATCCGAATTGAATTAGATGAAACTGGATACTTAATTGGTAAGTATTTGAATATTTGTAAGATAATATTTCCCTCGACTCGTATTGTTACTTGTCACAGTTTCCCTTCCCACTTTGTGCAGACTTGGAAGTGCTCAAGGCAGGTTGGTGTGGTTGAAAATGCTGTCTTGATGTGTTCATGTTCTTGTGAATCCCCTGGGATCGAACACGGGTCACCCTGATGAGGCCACGCACTGTTAATCTTCCCTCAAAGCTGCGCGTCTCTCTCAACAATCAACAACTGAGCCAGCCCAGCACTCGTCGTCTTCTACACGTTGTTAATGACGGGAGAGCAGCTGTACTGTATGTATGCAAATGTGGCAAGCGGGAAACACCGCTGATTAGTACCCAAAGCCAGGTGCAAAACTGCGATCGTTCCTTCGTTCGTTTCACGCTTCAGGTGAGGCGGCTTAGGCTTTCTGGCCAGCCACAATACCACCACCTCACTCCCATTACGTCTAATTCCTCAACACTGCTTATTCTTCATCATCTCCAAAACCCATCGCTGCAGGGCGCTTTGTTTTGTATAAGCTGATCACCTCAGTACGCTAACACTGAGGGATGAATGGCCACATAAACTTCCTTCCTGATATCTCATTCAAATCACATTATATACAGGAGGGGCGTATATACTCTACTACATCAAGTAGACAACTATTATGTTCCATTCAAAAACTCCATACAGTGACTTCACCGCACATACAGTAGACTCCCGCTAATCCGAAAATACACGTAATCCCAACAGGGCTAGGAAAACATATCTATCAAATTTGTTTTGAACTGTAAAACAGAGAAAACATACGATCAAGATTAAACTAGTTTTTCCAAGTAAAACGTAAATTTACTAGCACAGAAATAAACAAAATAAATACTTCATAAGACAACAGTGAATCTGTCAGATACCTTACATACAAAAACTAAAAAATCTGATGTGTTACATTCACATGACTTTCTCTACTCTTGTACTAACCATTCTTACAAACTCTTATTTCTATATCTTCTTCGTGTTAGTTGAGATAAACATTTGTACAAATTACCTTATTGCTTATTTCCTTGTAAGTACAAGGAGAATATTAGAATACAGGCTAACATATAACAACATGAACAACGATGTTGCATTTCACGAAAGTTTAACATAGTCGAAACTGACACATATGAAAAAGAATATCTCCGAAATGGTCCACTCTACGAAAAAAATTATTGGGACATAAATGTGTGTTTTAGGAAGATCTACATTTTTTGTATAGTAAGATTTGCTCTATCCCTTACGGATGACCATTTATTAAAAAGTAAACAGGACTACATAGGCTATTGCCAGAAAATTCAAAATATACATTTCATTTCTCGTGATAAAAAAATTATGTCATTTTAAAAAGGTCCGTGTGTGTGTGAGTGTGCGTGTGTGTGTGTGTGTGTGTGTGTGTGTGTGTGTGTGTGTGTGCGCGCGCGCGCATATTTTTATGGAGAAGTTTTGTAAGCTACGCATTTTACTATACAACCTAACTTTCATATGATTTTCTCTACTCACTTTTCTTTTATGAAACATGGTTATATTTCTTTCTCTATTAGCTCTTCAACATACAATTTTCTATAATTGAAATAGAAATGCAACAGATAATATTAACACTACTTTCTATACACACTTTTGTTTTACGAAACACTGAGATTTCTTTCTCTACCCTCTTCTACAAAAAAATCATATTATTTTCTATAATTGACACAGAAATGGGTCTTACATTCACAGAGCTTTCTCTACTCATTTTTTTCCCTGTGCTATTGGAGGTTGTTCAACGCTCGTTTTGCATAGTGTTTTCCCTGTGTTTCTATTTATTTTGGCATTTATGCAGTGTAAGGCTAAATGTTTTAAGGATGAATTCGTCAAACCAGGGGCACCACAGGGTATTTCAGCTAGTAGGTATACTGGAAGGTCATTTGCCAAGAGCTGCCAACTCTGAACCAGTAACATCTCCGACGACGGAGTGCGCTCAAAATGAGGTTTAACGGGATACGCCCAAAGCCTACAAAAGGAGCGATATTATAGAACACCTTACATACTTGAGAGCGTTGCTGTGATGAGCCAACTGTCAAAACAAACTAATCCACAACATACATACATACATACCTACATAATATTAGCACTCTCTTTAATTGAACCACTTTCCAAGTTGTCATCTTTAAATATATAAGTGTGCAGATAAATTGATAAATGGTACCTCAAGTGTGCTCCCTTGTGCGAGTTAGTTGCCTTTTTCAATTCGTCTCATAGTTTTCCTACACAGCAGTGATTGCACACGTATCAAACCAGTTAGAGAAGACGTGGACAAATGAATCAAGACAAACCTGATTTTTAGGTGTGAAAGAAGCAGCTGAAACAAGGGGCTTAGTTATTCTGCACCTGCTGTTAGCAACCCCCCCCCCCACGTGTTATTACCCCACTCGTACGAAGGACTGGATCAGGGGAAGTGCCTGATATTCCAATGCGACGCTCAACATTTTTTAGGAAATCAAACAAGGATTATTTAAAAATTAAAAGTTTAAAATGGGTCAAAAATGTTGGCTAAAATACCATATATTCAATATACCTTCATAACAAAATGTCTTGAATTCTCTGAGAATATCCTGCGAAAATGTCTTCATTCGGAGGAAATTTTGTACAGTGAATTTCAAAGACCTCACATATCGACCAGTTTTGACAAATTTGAGCATGACTTTAAGCCTAGTGTATTTCTTATTCCCATTGTATCTGCAAGGATATGAATTGAAACCATTTTTGGAAATATTTACCTGTATTAGCTTGAATTAGATAGAAAAATAAGTTTGTTAAAGAATGAGTAGAGAAAGTTATATGAATTTTTCTTTCGTTTTTACTGCCCTTAAAGGCAGTGCGATTCAAAACGATGACAAACTTAATCCTTTCCCGACAGTCCTTCATTTCCAGTCAATTCCTTTTTAGCAGATTGCCTTACTTCATCTGTTCATCGACCGTTTATTTCCTTCAGAACTAGGCCATAAAGTTTGACTAAGTGTCATTCAAACTGCACATTCCTGAGTTTAAATCAATATCTGCCATATTTTATTGCTCGGCTAAAACCTCTACAACAAAACAATGGGCTGGAATTGCTTAGAGAAGTTGTGCAGTTTGGGAAATGACATAGAGTGAATCTGATGACGTGTCAAAATTATTACTTTCCCGGTTAGAACACAAGGGAATCTCACATCAGAGATAAATACCCCAAGGGCGACTTACAAATTTAAGCACTTTATATCCCGAAAATTTGTGCGAAATTAATGCGAATTTTTAGTGTAAGATTCAACAGAAAATACTAACCCAAATTATTAACACGAATTTTTCAAATAATTATCACCAAAAAACCTTGCCTTGCGCATAACACTATGGAAAACTATTTACACAGATAACGTACCTTTCTTTGAGAGGTGACATTCGTCATAAAGAAAACACGTATTGTTGTGATACTCACCTGAAACAATGAAATAAAAAATGTTAATGTCCAAGTTACTAGCCACAGATGTTTATATACCCATCCAATAAAATCAGTCAAAACACACTGAATAAACAGAACTTAAAAATTACAACACATAAGATAGTATGTTTTATTGCAACGGTAACTTTAAGGTTCTTTGACCCTAAGATTTCAGATGACCGACAGATGACCTTAGGTGTGCAGTCGCCGTCCTGTTTCTTACTAATGATTCGATTTACAGTTGTGATCACGGGATTACTGTATTATGGGTAATTATGTAAACAGTGTTCAGAACAGACCGTCTTAATTTTAAAACTGCTTTGATATTCCATCTATTTCAATAGCACATTTACTTTCTCTGCTAGTAAGCAAGGGAAGTATTGTAATCCACCCAAAAATTCGATGTCGAGAATTTACCGGAAATATATGTTTTGAGACCGCCCGAATCCAAAAAAATTATTTTTAGAAAAAGTTCCATGTGTGTTAAAAAAGGTCGGTGTTTGTGTCAGTCTGTGGACAGCATAACTCAAAAACGAAAAGTCGGTTAAAAACCAAAGTTGGTATTTAAGTTTAATATCTTTCAAGGATGCGACACGTAGATTTTGAAGAAAATAGCCCCACCCTAAACTACCCTTTACATGGAACATTTTTCGAAATTTTTGATTTTCTTGAAGATGGCTCGAACGATTATTAAAATGTCATATGTTTGAGATATTTTGATGACAAATCAAATGTATATCTTGAATTTTCTGGCTATAGCCCCTGTAGTTGTATTTATTCTGGACGACTTTTGCATAACTCGTAAACCTTTAGAGATAGACCAAATCACACTATACAAAAAATGCAGATCTTGCTAAAGTACACAATTTATGTCTCAATAAATTTTCTTGTAGGGTGAACTATTTCGGAGATATCCCTTGTTATGTGTGTGAGTTTCGGAAAACTTAAAAGTTTCGTGAGATGGAACATCGTTGTTCATTTTCTTATATGTTAAGCGTGCAAAGAGAACGGAATCTCAAAGCTTTAAAATATCTGACTATCGCACAAAGCCTACTGTATTCCCATATTCCCCTTGTACCTACAAGGAAATAAGCAATAACTGCAACACATCCATTTTTGTTATACTAACCTGAACTTTAGTGTTTTTTCTTTTGTAACTTTAATGTATTTTAAGTGCATTTTTCTTTAGAAAACTTCAAGTATTTATCTGCTATAGCAGCCGATATAGATTTATCAATTTGCAGTAGGTAGGTAGGTAGGTAGGTAGGTAGATAAAAGGAAATAATTAAACGCCCTGTTTGAGGAAGGTGATTAGCGGAAATGGACAAGTGAGGCGGGAGTTAGTGAAGGCGGCTCCGGAAATTGCCTTCCTTCCTGCATCGCTCGTCACATCCAACGCTTTACACTTCACACCTTTATATCAACAGGCAATTCACTACATATCACGACTGGGGACAAATGTCTACGTGTTGTGGGGCTTCAAAACATACATATATTTCCATTGAAATCTCCACATAGAATTTTTGGATCGGATACAGTACCTCCCCTACTTACTATACGTAGTAGAGAAATTCATGTGAAGGTAGCAGCTGGCTTGGCACATGGGAAGAGGCGCACATTGCCTGAACTATATCAACAGAGGTGATTCGACGCAGGAGCTTACAGAGATTTGGTGCTCAAAGGGAAGTTGCCCCTGTTCAGCCTCCTGGCATCAAAACCACATTAATCACAGCAGCGGGGCATCAAATCGATGCTGCGCCCCTGTAGTACGTATAACGATCATTTCTCTTAAAGTAACATTCACTCACCCCCCCCCCCCCTTTAAACACATCAACCCCTAGAGCAGTTGTCCCACAGGTTTCCATGAAGGGGAAAATCGATGAGGGAGGGACCAGCAACATCTGCAGTGACTGACAATGTCCTAGCCTAGCCCACTTGTATGGTAGGTATAGAAACCGCCGCTGTACCGCGCCGCGCAGTTCCCACACTTCCCTGCCTACAGCACAAATCATGCTGGCTTAACAAAACACTCACAAATGCACAGTCAAATTACACTTTTGTGTGTGTGTCTTCGAGTAGCATAAGTCAAAAACGGAAATTCGTTCAAAAACCAAAGTTGGTATTTAAGTTTAATTTCTTTCAAGGATGCGACACAAAGATTTTGAAGAAAATAGCCCCACCCTAAACTACCCTTTACATGGAAAAATTTTCGAAAATTTTGATTTTCTTGAAAATGGCTATAACGATTTTGATTAAAGTGTCACATGTTTCAGATATTTTTATGACAAATGAAATGTATATCTTGAATTTTCTGGCTATAGCCCCTGTAGTCGTATTTACTCTGGACGACTTTTGCATAACTGGTAAACCGTTAGAGTAGACTAAATCACACTATACAAAAAATGTAGATCTTGTTAAAATACACAATTTATGTCCGAATAAATTTTCTTGTAGGATGAACCATTTCGGAGATATTGCTTATAATGCGTGTTAGTTTTGGAAAACATAACTTTCGTGAAATGGAGCATCGTTATTCATTTTCTTATGTGTTAAACGTGCAAAGAGAACGGAATCTCAAAACTTTAAAAGATTTGACTATCGCACAAAGCCTACTGTATTCTAATATTCCTACAAGGAAATAAGCAATAAGATAATTTGTACAAATGTGTATCTCAACTAACACGAAGAAGATATAGGAAAAGAATGGTTAGTGCCTACAAGAGTAGAGAAAGTCATGTTTTTGTACGGAAAGGTTAATTGACGCGCCTGGAACGTTGGCAAGGTTACACTGACAGACAATAGCACTGTGCAAAGCACAGGAATCACAGCAGGCCTTGCGTTTGTCTCTTTTAATGGCTTATTTTTAAATTTGGGAGTAACAGTAGACGCATTTATTTTTGAATGTGTAATTATAGAGCGCTAATGGGTGTATCCCTACTGCTGCCGCCGCCGCCTCGGGGGCTGGTTAAAAATTCACGTCATAAACGGTAGGCAGGGAGGTAGGCAGGCAGGCAATAGGGACGGTATCTTTGTGTGATGCTCATCTTAATGTATTTCACATGTGGACGTGACAACAATAAGTTACAAAAATGAAAGCCGCTTGGTGTTGAATAGACCTGCGCTTAGTCACTCTTGGCTTCAGCTGCCGGCTTCAACTAAAGCTACGTCATTTCCCACACATTTGGTCCTCAGGAGTAACATCAGTCCAAAATGTATATCAACCAATCAATGACTCTTATTCCTAATCTTCTTCATGTTACTCGATAGTCAAATTTTTAGTCAAACATTAATAAGAAATGAAGAATTGCAATGAAACATAAAATGTCTTGATGTTTGCATGTATTTTGTTACGATATCTTATGAACTGTAATCTCTAATGTTAGAGAATATACGGGAGTGACTTTATTCCTCTAAGTAAAAAATAAAAGAGTATTACGACTTTTTCGTTTGTTTATAGTCCATTACCACGGACTACACACAATAGTTCAACCTGGGAACTAGCTCGCAGCCCGCTCTCGCTCACGCCACTGCCGTAACTATACCCGGAGAGTTCTGCAACTCCTTTAACGCACGAAGCGTTATCTACTTACCCCGATTCCGGATGAGTTGGGCCACCTGGTATTTCATTTGTCATAAATGTATTTTAAACACGTGGTACTTGAATTAAAATCGATACAGCTATTTTTGAAAAAATCAACATTTTTGAAAAGCCTAGTATATTCCCATATTCCCCTTGTACCTAGAAGGAAATAAGCAATAAGAGTTTGTAAGAATGGTTAGTACACGAGTAGAGAAAGTCATGTGAATACAACATAGATTTTTTAGCGAGTCTCAAAACATGTATTTCCGGTGATACCCCGGTATCAGTTATACATAGGTTAGAGCACAGAAAGCAACAAATGTCGAATATTTGAACATGATCGTTAGGAAAGCCTATTTTAAAGCAATGCACAAACTGAGCCATTTAGTGTGACGGAATTCTTAAGAGTTCCTTTCGTTTAGGTTTGTTAAACAAATAAAAATGAATAGACTGGTCAATTATACACACACATGTGCCAATCTCTAAACCTGTCTGACCTTGAACACTAAAGAAATGTTACAAAAACTGGCTGTTCTGTTCCGTTGAAGGTGGACTTCAATACTAATGACACAGCAAAGTGTGGTTTGCCACAGACTAGTCCAGTGTGAGGTTATGTTTGGTGGATCCAATCAAAATTCCTATGTATCCCAATACAGTTTTTTGTAAGGTGAACCATTTCGGAGATATTCCTTGTTATGTGTGCGAGTTTAGGAAAACAAAACTTTCGTGAAATGCATAATCGTTGTTCATATTTTTATATGTTAAGTGTGCAAAGCCAACAGAATCTCAAAGTTTTAAAAGATTTGACTAAAGCTCAAAGCCTACTGTATTCTAATACTCCCCTTGTACCTACAAGGAAATAAGCAATAAGATAATTTGTACAAATGTTTATCTCAACTAACACGAAGAAGATATAGGAATAAGAGTTTGTAAGAATGGTTAGTACAAGAGTAGAGAAAGTCATGTGAGTGCAGATCTCAGGTTCTTGATTTAGGCCAGTAGGCTAGTAATTTCTTCATCTCCTTCATTGTGATATCCACACTACTTACCTCCGATACCAGTGTTGAAAATGACAAACTTCCAGTTACTTTTCTACCACTTCATTTTGTTCTAAATGTTTGCACACTTATGTCAACACCACATAGTCTTTCGTGATATTACAACACAGAATTGATCTTTTTAGCTCCTTGTTATGTGGCGCACCAGTGGGGTGGGGCACTCTGGCACCGACCAACGTTTGCGGTGCTACACCTACCCTGGGCCGGCGTCACAAAATCGTTTTGCTATTTGACTTCCGTTGAGTTAATGCTGGGCACCTACACCGCCACTCTCTCGTTCTGACGCCCAAACCCACTCTCTCACAATCTTATCGGCGCCCTCTCTGAACTTCGCCCTCATGGCCTCTGGGCCCCAGTTCATAGCCCCAGCAGTTCCTTCCGTGAAGTCACTCACGAAGCGAGGTCAGAGGTTTTCACCCATGTCACCCCGTCGTCACTCCCAAAGTCTCAGCCGACGTCAAATGCCACTCCGCATGAGTCTCCCGGTGTAAACCCGGGTAACACCCGATGTCACGGCCCGGTGTCACTCCGGAGACACTCCCGATGTCGCACCCATTGTCGCACCAGATTACGCAACCGATGTTACACCCGAAGTCACGCCCCCCGGAAGTCACGCCCGGAGGATACGTTCAGAAGTCCCCTCGCTAAGTCCCCTAGTTAAGTCCCTGGCTAAGTCCCTAGTTAAGTCCCCTGGCCAAGTCCCCTAGTTAACTCCCCTGGCTAGGTACTCTAGCTAAGTCCCCTCGCTAAGTCCTCTCGCTAAGTACTCTCGCAAAGTTCCCTCGCTAAGACCCCTCGCTAAGTTCTTTCGCTAAGTCCCCTCGCTAAGTTCATCGCTAAGTACCCTAGCTAAGTTCTCTCAATGAGTCCCCTCGCTAAGTCCTCGCGCTAAGTGCCCTCACTAAGTCCCCTCGCTAGGACCTCTCGCTAAGTCCCCTCACTAAGTCCTCTGGCTAAGTCCTCTGGCTAAGTCCCCTCGCGAAGAACCCCGCGTAGTAGCGTCGGTAAGTCCCTTCGTTAAGTCCCCTCGCTAAGTCCCCTAGTTAAGTCCCCTGGCTAAGTCCCCTTGTTAAGTCCCCTGGCTAATTCCCCTGGCTGTCTCCTAGTTAAGTCCCCTGGCTACGTCCCCTCGTAAAGTCCCCTGGCTAAATCCTCTAGCTAAGTCCCCTCGCTAAGACCCCTCGCTAACTCCCCTCGTTAAGTCCGCTCGCTAAGTCCCCTCGCTAGGACCTCTCGCTAAGTCCCCTCACTAAGTCCTCTGGCTAAATCCCCTGGCTAAGTCCCCTCGCGAAGTCCCCCGCGTAGTAGCGTCGGTAAGTCCCTTCGCTAAGTCCCCTCGCTAAGTCCCTGGCTGTCTCCTAGTTAAGTCCCCTGGCTACGTCCCCTCGTTAAGTCCCCAGGATAAGTCCTCTCGCTAAGTCCCGTGGCTAAGTCCCCTCGTTAAGTCCCCTGGCTAAGTCCCCACGCTAGGTCCTCTCGCTAAGTCCCCTCGCTAAGTCCCATGCTAAGTCCCCTCGCGAAATCCCCCGCGTAGTAGCGTCGGTAAGTCCCTTCGCTAAGTCCTCTCGCTAAGTCCCCTCGTTAAGTCACCTGGCTAAGTCCCCTCGCTAGGTCCCCTCGCTAAGTCCCCTAGTTAAGTCCCCTGGCTAAATCCCCTAGTTTTAAGTCCCCTGGCTAACTCTCCTAGTTAAGTCCCCTGGCTACGTCCCCTCGTTAAGTCCCCTGGCTAAGTCCTCTAGCTAAGTCCCCTTGCTAAGTCCCCTCGCTAAGACCCCTCGCTAGCTCCCTTCGTTAAGTCCTCTCGCTAAGTCCCGTGGCTAAGTCCCCTGCCTAAGTCTCCTGGCTAAGTCCCCTCGCTAGGTCCTCTCGCTAAGTCCCCTCGCTAAGTCATCTGCTAAGTCCCCTCGCTAAGTCCCCTAGCGAAATCCCCCGCGTAGTAGCGTAGGTAATTCCCTTCATAAGTCCCCTCGCTAGGTCCCCTAGTTAAGTCCCCTGGCTAAGTCCCCTCGTTAAGTCCCCTGGCTAAGTCCTCTGGCTAAGTCCCCCGCGTAGTAGCGTCGGTAAGTCCCTTCGGTAAGTCCCCTCACTAAGTCCCCTCGTTAAGTCCTCTCGCTAAGTCCCCTGGCTAAGTCCTCTCGCTAAGTCCCCTGGCTAAGTCCCCTCGTTAAGTCCCTGGCTAAGTCCCCTCGCTAAGTCCCCCAGTTAAGTCCCCTGGCTAAGTCCTGTCGCTAAGTCCCCTGGCTAACTCCCCTCGTTAAGTCCTCTCGCTAAGTCCCGTGGCTAAGTCCCCTCGTAAAGTCCCCTGGCTAAGTCCCCTCGCTAGGTCCTTTCGCTAAGTCCCCTCGAAAGTCCTCTGGTTAAGTCCCCTGGTTAAGTCCCCTGGCTAAGTACTCTCGCTAAGTCCCCTCGCTAAGTCCCCTTGCTAAGTCCTCGCGCTAAGTGCCCACGCTAAGTCCCCTCGCTAGGACCTCTCGCTAAGTCCCCTCATAGCCCTCTGGCTAAGTCCCCTGGCTAAGTCCCCTCGCGAAGTCCCCGCGTAATAGCGTCGGTAAGTCCCTTCGCTAAGTCCCCTCGCTAAGTCCCCTGGCTGTCTCCTAGTTAAGTCCCCTGGCTACGTCCCCTCGTTAAGTCCCCTGGCTAAGTCCTCTAGCTAAGTCCCCTCGCTAAGACCCCTCGCTAACTCCCCTCGTTAAGTCCTCTCGCTAAGTCCCGTGGCTAAGTCCTCTCGCTAGTCCCGTGGATAAGTCCCCTTGTTAAGTCCCCTGGCTAAGTCCCCTCGTTAAGTCCCCTGGCTAAGTCCCCTCGCTAGGTCCTCTCGCTAAGTCCCATGCTAAGTCCCCTCGCGAAATCCCCCGCGTAGTAGCGTCGGTAAGTCCCTTCGCTAAGTCCTCTCGCTAAGTCCCCTGGTTAAGTCCCCTGGCTAAATCCCCTAGTTTTAAGTCCCCTGGCTAAGTCTCCTGGCTGCGTCCCCTCGTTAAGTCCACTGGCTAAGTCCTCTAGCTAAGTCCCCTTGCTAAGTCCCCTCGCTAAGACCCCTCGCTAGCTCCCTTCGTTAAGTCCTCTCGCTAATTCCCGTGGCTAAGTCCCCTTGTTAAGTCCCCAGGCTAAGTTCCCTCGCTAGGTCCCCTCCCTAGGTCCTCTCGCTAAGTCCCCTAGTTAAGTCCCCTGGCTAAGTCCCCTGGATAAGTCCCCTCGTTAAGTCTCCTGGCTAAGTCCTCTCGCGAAGTCACCCGCGTAGTAGCGTCGGTAAGTCCCTTCGCTAAGTCCCCTCGCTAAGTCCCTTCGCTAAGTCCCCTCGCTAAGACCCCTCGCTAAGTCCCCTGGCTAAGTCCCCTAGTTAAGTCCCCTGGCTAAGACCTCTCGCTAAGTACCCTGGCTAAGTCCCCTCGCTAAGTCCCCTCGCTAAGTCTCCGCGCTAAGTCCTCTCGCTAGGACCTCTCGCTAAGTCCCCTGGCTAAGTCCCCTCACTAAATCCCTGGCTAAGTCCTCTCGCTAAGTCCCCACGCTAGGTCCTCTCGCTACGTTCTCTCGCTAAGTTCCCTGGCTAAGTACCCTCGCGAAGTCCCCCGCGTAGTAGCGTCGGTAAGTCCCTTCGCTAAGTCCCCAGGCTAAGTCCCCTCGCTAGGTCCTCTCGCTAAGTCCCCTCGCTAAGTGCCCTAGTTAAGTCCCCTGGCTAAGTCCCCTAGTTAAGTCCCCTGGCTAAGTCCCCTGGCTAAGTCTCCTAGTTAAGTCCCCTGGCTACGTCCCCTGGCTAAGTCCTCTAGCTAAGTCCCCTTGCTAAGTCCCCTCACTAAGACCCCTCGCTAACTCCCCTCGTTAAGTCCTCTCGCTAAGTCCCGTGGCTAAGTCCCCTTGTTAAGTCCCCTGTCTATGTCGCCTCGCTAAGTCCCCTCACGAAATCCCCCGCGTAGTAGCGTCGGTAAGTCCCTTCGCTAAGTCCTCTCGCTAAGTCCCCTGGCTAAGTTCCCTCGCTAGGTCCCCTCGCTAAGTCCCCTAGTTAAGTCCCCTGGCTAAGACCCCTCGTTAAGTCCCCTGGCTAAGTCCTCTCGCAAAGCCCCCTCGCTAAGTCCCCAAGCTAAGTCCCCTCACTAAGTCCCCTGGCTAAAATCCCCTCGTAGTAGCGTCGGTAAGTCCCTTCTCTAAGTCGCCTTGTTAAGTCCCCTGGTTAAGTCCCCTCGCTAACACCCCTTGCTAAGTCCCCTCGCTAAGACCTCTGGTTAAGTCCCCTGGTTAAGTTCCCTGGCTAAGTCCTATCGCTAAGTCCCCTCGCTAAGTCCCCTCGCTAAGTCATCTCGCTAAGTCCCCTCGCTAGGACCTCTCGCTAAGTCCCCTCGCTAAGCCCCTGGCTAAGTCCCCTCGCGAAGAACCCCGCGTGGTAGCGTCGGTAAGTCCCTTCGTTAAGTCCCCTCGCTAAGTCCCCTAGTTAAGTCCCCTAGTTAAGTCCCCTGGCTAAGTCCCCTGGCTGTCACCTAGTTAAGTCCCCTGGCTACGTCCCCTCGTTAAGTCCCCTGGCTAAGTCCTCTAGCTAAGTCCCCTCGCTAACTCCCCTCGTTAAGTCCTCTCGCTAAGTCCCGTGGCTAAGTCCTCTCGCTAAGTCCCGTGGCTAAGTCCCGTGGCTAATTCCCGTGGCTAAGTCCCGTGGCTAAGTCCCCTCGCTAAAAACCTCTCGCTAAGTCCCCTCCCTAAGTCCCATGCCAAGTCCCCTCGCGAAATCCCCCGCGTAGTAGCGTCGGTAAGTCCCTTCGCTAAGTCCTCTCGCTAAGTCCCGTCGTTAAGTCACCTGGCTAAGTCCCCTCGCTAGGTCCTCTCGCTAAGTCCCCTCGCTATATCCCCTAGTTAAGTCCCCTGGCTAAATCCCCTAGTTTTAAGTCCCCTGGCTAAGTCTCCTAGTTAAGTCCCCTGGCTAGGTCCCCTCGTTAAGTCCCCTGGCTAAGTCCTCTAGCTAAGTCCCCTTGCTAAGTACCCTCGCTAAGACCCCTCGCTAGCTCCCTTCGTTAAGTCCTCTCGCTAAGTCCCGTGGCTAAGTCCCGTGGCTAAGTCCCCTGGCTAAGTCCCCACGCTAGGTCCTCTCGCTAAGTCCCCTCGCTAAGTCATCTGCTAAGTCCCCTCGCTAAGCCCCTCGCGAAATCCTCCGCGCAGTAGCCTAGGTTATTCCCTTCGCTAAGTCCCCTCGTTAAGTCCCCTGGCTAAGTCCCCTCGTTAAGTCCCCTCGCTAGGTCCCCTGGTTAAGTCCCCTGGCTAAGTCCTCTCGCTAAGTCCCCTCGCTAGGTCCTCTCGCTAAGTCCCCTGGCTAAGTCCCCCGCGTAGTAGCGTAGGTAAGTCCCTTCGCTAAGTCCCCTCACTAAGTCCCCTCGCTAAGTCCCCTGGCTAAGTCCTCTCGCAGAGTCCCCTGGCTAAGTCCCCTCGTTAACTCCCCTGGCTAAGTCCCCTCGCTAAGACCCCTCGCTAAGTCCTCCAGTTAAGTCCCCTGGCTAAGTCCTCTCGCTAAGTCCCCTGGCTAACTCCCCTCGTTAAGTCCTCCCGCTAAGTCCCGTGGCTAAGTCCCCTCGTTAAGTCCCCTCGTTAAGTCCCCTGGCTAGGTCCCCTCGCTAAGTCCCCTGGTTAAGTACCCTGGTTAAGTCCCCTGGCTAAGTCCTCTCGCTAATTCCCCTCGCTAAGTCCTCGCGCTAAGTGACCTCGCTAAGTCCCGTCGCTAGGACCTCTCGCTAAGTCCCCTCACTAAGTCCTCTGGCTAAGTCCCCTCGCGAAGTCCCCCGCGTAATAGCCTCGGTAATTCCCTTCGCTAAGTCCCCTGGCTGTCCCCTAGTTAAGTCCCCTGGCTAAGTCCCCTCGCTAACTCCCCTCGTTAAGTCCTCTCGCTAAGTCCCGTGGCTAAGTCCTCTCGCTAAGTCCCGTGGATAAGTCCCCTTGTTAAGTCCACAGGTTAAGTCCCCTCGATAAGTCCCCTGGCTAAGTCCCCTCCCTAAGTCCCATGCTAAGTCCCCTCGCGAAATCCCCCGCGTAGTAGCGTCGGTAAGTCCCTTCGCTAAGTACTCTCGCTAAGTCCCGTGGCTAAGTCCCCTCGTTAAGTCACCTGGCTAAGTCCCCTCGCTAAGTCCCCTAGTTAAGTCCCCTGGCTAAATCCCCTAGTTTTAAGTCCCCTGGCTAAGTATCCTGGCTACGTCCCCTCGTTAAGTCCCCTGCCTAAGTCCTCTAGCTAAGTCCCCTCGCTAAGTCCCCTCGCTAAGACCCCTCGTTAGCTCATTTCGTTAAGTCCTCTCGCTAAGTCCCCTTGTTAAGTCCCCTTGTTAAGTCCCCTGGCTAAGTCCCCTGGCTAAGTCCCCTGGCTAAGTCCCCTCGCTAAGTTCCCTCGCTAAGTCCCCTCGCTAGGTCCTCTCGCTAAGTCCCCTCGCTAAGTCATCTGCTAAGTCCCCTCGCGAAATCCCCGGCGTAGTAGCGTAGGTAAATCCCTTCGCTAAGTCCCCTCGTTAAGTCCCCTCGCTAAGTCCCCTAGTTAAGTCCCCTGGCTAAGTCCCCTCGTTAAGTTCCCTGGCTAAGTCCCCTCGTTAAGTCCCCTGGCTAAGTCCTCTCGCTAAGTCCCCTCGCTAGGTCCTCTCGCTAAGTCCCCTCGCTAAGTCCCCTCACTAAGTCCCCTGGCGAAGTCCCCCGCGTAGTAGCGTCGGTAAGTCCCTTCGCTAAGTCCCCTCAATAAGTCCTCTCACTAAGTCCCCTCGCTAAGTCCTCTCACTAAGTCCCCTGGCTAAGTCCTCTCGCTAAGTCCCCTGGCTAAGTCCCCTCGCTAAGACCCCTCGCTAAGTCCCCTCGTTAAGTCCTCTGGCAAAGTCCTCTCGCTAAGTCCCCTGGCTAACTCCCCTCGTTAAGTCCTCTCGCTAAGTCCCGTGGCTAAGTCCCCTTGTTAAGTCCCCTGGCTAAGCCCCTCGCTAGGTCCTCTCGCTAAGTCCCCTCGCTAAGTCATCTGCTAAGTCCCCTCGCGAAATCCCCCGCGTAGTAGTGTAGGTAAGTCGCTTCGCTAAGTCCCCTCGTTAAGTCCTCTCGCTAAGTCCCCTAGTTAAGTCCCCTGGCTAAGTCCTCTCGCTAAGTCCCCTCACTAGGTCCTCTCGCTAAGTCCCCTCACTAAGTCTCCTGGCTAGGTCCCCCGCGTAGTAGCGTCGGTAAGTCCCTTCGCTAAGTCCCCTCGCTAAGTCCTCCCACTAAGTCCCCTCGCTAAGTCCTCTGGCTAAGTCCTCTCGCTAAGTCCCCTCGTTAAGACCCCTGGCTAAGTCCCCTCGCTAAGTCCCTTAGTTAAGTCCCCTGGCTAAGTCCTCTCGCTAAGTCCCCTGGCTAAGTCCCCTCGCTAAGACCCCTGACTAAGTCCCCTAGTTAAGTCCCCTGGCTAAGTCCTCTCGCTAAGTCCCCTCGCTAAGTCCTCGCGCTAAGTGCCCTCGCTAAGTCCCGTCGTTAGGACCTCTCGCTCAGTCCCCTCACTAAGTCCTCTGGCTAAGTCCCCTCGCGAAGTCCCCCGCGTAGTAGCGTCGGTAAGTCCCTTCGCTAAGTCCTCTCGGTAAGTCCCGTCGTTAAGTCACCTGGCTAAGTCCCCTCGCTAGGTCCTCTCGCTAAGTCCCCTCGCTATATCCCCTAGTTAAGTCCCGTGGCTAAATCCCCTAGTTTTAAGTCCCCTGGCTAAGTCTCCTAGTTAAGTCCCCTGGCTACGTCTCCTCGTTAAGTCCCCTGGCTAAGTCCCCTAGTTAAGTCCCCTGGCTAAGTCCCCTGGCTAAGTCTCCTAGTTAAGTCACCTGGCTACGTCCCCTGGCTAAGTCCTCTAGCTAAGTCCCCTTGCTAAGTCCCCTCACTAAGACCCCTCGCTAACTCCCCTCGTTAAGTCCTCTCGCTAAGTCCCGTGGCTAAGTCCCCTTGTTAAGTCCCCTGTCTATGTCGCCTCGCTAAGTCCCCTCACGAAATCCCCCGCGTAGTAGCGTCGGTAAGTCCCTTCGCTAAGTCCTCTCGCTAAGTCCCCTGGCTAAGTCCCCTGGCTAAGTTCCCTCGCTAGGTCCCCTCGCTAAGTCCCCTAGTTAAGTCCCCTGGCTAAGACCCCTCGTTAAGTCCCCTGGCTAAGTCCTCTCGCAAAGCCCCCTCGCTAAGTCCCCAAGCTAAGTCCCCTCACTAAGTCCCCTGGCTAAATCCCCCTCGTAGTAGCGTCGGTAAGTCCCTTCGCTAAGTCCCCTTGTTAAGTCCCCTGGTTAAGTCCCCTCGCTAACACCCCTTGCTAAGTCCCCTCGCTAAGACCTCTGGTTAAGTCCCCTGGTTAAGTTCCCTGGCTAAGTCCTCTCGCTAAGTCCCCTCGCTAGGTCCTCTCGCTAAGTCCCCTCGCTAAGTCATCTGCTAAGTCCCCTCGCGAAATCCCCGGCGTAGTAGCGTAGGTAAATCCCTTCGCTAAGTCCCCTCGCTAAGTCCCCTAGTTAAGTCCCCTGGCTAAGTCCCCTCGTTAAGTTCCCTGGCTAAGTCCCCTCGTTAAGTCCCCTGGCTAAGTCCTCTCGCTAAGTCCCCTCGCTAGGTCCTCTCGCTAAGTCCCCTCGCTAAGTCCCCTCACTAAGTCACCTGGCGAAGTCCCCCGCGTAGTAGCGTCGGTAAGTCCCTTCGCTAAGTCCCCTCAATAAGTCCTCTCACTAAGTCCCCTCGCTAAGTCCTCTCACTAAGTCCCCTGGCTAAGTCCTCTCGCTAAGTCCCCTGGCTAAGTCCCCTCGTAGTAGCGTCGGTAAGTCCCTTCTCTAAGTCGCCTTGTTAAGTCCCCTGGTTAAGTCCCCTCGCTAACACCCCTTGCTAAGTCCCCTCGCTAAGACCTCTGGTTAAGTCCCCTGGTTAAGTTCCCTGGCTAAGTCCTCTCGCTAAGTCCCCTCGCTAAGTCATCTCGCTAAGTCCCCTCGCTAGGACCTCTCGCTAAGTCCCCTCGCTAAGCCCCTGGCTAAGTCCCCTCGCGAAGAACCCCGCGTGGTAGCGTCGGTAAGTCCCTTCGTTAAGTCCCCTCGCTAAGTCCCCTAGTTAAGTCCCCTAGTTAAGTCCCCTGGCTAAGTCCCCTGGCTGTCTCCTAGTTAAGTCCCCTGGCTACGTCCCCTCGTTAAGTCCCCTGGCTAAGTCCTCTAGCTAAGTCCCCTCGCTAACTCCCCTCGTTAAGTCCTCTCGCTAAGTCCCGTGGCTAAGTCCTCTCGCTAAGTCCCGTGGCTAAGTCCCGTGGCTAAGTCCCGTGGCTAAGTCCCCTCGCTAAAAACCTCTCGCTAAGTCCCCTCCCTAAGTCCCATGCCAAGTCCCCTCGCGAAATCCCCCGCGTAGTAGCGTCGGTAAGTCCCTTCGCTAAGTCCTCTCGCTAAGTCCCGTCGTTAAGTCACCTGGCTAAGTCCCCTCGCTAGGTCCTCTCGCTAAGTCCCCTCGCTATATCCCCTAGTTAAGTCCCCTGGCTAAATCCCCTAGTTTTAAGTCCCCTGGCTAAGTCTCCTAGTTAAGTCCCCTGGCTAGGTCCCATCGTTAAGTCCCCTGGCTAAGTCCTCTAGCTAAGTCCCCTTGCTAAGACCCCTCGCTAGCTCCCTTCGTTAAGTCCTCTCGCTAAGTCCCGTGGCTAAGTCCCGTGGCTAAGTCCCCTGGCTAAGTCCCCACGCTAGGTCCTCTCGCTAAGTCCCCTCGCTAAGTCATCTGCTAAGTCCCCTCGCTAAGCCCCTCGCGAAATCCTCCGCGCAGTAGCCTAGGTTATTCCCTTCGCTAAGTCCCCTCGTTAAGTCCCCTGGCTAAGTCCCCTCGTTAAGTCCCCTCGCTAGGTCCCCTGGTTAAGTCCCCTGGCTAAGTCCTCTCGCTAAGTCCCCTCGCTAGGTCCTCTCGCTAAGTCCCCTGTCTAAGTCCCCCGCGTAGTAGCGTAGGTAAGTCCCTTCGCTAAGTCCCCTCACTAAGTCCCCTCGCTAAGTCCCCTGGCTAAGTCCTCTCGCAGAGTCCCCTGGCTAAGTCCCCTCGTTAACTCCCCTGGCTAAGTCCCCTCGCTAAGTCCTCCAGTTAAGTCCCCTGGCTAAGTCCTCTCGCTAAGTCCCCTGGCTAACTCCCATCGTTAAGTCCTCCAGCTAAGTCCCGTGGCTAAGTCCCCTCGTTAAGTCCCCTCGTTAAGTCCCCTGGCTAGGTCCCCTGGTTAAGTACCCTGGTTAAGTCCCCTGGCTAAGTCCTCTCGCTAATTCCCCTCGCTAAGTCCTCGCGCTAAGTGACCTCGCTAAGTCCCGTCGCTAGGACCTCTCGCTAAGTCCCCTCACTAAGTCCTCTGGCTAAGTCCCCTCGCGAAGTCCCCCGCGTAATAGCCTCGGTAATTCCCTTCGCTAAGTCCCCTGGCTGTCCCCTAGTTAAGTCCCCTGGCTACGTCCCCTCGTTAAGTCCCCTGGCTAAGTCCTCTAGCTAAGTCCCCTCGCTAAGACCCCTCGCTAACTCCCCTCGTTAAGTCCTCTCGCTAAGTCCCGTGGCTAAGTCCTCTCGCTAAGTCCCGTGGATAAGTCCCCTTGTTAAGTCCACAGGTTAAGTCCCCTCGATAAGTCCCCTGGCTAAGTCCCCTCCCTAAGTCCCATGCTAAGTCCCCTCGCGAAATCCCCCGCGTAGTAGCGTCGGTAAGTCCCTTCGCTAAGTACTCTCGCTAAGTCCCGTGGCTAAGTCCCCTCGTTAAGTCACCTGGCTAAGTCCCCTCGCTAAGTCCCCTAGTTAAGTCCCCTGGCTAAATCCCCTAGTTTTAAGTCCCCTGGCTAAGTATCCTGGCTACGTCCCCTCGTTAAGTCCCCTGCCTAAGTCCTCTAGCTAAGTCCCCTCGCTAAGACCCCTCGTTAGCTCCCTTCGTTAAGTCCTCTCGCTAAGTCCCGTGGCTAAGTCCCCTTGTTAAGTCCCCTTGTTAAGTCCCCTGGCTAAGTCCCCTGGCTAAGTCCCCTGGCTAAGTCCCCTCGCTAAGTTCCCTCGCTAAGTCCCCTCGCTAGGTCCTCTCGCTAAGTCCCCTCGCTAAGTCATCTGCTAAGTCCCCTCGCGAAATCCCCGGCGTAGTAGCGTAGGTAAATCCCTTCGCTAAGTCCCCTCGTTAAGTCCCCTCGCTAAGTTCCCTAGTTAAGTCCCCTGGCTAAGTCCCCTCGTTAAGTTCCCTGGCTAAGTCCCCTCGTTAAGTCCCCTGGCTAAGTCCTCTCGCTAAGTCCCCTCGCTAGGTCCTCTCGCTAAGTCCCCTCGCTAAGTCCCCTCACTAAGTCAACTGGCGAAGTCCCCCGCGTAGTAGCGTCGGTAAGTCCCTTCGCTAAGTCCCCTCAATAAGTCCTCTCACTAAGTCCCCTCGCTAAGTCCTCTCACTAAGTCCCCTGGCTAAGTCCTCTCGCTAAGTCCCCTTGCTAAGTCCTCTCGCTAAGTCCCCTGGCTAACTCCCCTCGTTAAGTCCTCTCGCTAAGTCCCGTGGCTAAGTCCCCTTGTTAAGTCCCCTGGCTAAGCCCCTCGCTAGGTCCTCTCGCTAAGTCCCCTCGCTAAGTCATCTGCTAAGTCCCCTCGCGAAATCCCCCGCGTAGTAGTGTAGGTAAGTCGCTTCGCTAAGTCCCCTCGTTAAGTCCTCTCGCTAAGTCCCCTAGTTAAGTCCCCTGGCTAAGTCCTCTCGCTAAGTCCCCTCACTAGGTCCTCTCGCTAAGTCCCCTCACTAAGTCTCCTGGCTAGGTCCCCCGCGTAGTAGCGTCGGTAAGTCCCTTCGCTAAGTCCCCTCGCTAAGTCCTCCCACTAAGTCCCCTCGCTAAGTCCTCTGGCTAAGTCCTCTCGCTAAGTCCCCTCGTTAAGACCCCTGGCTAAGTCCCCTCGTTAAGTCCCTTAGTTAAGTCCCCTGGCTAAGTCCTCTCGCTAAGTCCCCTGGCTAAGTCCCCTCGCTAAGACCGCTGGCTAAGTCCCCTAGTTAAGTCCCCTGGCTAAGTCCTCTCGCTAAGTCCCCTCGCTAAGTCCTCGCGCTAAGTGCCCTCGCTAAGTCCCGTCGTTAGGACCTCTCGCTCAGTCCCCTCACTAAGTCCTCTGGCTAAGTCCCCTCACGAAGTCCCCCGCGTAGTAGCGTCGGTAAGTCCCTTCGCTAAGTCCTCTCGGTAAGTCCCGTCGTTAAGTCACCTGGCTAAGTCCCCTCGCTAGGTGCTCTCGCTAAGTCCCCTCGCTATATCCCCTAGTTAAGTCCCGTGGGTAAATCCCCTAGTTTTAAGTCCCCTGGCTAAGTCTCCTAGTTAAGTCCCCTGGCTACGTCTCCTCGTTAAGTCCCCTGGCTAAGTCCCCTGGCTAAGTCTCCTAGTTAAGTCACCTGGCTACGTCCCCTGGCTAAGTCCTCTAGCTAAGTCCCCTTGCTAAGTCCCCTCACTAAGACCCCTCGCTAACTCCCCTCGTTAAGTCCTCTCGCTAAGTCCCGTGGCTAAGTCCCCTTGTTAAGTCCCCTGTCTATGTCGCCTCGCTAAGTCCCCTCACGAAATCCCCCGCGTAGTAGCGTCGGTAAGTCCCTTCGCTAAGTCCTCTCGCTAAGTCCCCTGGCTAAGTCCCCTGGCTAAGTTCCCTCGCTAGGTCCCCTCGCTAAGTCCCCTAGTTAAGTCCCCTGGCTAAGACCCCTCGTTAAGTCCCCTGGCTAAGTCCTCTCGCAAAGCCCCCTCGCTAAGTCCCCAAGCTAAGTCCCCTCACTAAGCCCCTGGCTAAATCCCCCTCGTAGTAACGTCGGTAAGTCCCTTCGCTAAGTCCCCTTGTTAAGTCCCCTGGTTAAGTCCCCTCGCTAACACCCCTTGCTAAGTCCCCTCGCTAAGACCTCTGGTTAAGTCCCCTGGTTAAGTTCCCTGGCTAAGTCCTCTCGCTAAGTCCCCTCGCTAAGTCCCCTCGCTAGGTCCTCTCGCTAAGTCCCCTCGCTAAGTCATCTGCTAAGTCCCCTCGCGAAATCCCCGGCGTAGTAGCGTAGGTAAATCCCTTCGCTAAGTCCCCTCGTTAAGTCCCCTCGCTAAGTCCCCTAGTTAAGTCCCCTGGCTAAGTCCCCTCGTTAAGTTCCCTGGCTAAGTCCCCTCGTTAAGTCCCCTGGCTAAGTCCTCTCGCTAAGTCCCCTCGCTAAGTCCCCTCGCTAAGTCCCCTCACTAAGTCCCCTGGCGAAGTCCCCCGCGTAGTAGCGTCGGTAAGTCCCTTCGCTAAGTCCCCTCAATAAGTCCTCTCACTAAGTCCCCTCGCTAAGTCCTCTCACTAAGTCCCCTGGCTAAGTCCTCTCGCTAAGTCCCCTGGCTAAGTCCCCTCGCTAAGACCCCTCGCTAAGTCCCCTCGTTAAGTCCTCTGGCAAAGTCCTCTCGCTAAGTCCCCTGGCTAACTCCCCTCGTTAAGTCCTCTCGCTAAGTCCCCTGGCTAAGCCCCTCGCTAGGTCCTCTCGCTAAGTCCCCTCGCTAAGTCATCTGCTAAGTCCCCTCGCGAAATCCCCCGCGTAGTAGTGTAGGTAAGTCGCTTCGCTAAGTCCCCTCGTTAAGTCCTCTCGCTAAGTCCCCTAGTTAAGTCCCCTGGCTAAGTCCTCTCGCTAAGTCCCCTCACTAGGTCCTCTCGCTAAGTCCCCTCACTAAGTCTCCTGGCTAGGTCCCCCGCGTAGTAGCGTCGGTAAGTCCCTTCGCTAAGTCCCCTCGCTAAGTCCTCCCACTAAGTCCCCTCGCTAAGTCCTCTAGCTAAGTCCTCTCGCTAAGTCCCCTCGTTAAGACCCCTGGCTAAGTCATCTCGCTAAGTCCCTTAGTTAAGTCCCCTGGCTAAGTCCTCTCGCTAAGTCCCCTGGCTAAGTCCCCTCGCTAAGACCCCTGGCTAAGTCCCCTAGTTAAGTCCCCTGGCTAAGTCCTCTCGCTAAGTCCCCTCGCTAAGTCCTCGCGCTAAGTGCCCTCGCTAAGTCCCGTCGTTAGGACCTCTCGCTCAGTCCCCTCACTAAGTCCTCTGGCTAAGTCCCCTCGCGAAGTCCCCCGCGTAGTAGCGTCGGTAAGTCCCTTCGCTAAGTCCTCTCGGTAAGTCCCGTCGTTAAGTCACCTGGCTAAGTCCCCTCGCTAGGTCCTCTCGCTAAGTCCCCTCGCTATATCCCCTAGTTAAGTCCCGTGGCTAAATCCCCTAGTTTTAAGTCCCCTGGCTAAGTCTCCTAGTTAAGTCCCCTGGCTACGTCTCCTCGTTAAGTCCCCTGGCTAAGTCCCCTAGTTAAGTCCCCTGGCTAAGTCCCCTGGCTAAGTCTCCTAGTTAAGTCACTTGGCTACGTCCCCTGGCTAAGTCCTCTAGCTAAGTCCCCTTGCTAAGTCCCCTCACTAAGACCCCTCGCTAACTCCCCTCGTTAAGTCCTCTCGCTAAGTCCCGTGGCTAAGTCCCCTTGTTAAGTCCCCTGTCTATGTCGCCTCGCTAAGTCCCCTCACGAAATCCCCCGCGTAGTAGCGTCGGTAAGTCCCTTCGCTAAGTCCTCTCGCTAAGTCCCCTGGCTAAGTTCCCTCGCTAGGTCCCCTCGCTAAGTCCCCTAGTTAAGTCCCCTGGCTAAGACCCCTCGTTAAGTCCCCTGGCTAAGTCCTCTCGCAAAGCCCCCTCGCTAAGTCCCCAAGCTAAGTCCCCTCACTAAGTCCCCTGGCTAAATCCCCCTCGTAGTAGCGTCGGTAAGTCCCTTCGCTAAGTCCCCTTGTTAAGTCCCCTGGTTAAGTCCCCTCGCTAACACCCCTTGCTAAGTCCCCTCGCTAAGACCTCTGGTTAAGTCCCCTGGTTAAGTTCCCTGGCTAAGTCCTCTCGCTAAGTCCCCTCGCTAAGTCATCTCACTAAGTCCCCTCGCTAAGTCCCCTCGCTAAGCCCCTGGCTAAGTCCCCTCGCGAAGAACCCCGCGTAGTAGCGTCGGTAAGTCCCTTCGTTAAGTCCCCTCGCTAAGTCCCCTAGTTAAGTCCCCTGGCTAAGTCCCCTGGCTGTCTCCTAGTTAAGTCCCCTCGCTACGTCCCCTCGTTAAGTCCCCTGGCTAAGTCCTCTAGCTAAGTCCCCTCGCTAACTCCCCTCGTTAAGTCCTCTCGCTAAGTCCCGTGGCTAAGTCCTCTCGCTAAGTCCCGTGGCTAAGTCCCGTGGCTAAGTCCCCTGGCTAAGTCCCCTCGCTAAAAACCTCTCGCTAAGTCCCCTCCCTAAGTCCCATGCCAAGTCCCCTCGCGAAATCCCCCGCGTAGTAGCGTCGGTAAGTCCCTTCGCTAAGTCCTCTCGCTAAGTCCTCTCGCTAAGTCCCGTCGTTAAGTCACCTGGCTAAGTCCCCTCGCTAGGTCCTCTCGCTAAGTCCCCTCGCTATATCCCCTAGTTAAGTCCCCTGGCTAAATCCCCTAGTTTTAAGTCCCCTGGCTAAGTCTCCTAGTTAAGTCCCCTGGCTAGGTCCCCTCGTTAAGTCCCCTGGCTAAGTCCTCTAGCTAAGTCCCCTTGCTAAGTCCCCTCGCTAAGACCCCTCGCTAGCTCCCTTCGTTAAGTCCTCTCGCTAAGTCCCGTGGCTAAGTCCCGTGGCTAAGTCCCGTGGCTAAGTCCCCTCGCTAAAAACCTCTCGCTAAGTCCCCTCCCTAAGTCCCATGCCAAGTCCCCTCGCGAAATCCCCCGCGTAGTAGCGTAGGTAAGTCGCTTCGCTAAGTCCCCTCGTTAAGTCCCCTCGCTAAGTCCCCTAGTTAAGTCCCCTGGCTAAGTCCTCTCGCTAAGTCCCCTCGCTAGGTCCTCTCGCTAAGTCCCCTCACTAAGTCCCCTGGCTAAGTCCCCCGCGTAGTAGCGTCGGTAAGTCCCTTCGCTAAGTCCCCTCGCTAAGTCCTCTCACTAAGTCCCCTCGCTAAGCCCTCTGGCTAAGTCCTCTCGCTAAGTCCCCTTGCTAAATCCTCTCGCTAAGTCCCCTGGCGAAGTCCCCTCGTTAAGTCCCCTGGCTAAGTCCCCTCGCTAAGACCCCTGGCTAAGTCCCCTGGCTAAGTCCTCTTGCTAAGTCCCCTGGCTAAGTCCTCTCGCTAAGTCCCCTCGCTAAGTCCTCGCGCTAAGTGCCCTCGCTAAGTCCCGTCGCTAGGACCTCTCGCTAAGTCCCCTCACTAAGTCCTCTGGCTAAGTCCCCTCGCGAAGTCCCCCGCGTAATAGCGTCGGTAAGTCCCTACGCTAAGTCCCCACGCTAAGTCCCCTGGCTTTCTCCTAGTTAAGTCCCCTGGCTACGTCCCCTCGTTAAGTCCCCTGGCTAAGTCCTCTAGGTAAGTCCCCTCGCTAACTCCCCTCGTTAAGTCCTCTCGCTAAGTCCCGTGGCTAAGTCCTCTCGCTAAGTCCCGTGGATAAGTCCCCTCGTTAAGTCCCCTGGCTAAGTCCCCTGGGTAAGTCCCCTCGCTAAGCCCCTCGCGAAATCCCCCGCGTAGTAGCGTAGGTAATTCCCTTCGCTAAGTCCCCTCGTTAAGTCCCCTCGTTAAGTCCCCTCGCTAAGTCCCCTAGTTAAGTCCCCTGGCTAAGTCCCCTCGTTAAGTCCCCTCGTTAACTCCCCTGGCTAAGTCCCCTCGTTAAATCCCCTGGATAAGTCCCCTCGTTAAGTCCCCTGGCTAAGTCCCCTCGTTAAGTCCCCTGGCTAAGTCCTCTCGCTAAGTCCCCTCGCTAGGTCCTCTCGCTAAGTCCCCTCGCTAAGTCCCCTCACTAAGTCCCCTGGCTAAGTCCCCCGCGTAGTACCGTCGGTAAGTCCCTTCGCTAAGTCCCCTCGCTAAGTCCTCTCACTAAGTCCCCTCGCTAAGTCCTCTCGCTAAGTCCCCTGGCTAAGTCCTCTCGGTAAGTCCCCTGGCTAAGTCCCCTCGTTAAGTCCCCTGGCTAAGTCCCCTCGCTAAGACCCCTCGCTAAGTCCCCTTGCTAAGTCCCCTAGTTAGGTCCCCTGGCTAAGTCCTCTCGCTAAGTCCCCTGGCTAACTCCCCTCGTTAAGTCCTCTCGCTAAGTCCCGTGGCTAAGTCCCCTTGTTAAGTCCCCTGGCTAAGTCCCCTCGCTAGGTCCTCTCGCTAAGTCCCCTCGCTAAGTCATCTGCTACGTCCCCTCGCGAAATCCCCCGCGTAGTAGCGTAGGTAAGTCGCTTTGCTAAGTCCCCTCGTTAAGTCCCCTCGCTAGGTCCTCTCGCTAAGTCCCCTAGTTAAGTCCCCTGGCTAAGTCCTCTCGCTAAGTCCCCTCGCTAGGTCCTCTCGCTAAGTCCCCTCACTAAGTCCCCTGGCTAAGTCCCCCGCGTAGTAGCGTCGGTAAGTCCCTTCGCTAAGTCCTCTCGCTAAGTCCTCTGGCTAAGTCCTCTCGCTAAGTCCCCTGGCTAAATCCTCTCGCTAAGTCCCCTGGCTAAGTCCTCTCGCTAAGTCCCCTGGCTAAGTCCCCTCGTTAAGTCCCCTGGCTAAGTCCCCTCGCTAAGACCCCTGGCTAAGTCCCCTAGTTAAGTCCCCTGGCTAAGTCCTCTTGCTAAGTCCCCTGGCTAAGTCCTCTTGCTAAGTCCCCTGGCTAAGTCCTCTCGCTAAGTCCCCTCGCAAAGTCCCCTCACTAAGTCCCCTGGTTAAGTCCCCTCGCGAAGTTCCCCGCGTGGTAGCGTTGGTAAGTCCCTTCGCTAAGTCCTCTAGCTAAGTCCCCTAGCAAAGTCCCTTCGTGAAGTCCCCTCGTGAGCGCCAATAGTGAAGGCCCCTGGGGAGGGCCCCTAGCGATGGCCTCTCGTGAAAGCCCCTCACGATGGTCGCTCGCGAAGGCCCCTCGGGATTGTCTCTCGGAAATTCCCCACGGGAAGGCCTATTGCGAAGGCCCCTAGCGAAGACTCGTCTAGAAGGCCCCTCCCGAGGACGCCTCGTGAAGTAGCCCGCGAAGGCTCCTAGCCAGGGCCCCTCTGTAAGGCCGTTTTGTGGGCCCCTCTCGAGGGCCCCTCGGGAATGGCCCTCGCGAGGGCCCCTCGCCAACGCCCCTAGCGAAGGGCCCTCTGGAAGGCCTCTCGCGAATGCCCCTCGAGAGGGCTCTCGCGTAGGTCCCTCGAGAGGCCCCCTCGGGAAGGGCCCTTCGGGAAGGCGCCTTGGGAGGGCCCCTCGAGAAGGGTCTTCGTGAAGGACCATTTTGAAGGCCCCTCGTGGAGGCCCCTTGAGGTGGCCCTTCAAGAGGGGCCTTCGGGAAGGCCCCTCGTGAATGCCCGTCGAGAAGGCCCCTCGCGAAGTCCTTTGCGATGTCCCTCTCGAAGTCTCTCGAAGTCACGCCCTTATGTATCCGTTACTCCCACACTCTCGCCCTCTCACTCGTGCTCGGGCAATCTCACTTGCCCTCGACCACGCTCACTTGCTCTCGACCACTCTCGTTTGTCCTCGACCCCTCTCTCTTCTCCTCGAACCCACTCACTTTCCCTCGAACACTCACTGTCCCTCGAACCTACTCACTTTCCCTCGAACACTCACTGTCCCTCGAACCCTCTCACTGTCCCTCGAACCCTCTCACTTTCTCTCGAACACTCACTGTCTCTCGAACCCTCTCACTTTCCCTCGAACCCACTCACTTTCCCTCGAACACTCACTGTCCCTCGAACCCTCTCACTTTCCCTCGAACACTCACTGTCCCTCGAACCCTCTCACTTTCCCTCGAACACTCACTGTCCCTCGAACCCTCTCACTTTCTCTCGAACACTCACTGTCTCTCGAACCCTCTCACTTTCTCTCGAACACTCACTGTCTCTCGAACCCTCTCACTTTCCCTCGAACCCTCTCGCTTTCCCTCGCCCACTTTCTCAGTTGCCCTCCAAGCCTCTCTCACTTGCCCTCCAACCCTCTCTCACTTGCCCTCCTACCCTATTTACCGTCGACCCCTCTCTCTCACTCTCGACCACTATCACTCTTGCCTTCGACCACTCTCTCTCCCGCGCCGTGATGCTATCGCCCTGGACCCTTCGGCCTCTCCCCCTCGCACTTGCCCTCGGGTTATGCTCCCTCATCCTCAACCAGTCATCCAATACTCAATTTTAGATTGTATCAAGAGGAGGCAGCTTAAATAGTAAGGACATGTTGGGAGAATGGAAGATGGAAGACTCCCAAAGCTGATCATGGATTGGGAATCGCAGGGAAGGAGGAAGAAGGGAAGACCACCTATTACGTAAATCAACGAGGTCAAGAGGAAAATAGAAGATATATGTATGAACATATATCCAAATGTGTTAAAGGCTGTGAATTTGGGTGCCGGAAAAGTTTATTCACTGTAAAACAGGTTTAATAAAAAAAAAGAATAACACTATAGATGAGTACTGTACAGTTGCTGATCAGCGTTTTCGCGTCTCAACCCAGAGGTCCCGTGTTCGATTCCTGGCTGGGGTTGTTAATTTTTCTTTAACCACAATAATTTCCTATCCCCCATTTGAGTCTAAAAGTATGAATGTGACTATGTTTACACCCTACATTTCAGCAAGCAGTAATACCATCAGTTGTTAACCAAGTGAAAATGTCCAATATTACCAAAATGTTAAAAGGCGACTATATAAATAATTCTTCTTATATTCAACACAGGTCTCTTAAAAAACGGTGCTTTTCTTTTCTCTAGAACTAACAGGAAGATTGCATACCACATAAAAAGTATTCATAAAATTCCTAAAAATATGTCCCTAAACATTCTAAGATAGAAGACCCACTACCTAGAGAGGGTTTTGAACGACCCGTCAACCAAGCAGCCCTCTACTGATCAGTGTGAGTGCTCCTTTCTTAAGCAAACATCCGCGCCATCTATCCGGCACCACCATACCCCACGAAACCTAGCACTACATCTGAAGATTGGGTAGAAAACTCAATGAAAGGGAAATGATGGAAAGGAAGTCAACCACAGGGTGGACAGGCGCCAGGAATTGAAGCCAGCACCTCCCGAAACGATCACGTAAAAGAACCTCAAGCCTGATAAAGAGGTCTCTGACCTCCAATATAGAACGGGACACTGTGAACCAAAGATCAGTGTGGCAAGTTACTAGTATTTCGCAGTTCTAGTAAACAAGATAACAAGCGATTGCAGCGCTCGGCGATCAAGGTCGCTTTGCCAAGTAGTATACAGCAAATCTGAAACTGTTTGTTGTCGTGTCACCTAGTCTCCTTAGTTTCCCCTCAGCTCACTCCTCCCTCCAGGGGAGAGCCCTGTCAGGTCGAAGTACTAACTCCCCACTTTCTGCATAAGGTAACCGTTACAATGAAGCCGTTAGTTACTTTCTGTCCATCAGTGGTCAGGGTCCATTGTGCCGCCCACATTACGGCAGCTGTAGCGGTCTGAACCCCTCACCCCTCCCCCTACGGGATGTACAATAATTAAGCAAAACATATCTTCCGGCAAAATGCTGTTGGAAAGAATGACCGTAACCAGTGACTGAGAAACTCCATACTGAACATGTCGATCTTTACTTCCCACAAATATACACTTTAAAAAGGTTTTTGGTTGTTACAGAAGCTATTCCAATTCCTTAAAAAATCCAATCCCAAGATTTTCAGAAAACCCCAAAATTAATTCAAAAAATGAAAACTGGATTAAATACCACACTTTGTATTTGAGTATCTTCCAATGATATGACAGAAAATGTTCAGGAAAATCTCCCCACCACAAACTATATATTATCTACACATAAAAATGTTCGAAAATGTTGAATGGCTCTAAAAATGTTTAATAAAAATTAAAAAGTAAAACATCTTAAGGATATTAACAGTAGTATGATGAAATCATATCAGATTATCTATTGTGAGACACCCTGTAGTCCGTTCATTTTTCTGGTCCATTGATTCCTTTCTCGCCGAAGCTACATGAAAATGAGTGCGGTTAACCTCACGCCATACTCAGTAGCAGAGGTACCAACCTGCAGGTGAGAAGGAATTCTTCGCCTCGGGATATTAGTACACGCCCAGACAATAAATTCTCTCCATGTCACAAAAGTTTTAAGTTAACCTGTTCCTTGTAGCTTAGCTATTTTGTTTTGTTGTTTTATTGAAACAGAAATCCTTGAAGCAGCCCAAACGGACGTTAATCTTTTAGTTCCCACGTCATAAGAATATTGCTTTACAACTCTTCCTGGTTCATTTCCTATATTACACTCAACCTTTAGTAGAAAGCCTTGAGAGAAATAATTTAACAAATTATATAACAAAATATTTGCGTATGCTCACATGACCTGTTCTGCTCACTGTATTAAAATACGGCGTCTCCAGAGACTACCCTTATGGGTCGGCCACTGCGTCCTCCAGCCGCAGCCAAAGGCACGGAGGCGTGCAGGATGGGGGTGGCGAGGGTCACTGCGTCGACTCCCTTGACATAAGGCGACCACTTGACCATTTAGGGACGCTACCCTTCCATCAGGATAAATACTCAAAAAGTAAGATACAAATGTGTTCAAAATACCGAGATCTAACATTGGTTTAAATTAATGTAATGCCTTCCCTTCCTCTGTTATATTAAAAAATTCGTTCGCAAAACTTGGGTGTTATTTTCGAGTATATATTGAAATTTCTATGAATAGTGAGGTAGAAAAAACTTTAAAATTTTCCTGTTCGTCGCGTTTAGCCATCGACGAACAACACATATTAAAGGAGAATTCCCTCATTGCAATATGGGAAACAAAAGTGAGATTTAATGGATTAGAATACAGACGGGTTGACTTACGAGTTTCCCTTCAGAAGTGGAACTCGTGTTTAGTGAATTAACGTCAAAGATAATCCGGATCTGAAGGAGCCGAGCCGAGCTGAGACAAGCCGAGCCGAGCCGAGTCGAGTCGAGCCGAGCTGAGAAAAGCAGAGCCGAGACAAGCCGAGCCGAGCCGAGCTGAGACAAGCCGAGCCGAGCCGAGTTGAGACAAGCCGAGCCGAGACAAGCCGAGCCGAGACAAGCCGAGCCGAGCCGAGCTGAGAAAAGCCGAGCCGAGTCGAGCCGAGCCAAGCCGAGCTGAGACAAGCCGAGTTGAGACAAGCCGAGCCGAGACAAGCCGAGCCGAGCCGAGCTGAGAAAAGCCGAGCCGAGTCGAGCCGAGACAAGCCGAGCCGAGCTGAGACAAGCCGAGCCAAGACAAGACGAGCCGAGTCGAGCCGAGCTGAGACAAGCCGAACCGAGACAAGACGAGCCGAGCCGACAAAAGACGAGCCGAGACAAGCCGAGCCGAGCTGAGACAAGCCGAGCCGAGACAAGCAGAGCCGAGTCGAGTCGAGCCGAGCTGAGAAAAGCCGAGCTGAGACAAGCCGAGCCGAGACAAGCCGAGCCGAGTCGAGCCGAGCCGAGTCGAGTCGAGCCGAGCTGAGAAAAGCCGAGCTGAGACAAGCCGAGCCGAGACAAGCCGAGAAAAGCCGAGCCGAGACAAGCCGAGCCGAGTCGAGTCGAGCCGAGCTGTGAAAAGCCGAGCCGAGACAAGCCGAGCCGAGCCGAGACAAGACGAGCCGAGTCGAGCCGAGACGAGACGAGCCGAGCCGAGACAAGACGAGACAAGCCGAGCCGAGTCGAGCCGAGACGAGACGAGCCGAGCCGAGACGAGGCGAGACGAGCCGAGTGGAGCCGAGCCTTGCAGCGACAACTCATGGAAACAAGCGAGAGAAGAAACAAAAGCCTGCTAATGCTATTGGCACCCATAGCATGATACGCATTAAAGCATTTCGCTTGCAGCTGAAATTAGTTTTTACTAGTAGCACTTTATATGTTGTCGGGTCAGAGACTTTCAATTCATTATGCATGGCCTGCTTTGTTTCAACACAGATCGATACCGGGACCCTATCCAAACGGCACATTTCATCTCTTCTTCTTCTTCCTCACAGACTCTTCCTTTGTACAGTAAGCACGTTTAATAGCAGGTACTCTGCATATGTCCAAGTTAAACACATCTTAACATCGTGTTAGTTGAGATAAACATTTGTAGAAATTATCTTATTGCTTTTCTTCTTGTAGGTACAAGGAGAATATGGGAATACAGTACGGTTTGGTGTTTTAAAGCTTTGAGATCCCGTTCTCTTTGCACACTTAACATTTAAAAAAATGAACAACGATGTTCCATTTCACAAAAGCTGTTTTCCGAAACTCACACACACAACAACGAATATCTCCGAAATGGCTCACTCTACAAGAAAATTTATTTAGACATAAACTGTGTATTTTAACAAGATCTACATTATTTTTGTGTAATATGATTTGGTCTATCTCCAACGGTTTGCCAGTCATGCAAAAGTTGTCCAGACTAAATACGACTACAGGGATTATAGCCAGAAAATTCAAAATATACATTTCATTTCTCATAAAAATATCTCAAACATACATTTTAATCAAAATCGTTAGAGCCATTTTCAAGAAAATTAAAATTTTCGAAAAATTTCCCATTTAAAGGGTAGTTTAGTATGGAGTTATTTTCTTCAAAATCTTCGTGTCGCATCCTTGAAAGACATTCAACTTAAATACCAACTTTGGTTTTTAACCGACTTTTCGTTTTTGAGTTATGCTGTCCATACACACACACACACACACACACACACGAACATTTTTCTAAAAATGCTTTTTTTTTCATTCAGGGGTTCTCAAAACGTACATTTGTGGTGATATCTCGACATTGAATTTTTGGGTAGAATACAATACTTCCCCTACTTAGAAATAGAGAAAGTAAAAAATGTAAGCCTTTTGTTCTATCGTGAGTGTTAATCCCGCCGCCATATGGCCCGATCCTGTCACCTCATCCCTTCCTCCCAGGGACACGAGATACAGAACGTCTAGCTGAGTCAAGGTGCTAAGTCCCCTCTATACAAATCTTCTTCTGATTGCACATACCTACGTCATATCGCTGTAATGCACTTTTTACCTGTTCTCTCTGTGTTTGTACCTACATTTGCTAGAAAGCGCTTTTAATGACGTTTCCATTGAACCATAGAGTTAATGAATTGCCGTCGGCGCAGTGGTGGGTAGTCATGGACAGCCCCACACAATCTGATCTGGCATTTCCCAACTACTGCACACAAAGACCTCTATTGGACTCAATCAAATCTGCCAACTATACGTATAGTCATTTAAAAACGCATTAGCTTCAATTTTCTGTGTTTTAACGTACATAGTAGGTAGAAGACCTATTGCATTTCATCCAGACTTTCCATTCCGCGTGTTTTTGTATATCTCATTTTGTCCTAGCAATTTCTGATATATTCCTTTTACTTGTTAGAATTTTCAAATACATATGCTTTCCTCAGATAGGAACTCATTTGCTGCAGTTTACATCTTTCCTAATTTTTAGTGCTATTTACTCCGGTGCCATTTCTAATTTTGAGTTTACAATTTCCTGCCGCCCGTACTTACACCAGATTTGACCTCTCGAATGAGAGTTGCCATTATCGAAGTGTTTTGATGCGCCCAGTCAGTCGTCCATTGCTCCGAGACAGGCGAAGAAAGAGGAAGATGTTTTTGTTACGTGTTAGCTGAAAAGCGAAAAAGAAAACAAAAGCATAAAAACAAAAGGGGAGGTCAGTGCACCCTGACGGGAGAAAGGATGTGCTTCTCTGGTTTCACTCAATGTACCATTTATTATAAATGAGGGGTCCTACTCTCACACACAGCAGCGCACAGTTCGCACGTGATCTGCCCCATAGCTCAGTCGGTACAGCATCCGCCTAATGTGCGAGAGGTCCGGGTTCGATTCACGACTATGTAATGGCAATGTTTCTCTAACCACGATTATTCCCTATTCTTCCGAGAGTCTGGAAATATGAATGTGTGTATGTGTGTGATCTAACGCACAAAAACCAAGAACCCAGTGTAAGGGAGTTAATATCATTGCATTCTCGTCCGATTACCGAAGTTAAGCAGCATTTGGCGTGGTCAGTACTTGGATGGGTGACCGCTTGGGAACAACACGTGCCACACTTGGGCTGGCCGCGTAGCGCAGTTGGTAGAGCACCTGCCTGCTGTGCAAGGGGTCCCGGGTTCGATTCCCGGCAGGGGGTAGGATTATTCCTCATCCTTCCCAGAGTCTGGAAGTATAATGGCGGCGCCGTGGCTGAGTGGTTAGACCGCTTGCCTAGCACTTAGGCGGGACCAGCATGTGGTGTTCGTGCTGGACGAGGCGGCGTCTGGGCGGGTTTTCCGGTTTTCCCCGCCATTCATTCCACCAATTGCTCCATTATTTCATACCATCCTCTTCCTCACTATCATACCTGCTTGGCTGACCACCCACTTCCAGGTGTTCACTCTGTCTGGTACATAGGTTTCTGTGTTCCCCGACAGGTGTCTGACCTTAGGCACTGGCTTGTAAGTTCTACATACGGGGAGGGAAATCGGAAGAAGAATAAGAAGTTTGGAAAAGAGGATTTGCTTTTAAAATCTTTACTACACAACCTTGGAAGCTTCTGAATATAAATATTGTACATATTGGTATATTTAATCGACTTTCCAACACACGTGTACAATTTTGTTCTTCAAAGCCTCAAAGGCGTATTTTCGGTTACGAAATGTTTACATGAAATACAATAGTTATACGAGTACATACGTCGCAGAGAAAGTGAGGTTATGATGTTTACAATAGTTTCTGTTGTTATTATACGAGTACATACGTCGCAGAGAAAGTAAGGTTATGATGATGTTTACAATAGTTTCTGTTGTTATTATACGAGTACACACGTCGCAGAGAAAGTGAGGTTATGATGATGTTTACAATAGTTTCTGTTGTTATTATACGAGTACATACGTCGCAGAGAAAGTGAGGTTATGATGATGTTTAAATAGTTTCTGTTGTTATTATAGGAGTACATACGTCGCAGAGAAAGTGAGGTTATGATGATGTTTACAATAGTTTCTGTTGTTATTATACGAGTACATACGGCGCAGAGAAAGTGAGGTTATGATGATGTTTACAATAGTTTCTGTTGTTATTATACGAGTACATACGTCGCAGAGAAAGTGAGGTTATGATGATGTTTACAATAGTTTCTGTTGTTATTATACGAGTACATACGTCGCAGAGAAAGTAAGGTTATGATGATGTTTACAATAGTTTCTGTTGTTATTATAGGAGTACATCCGTCGCAGAGAAAGTGAGGTTATGATGATGTTTAAATAGTTTCTGTTGTTATTATACGAGTACATACGTCGCAGAGAAAGTGAGGTTATGATGATGTTTACAATAGTTTCTGTTGTTATTATACGAGTACATACGTCGCAGAGAAAGTGAGGTTATGATGATGTTTAAATAGTTTCTGTTGTTATTATAGGAGTACATCCGTCGCAGAGAAAGTGAGGTTATGATGATGTTTACAATAGTTTCTGTTGTTATTATACGAGTACATACGTCGCAGAGAAAGTGAGGTTATGATGATGTTTACAATAGTTTCTGTTGTTATTATACGAGTACATACGTCGCAGAGAAAGTGAGGTTATGATGATGTTTACAATAGTTTCTGTTGTTATTATACGAGTACATACGTCGCAGAGAAAGTGAGGTTATGATGATGTTTACAATAGTTTCTGTTGTTATTATACGAGTACACACTTCGCAGAGAAAGTGAGGTTATGATGATGTTTACAATAGTTTCTGTTGTTATTATACGAGTACATACGTCGCAGAGAAAGTGAGGTTATGATGATGTTTACAATAGTTTCTGTTGTTATTATACGAGTACATACGTCGCAGAGAAAGTGAGGTTATGATGATGTTTACAATAGTTTCTGTTGTTATTATACGAGTACATACGTCGCAGAGAAAGTGAGGTTATGATGATGTTTACAATAGTTTCTGTTGTTATTATACGAGTACATACGTCGCAGAGAAAGTGAGGTTATGATGATGTTTACAATAGTTTCTGTTGTTATTATACGAGTACACACTTCGCAGAGAAAGTGAGGTTATGATGATGTTTACAATAGTTTCTGTTGTTATTATACGAGTACATACGTCGCAGAGAAAGTGAGGTTATGATGATGTTTACAATAGTTTCTGTTGTTATTATACGAGTACATACGTCGCAGAGAAAGTGAGGTTATGATGATGTTTACAATAGTTTCTGTTGTTATTATACGAGTACATACGTCGCAGAGAAAGTGAGGTTATGATGATGTTTACAATAGTTTCTGTTGTTATTATACGAGTACATACGTCGCAGAGAAAGTGAGGTTATGATGATGTTTACAATAGTTTCTGTTGTTATTATACGAGTACACATGTCGCAGAGAAAGTGAGGTTACGATGTTTTCACAGAGACTGGTGGAAGGGTTTGGCACCCTCCGGATGGAGCAGTGGTCGTAAACTGGTGTTTATTATCAAGGCTTCATCAACTGAGAACTGGCAGACTAGTGTAGCGCGGCGCTGCGATCGATTGTAAGCGTCAAGCAGTTGACAAAGATACCATCATCATCACAAGTTTGTGGACAGCTTTATCCTGTCGCCACTGCTTCTCATTATCTCCACACTTCTGCAACTCCAGCCAACATGGACAAAGCAAAAGTACGTTAATTCCTCAACGCCAACTTTAGTCTATAAATCCCAAACTGATAGCGAACTGATAGCCAGTTGCCATTCTCTCTTTGAAACACAAAAGGACACATGCAAAGCGCATCTTCTGTTTCACACAGTGTTACAAACATTTGAAACCTATTTAGAGTTGCCATTTTGTACATGGATCATACTGAAAATTCAGATTCCAACAATAGCCAGTTTTCGCACCCTGATCAGAAATCTACGTTGAACGTTATTCTGACGTCATTAATTCTAAGTCCAATCAGAAGGCAACACGTTTAAACACGTGAATAACGTAGCGCTTAACGTAGCGGCCAGGTGAGGGTATACAGTTTGAAGGTCCCTGGCAGGGATGCAGCCAGCTACTACGTCAGTAAGCAATTCCTTCCCGATAAACAATGATCGCGAGCAGCAGTTCTGCTTCTAGTCCCGCTTACGATAGTGTTGCCTAACTTATTCCAAGTGTTCACGCCAGATTAAACCAAACAAATCGCTCAAAATAGCACAATTTAAATGTTATTTTCAGTTCATGTATTATATTTACTTTATAAACCGTAAACAATGTTTTCAACTAATACGTCTAAAATTAGACTGTCATACAACTTGAAAATCCGCCAATTATGACGAAAAATTTGTCAAGTTGTCAACCCTGCAAATAAAAGCTAGTAAACGAACAGCTCAGAACACTTCCGAAAGCAATAACGTTATTACGTAAGGCGAAAACTCTTTCAGGGATCGTCACAATAACTTTAATTACGTCATCGCTTCGATCAAGATAATGTTTAACATTACGAGTGCGAAAACTCCCTAACTAATGTAACAAAAACTAACATACAGACTTTAGACCACGTGTTTCCATATTCTTCTTCTTCTTCTTCCTCCTCCTCCTCCTCCTTTTCCTGAAAGTGTTTTTCTCTACTACGTATAGTGAAGTGCAGGAAGTATTGTATTCCACCCAAAAATTCGATGTGGATATTTCACCGGAAATATGTTTTGAGGTCCCCTGAATAAGAAAAAAGCAAAGTTTAGGAAAAGCACCTAAGTGTGTGTGCGCGCGCGTGTGTATGTGCTGTTTGTGGACAGCATAACTCAAAAACGAAAAGTCGATTAAAAACCAAAGTTGGTATTTACGTACCTATCTGATATTAGCAGCCACCAATAGAATACTCCTCTGGGACCTTTACCTTGACTCTCATCGTCTCTAGACCTGTGTTTGTACACATGCATTCCCCAAATAGGGTTGTGTGTCCCATCATTAATTTGTTATGATGTTGGTACAACTGTGTGGTGACAGTTGTGCAGCTGCAAGTAAATAAAAGGGGAACAACCCTTACATCCCATCATTGTGTTTGTCATTATGAGTCATTGAACAAATGGTTCGAAGGTTGTCTTCTACGTTATATAGCGTATCTTCTGCAGGGAGATGAGTCAGTCAATCGACAACTTGCAGCCCGTATTAGGTTACCTTCCGTCTTTCCCAATACAGCAATTTAAGTAACCCCCTTTGACATAAAAATATCGCTTGAAAATCTATAAATAATAGCAGAATTGTGCCTTTTCGTAGCTTAAGAATTCTCAAACCTGGAAATTTCTGATTTTTTTATGAGGGCAATTCGAAAAGTAAGTTACATATGATTATGACAAGCCAAGTAACTTTTATTGAATGCTGCGCTACTCTTCTAAGTGGCACAGATAGATGAGACACTATTAATTTCTCAGCGATAAAAATCCGCTCTATGGTCACCGAGGCACTCGAGGGCCTCTATGCGAACTTCCTCTTTAGAAAATTTGTGCCCCCTAGATGTACTTCCAGGTTGAAGAGATGGGAATCGCACAGTGCAAGATGTGGACTGTATGCCAGATGCTTCCATACCTCCCATCAATAATATGGAAGTAAAGGTCAAATTAAGTGGGCCATGTGGGGTGTTGCTTTGTGTGGAAGAAATCAATGCCTTTACTTAATTTCACTGTGACCAGATATAACATTGCATTCCGTTGTTATATCCCAGAATTTTATGGTGAATTTCTGTGCAATTTTGACGTTTGTTCACAAAACTTGTACAGTCCCCGTATTTCAACTTTGGAGTATGTTTCCAGTTGATGCATCATTGTCCTCTTATCAGTAGCATAACAGAACTGTCAGCAGGAATTTCGGGACATTGACTCTATTCTGAAAATAGCCATTCTTGTTGCGCAATTTTCTTGGCGTGGTATATGTGTAACTTACTTTTTGAAGTACCCTCGTATTTGTGAATAATACATTACTAAAATAGTACATACACCAACTGTAATTTTATAATGTCTATTAGTTCATGAGTTGTTTTTATGTAATTTACAACTGCGCGCAATAAAAATTGCATGTGAATTACAGTTTGGAAGGCTGTAACTTACCAAACCTCCCTTTTTAAGACAGTTTCTCGTACATCAAATTAATCGCTAAATGCTAACAAACTAATTCATTTTGTTACAAATGCGCATGTGCGATGGAAAGTGCCAAGCCACGAGTAGTAACGAAATCCGCGAAAAATAGTCTTTGTTCAATTCTTCCAATATCAATGTTCCTTTTCACAGAAGACACGTCCTCTTTCGTATTATATATATTTTCAGGCATCCTATGTTTGACGTCGTTGTTGGGAGTGTATTGCGGAAGAACGGGGACGCTTTCAACATCTACAGGCTTAGGAAACTTTAAGGAATAGAATACCAGAAAGTTTGTATTTCTGTCTCATGTTGCAGAGAAATACCGTTCCAAAGTGTGTCTATTTCTGTTATATTCTTGTTCCTCGCAGCAATTTGGTACCGATTCACTATATTTATTAAGGAAAGAAACAATCTAGAGGAGTTTAATCAGTGTTGAGAAAAAAGTGGGCAAATGTGTGTGTGTGTGCGTATATTGGGACAAAACAGTGCAGTGAGAGAGATAGACAGGGGTAGAGTTACCGTACTCCGATGCACTATGGGAAATGAACAGTCAGCATCCGCATCAAGGATGTGCGAGATCACGAACTGGGGAGTCGCCGCGGCCGGGAGGAGTACAGTCTTCAGCAAAACCTTCTCACACCGTGTTTACATATGTACATCATACGCTCGCCGAATACGTACTAACTAACCTTGGACATTGACGCACTGCCAAAAATTATCAACATTATTATTCATGTAACTAGTGTATGACTGGTCATTAGAGCCCTCCAATCTTTTAACACATTGCCAATGTCAGTAGTTGCAGTATCTGTGTTAACTTATAATTTTGTTCAATATAAAACGTGCCAAATTGATTGCAAATAGATTTCCTGTTGAATTCTATGTTTTGAGGTTTCCCTCATCGAATAATTTCACCTATTTCGGCATTAGATGCTTCACCGAAGCGAGAGTCAGCCATGTTTGACATCTGAAGAGCGGCTCTGTTCCATACTGTAGGACAAATGCGAGTGATGATAAAAGACACAAAGACTATCAATAAACTCAACTACATGTTGGAAATATCGACTTGTGTAATATGCAATAAATTAATTTCTACAAATGTAAACATGCTTGTAGATTAACATAGAAGTATATGGGTTTGAAAGAATATAGTTAAACAGTCAGTAGAGAAACTCATGTAAATGGATTACAGCAGATTTTTATTTCCTCTACTACGTATTCTAAGTAGACGAAGTATTGTATTCCACCCAAAAATTCGATGTCGAGATTTCACCGGAAATATGTTTTGAAACCCCCTGAATCTTATGTATCTGTGTGCCAGTGTGACTCTATGCAAACAGCATAACTCAAAAACGAAAAGTCGGTCAAAAACCAAAATTGTTATTTAAGTTTAATGTGTTTCAAGGATGCGACACGAAGATTTTGAAGAAAATAACCCCACTCTACACTACCCTTTACATCAAAAATTTTTAGAAAATTTTGAATTTCTTGAAAATGGCTCGAACGATTTTGGTTAAAATGCCATATCTTCGAGATATTTTTATGACAAATGAAATGTATATTTTGAATTTTCTGGCTATAGCCCCTGTAGTCGTATTTACTCTGGATGCCTTTTGAATAACTCGTAAACCGTAAGAGATAAACAACATCTTACTGTACAAAATATGTAGATCTCGCTAAAACACACAATGTATGTCTAAATAAAATTTTTTGTAGAGTGAACCATTTCAGAGATATTCCCTTTTATTTGTGGAAGTTTTGTAGAACTTAATCTTCTGTCAAACGTAACATCGCTATTCAATTTGTTATATGTTAACCGTGCAAAGAGAAGGGAATTTGAAAGGTTTAAAAGATTTGACTATAATTCAAAGTCTACTATATTGCTATATTTTCGTTGCACGTGCAAGAAAAGAAGCTATAAGATAATTTTTGCAAATGTTTATGCCAATTTACACGAAGAAGGTAGAAACATATGAGTTTGTAAAAATTGTTAGTACAAGAGCAGAGAAAGTCATGTGAGTGCAACACATCAGATTTTTTTAGTTAAGAACCAAATAGTGTGCTGTTCACATCCACTTTGTGTTACTGGAAGTAATATAAAAAGTTATAAAAAGTCATTTTATTCTGGCTGTGATACAATATTTTACATAAGACGAGTATAGTGCTTGCAAGGAAGACATGCCGCCGAAAGCGCGTTTCCGAGTTATAGCCGACATACATAGGTATAAAAGGGAAAACGCCCATCGTCCAGAGAATAGTAGGCTGTGGGTAGCTAGGTATGTATGTTCTCAAACGATAGCATCACCGCCAGCCGGGCCCTAAACTGAACTTGTAAAACAAATGAAAGCAAGCCACACCCTGCTCCGTGCGAACTTATTTTCCTTGTCTTCTTTACCTTAAACTAATGAATTCCCTTTGTTTACACACTAATTCATTACTTGCTTTTGATCACTTTCTTGTTTCTTTACTAAATCGTACGCATTTGTTTGTCTTTCTGCAGACATTTCTTGCACTATTTCTTCAAGACAGCATCTACACCAGTGGCGGCTCGTGAGTCCTTTTATTACTTTCTCTGCCTCTTATGTACTAATTACACTGATGTAATCACTCGTGACGCTCGTTGAATCTGCTCACGACGCACAGCTGTCTTGCACTCACTCACACATTGACCGACTCGTGTCTATAACTGTATCTCTAAAAACTCACACCTCTAGCCTTATTATATACTGCGGATGACGTCATACGGACATTTCTCCATTTCTACAAACACGCGCGCGCACCAGAAATGGCTCAGCTAGAAGTCCCACGAAAGTTCCCGACACTCCTTTTGCTTCTGGCGCCTCCATTGTTGACAGTCATGCACACAGAGCAGTCCCACGAGGCAACCCGGCCTTGAACGTCTTTGCCCGCTCGCCGACATGGCACACGGCGTAAAGCAGCCCGGCCCTATCCGTCCTCTGTTGTGCGCCGAGCCGACGTCACATTACTCTAATAAAAAAGTACTGGAAAACATTTATAAAACATGTTAACTTATTATAATAATATTCTCTCAAAGCGACAATTATTTAGTTGTTTCTTTGATACAACCCTCTTTAACTACTCTATTGATACCAGTGAGTTTAAGTTAAGATAAACTCTAAAACCATTTCTAGGATTTACAAAAGATTTACACAGGCATTAGATTGAAACCCATACATTCATATTCCCAGATCCTAGACAGGATAGTGGAATATTCCCGCAGCAGTCGGGAATCGATTCCGGGACGTCTGGGTCCAGAAGCTAGAGCGCTACACTGCAATGGCAGTCAGTTGCACTGTTCCGTATTTATGGGTAGTTAAGTATTACATTCATTTACTTCTTTGCCAGTTTTCACACCTGTTGTGCAAACGTTTCATCAATATGGCTCGTTTTTCTACTTGTTAATAATGATAAATGTTTTAAAGCTTTGAGATTCCGTTCTCTTTGCACACTTAACATAAAAAAATGAACAACGATGTTCCATTTTACGAAGGTTTTAAGTTTTCCGAAACTCACACACATAACAAGGAATATCTCCGAAATGGTTCACCCTACAAGAAAATTTATTGGGACATAAACTGTGTATTTTAGCAAGATCTACATTTTTTGTATAATATGATTTGGTCTATCTCTAACGGTTTACGAGTTATTCAAAAATCATCCAGAGTAAATACGACTACAGGGGCTATAGCCAGAAAAACCAAGATATACATTTCATTTGTTATCAAAATATCTCAAACATATAACATTTTAATCAAAATCGTTAGAGCCATTTTCAAGAAAATCAAAATTTTCGAAAAATTTTCCATGTAAAGGGTAGTTTAGGGTGGGACTATTTTCTTCAAAATCTTCGTGTCGCATCCTTGAAAGACATTAAACTTAAATACCAAATTTGGTTTTTAACCGACTGTTCGTTTTTGAGTTACGCTGCCCACAGACTGACACACACATACATTTTTAAAACGCTCATTAATAGTATAATTTATACACTTTTCTATTAGTAGAATTTTGCACAAATGTAAAGTTTGATTGGTGCATTTTTGAGACCTGTGTCTACCCTTTGAACAGAGGGAACATATTGTTGTCGACAGTGTGCATCGTGTGGAGGTGAAAACACTGTGCCTAGCCTGGCGTGGACGGACGCGGAGAGCAGAGAGCGTCATGTTTGCAGGAAAGGTAGTACACACAGGCAGCAAGGACACACCCTTGGTGAGCCAATCAATAGCGATGTGCCGCCGCCGCCGCCGCCGTCGCCGCCGCCGCCTGGACGTTACACCATGCGGTTCGTTGCTTCGTAACTTCATTACAGTTGCGATTATATTCCTCATAATTATAAAACATTTCTACGCTGCATATTGACGTATTACTATTGTAATTTACAGTATGTTAATAAAACCTTATTTATACATATTACATTTCAGTGAAATGCAACTGAGTTTTACTTAACTATAATGAGAATATGTTATCTTAAACTCGAGACGTACTTCCTCATCTCTGTTGACAAAGCCCCAACCTGAGCGGGCGACAATGTCGTATCAACAAACGAGAAATAAACATAAACATTGTCGGTATCAGGTGTTTACTGTTGAACAGCGGTTTTGTCTTTCAGTTCTCAGTTGCTTTTAATCAGCCATGGAAAACTTAATGGAACTTAATGCACACAAAACAAAAACTGCTCAGACTTAGAAATTGGTTATACCACGCTACGTATAACAAAATGAACTGTATGCACTTAATGCAAGAAAATTGAACCAAAGTTCTTATGAGATTTCCCTTATACTGAAAATACGAATCTCGGGTAACTTAAAGCTCTATAGACTTTGGGCTCATTTCAGCATTATTATATTAATTCACTGCCCGACATTACACTATATTGGAGAACGTTAGTAGAAAATTCTTCTTTACATGGCCAAAATATAAAAAGAAACAACGGCTTCCCATTTAAGAAAAGTACGAGTACTTAAACATTTAAACCAATAGCAATAACTCAAAAAAATTAAAAAATAATAAAAATATTGTGACAAATCAGAAGTTCAGTAACTTCCATGTTACTTTATTTCCTGTAAAACTGAATCAGCTTGTATAACTCGTAACCTTGCAACTCACACCTGTTCTGTTGACACAAACAGAGATCAACTGTCCACAGCTCACTCTGAAAATTCTACTCACTAACCGACTCGCTTATATAGCCGAGAATTAGGTACCTGCTATTTTTATTCAAATCGATGTTTGGCAAAGCTTGTCGAAACAAGCCCTCAACTCAGAGTTTCTTGAACGGTATAGAAACGGTGTTTGTTGTTACCCGCCATTGTCGCGTGTTGACTAGCAACGTCGTGGTGTGAGGTACCTGATCTTGAGGCTGCTTTCATGTTTGGTCGCCACCACAACAGCATTAATAACAACAATAATATTTTATTATGCTCAATCTCAAAAATGTCAGAGTGAACCTCGTACTATAACTTTTCATTAAGTAAAGCGGGAGTTTTAGAACGGAAAATACCATAGCGTGGTAGACAGTGCGCAGAGTATCCATACATGTATGCACTACCAGGCAAGTGCTGCAAGTAGCGGCCTCCGCACAGAATGATGACGTAGCCTTTATCAACGCTACAGCCGTCACCTGTCTGTATACCTGCAGCTTGGCTGCATCTACTGCTAAATCTTTATTACAATATTAAGTTTTTCTTCAGAATTACCCACAACTATACAAACTGCAGATATACAGTGCTTATTGTGTCAGTCATAGTTATTCAAATTTATTAAAATAATAAAATACTTCTGAGGTTTGAGTCCGCTTATAAAGATTATTGAACCTACCCCAGCCCCTGAAATTTGCATCTAGAAAAATGTTGCTAATTATTATGACGATAAACTTACCCCATACTAGGACAGTCAGTATGTACTCACCTGAAACAGAAAAATAAAATTGTTTAAATACCTGCACCCCTTACATGTAAGATAATATACCGATGAAATAAATATGTGGGTAATGAATTTTCTATAATTGGTAAACCTTGAGAGATATTATTATTTATTTATTTGTATACTGACGTTCTCTAACGTGACGCCTTGTCGTGGCCGAGTGGTTATACCATTCGCCTCTCACCAAAGCGGCCTGAGTTCGATCTCAGGCGACTGCATGTGGTATTTGTAGTGGAGAAGGCGGTGCAGAGGAGAGTTTCCTCCGGGTTCTCCTGTTTCCCACACCATCTCATTCCACTGGTGCTGCATTTTCATTGCATGTATCACCAGTGTCGCCGCATGTAGTAAAAACGGGCGTTAAACACAACCAGAAAACAGTCCTCCACTGTATCCGATGATGAACGAGTGAAATGGTCAAGTCTATAAAGCTTCAAGTTATCCTACATTTATTTGTCTTTTCAGGATAAGGGAAACCCTTTTATGGCGATTTACATGGTGAGGCAGTGTTTTTGTGTAATCCCTCTGAAATAATTCAAATTGTAAATACAGAGGCAACAGAAAGCCCAGCCCCCTGAAATAACAATGTTAAATTTTATTATAGGGAGCGTAGTCTGACTTCTGTGAAGAAGGAAGAATTGCTTTTGATTGACATTATAACGACCAGAAAAGTGGATAATTAATTGTGAAATTTAGTGATATTCATAAAAAGAAGTATATCGTCAATAATTGATTGAGATCAATCGAGTACGGCGAGATTAGAAAAGAACATGACTTTTCACAATCATTGGCTGTGCTTCGCCATTTTGTTTGTTAGCGAAGAAGTTCGCCATATTTAGGGAGGAAATTGTAAATGTGTTTCATGAGACGGATAATGATTTTTAAGTGTTAATAAATTGTTCAAAACATTCATTAAAACAATTTTGATTGTTTCATGTATAAAATACATCTGTAGTACTTCCTGTGACAACAGTAATAGAATGGAATAGATATAAGAACAACTTCTGGAGGAATAGTGTGTTGAAGAATGCGTCGGATGTAAATGGAAATCGCGTATTATTTTTGACGCAAGCCGTCGACTCTTGATATACATATAACAGAGTATGTACGAGTTGCTGAACAGGGTCGTTGAGTTCTCAAGCGCACGTTGATTGACGTATTGCAATGCTAGGAAAGCTGTTCTTAATGTTATCAATTGAGCTTGAAATAACACAGGTTCCCACTCATATCAAAACAGCAAGGTTTTTTACCTCGAGCGTCAACTTCACGCTGCCATTTCTCTGGATGTAATTAACCTATTGTCATGCAACAAACACCACTCTTACTGTTGTTTTCCATGTTACCAACTGCGTCAAAAATAACACAGGCATAGACATCAATATATTGCAGGGTTAAGACGAGCGACCAGGTTTAAAGTCTTCTGTACTCCCAAATTCCCCTTGCACAAATTAGCAACAACGTAATTTCTATAAATAGTTTTTGAATTTTGAATTGCCCAAGAATGTTGAAGGTTCACTTTGCAGCATGGTTCACGACCGTGGTGGGTACGTGGGTTTTGTCCCGGACAGACAGACACCGGAATTCCAGTCCCTCGACCATTATGCCAGTTCAGTGTACTTGTTCATTCTCACATGTAACTAGACGGAGCTGATAACTTTATGAAGAAGAAGAAGCAGCAGCGGAAGTAGGGTCACGCTTCATAGTCAAGATGTATCTAGTGAATAACAAGGGTCGTTGTCCCACAAGGCAGTTCACCTCTTTCCATTGTCATTCCTTCTTTCCATACTCCATCCCAGAAAAAACTGGCCCTGAGGTACTTCTGAACAGAGATTCTGTCTAAACCAACGATCTTCAGTGTTTGTCAAACAGGGGAAGTTGGGTTCATGCAAAGATCATCCAGAATGAACAGGTCTTCCAAGGAAATTCAAGTTCTGACTTACAAACTGTCATGGAATCGCCTGTTTGTGTCCGTCACTGGAAACTGACTGTGAGTCTACATGCCACAGGCGTGAGTCACCCCCCGACCGAAGAGCAGGTGCGGAAAGGCAACTAGTTACGTAAGCGTGATCCAAAGAGGGACGTTTGCGCTGGAATCATACCTACATATTCAACTAATTGCTTCCTATTTCTTCGCACACTACGTACTTTCTTGAATAACACATAGAGCGATTAAATTATCATATACAAATTATCAGCTGATCATTCTTTTGTTTAGTCAGTGTCGCCAACTGTGTCCCATAAATCGATGAAAAATAATTTATTACATAATACAATCGACTAACAATCAAAATAGCGCTACACTTCAATTTCACAATTGTGGTTTATTTGAAATTATAAACTCTGTTATAACAAAGAGAAGATCCAAATACATGTAATTCTTGGGCTCCGTTTTACTCAGTTGGCAATGCTAATTCGAGTTACAGTAATCGAATGAATATATTTTAGATTGTTAAACTATTTAATATTTGCTGGTTAATATTTTGCAATTTAACATTGAAATTCACATTTTATTTGAGATATTCCTCATAAATATCATTCGTCGGTCGGACTATCGTCCTGTTTTATCGATTATGTCACACGTCTTATGATATTTCATTGCATGGCTCCCTCGATATTCTGATTTAAATCCAAAGGATTTCTTCGCGTGCACATATTTGTAGTTTCTGTTATGCGACTCCTGTACCGAATATTGACACTGTGAAAGCGCATTTCCACACTGGATATGACCAAATAAAACAGTAGACCAGATTTGTCCATCACACATACACACGCACGCACATACACAGACGTTTTTCTAGATTTTTTTTTTTTTTTTTTTTTTTTTTTTTTTTTTTTTTAATTCAGGGAGCTCCAGTGAAATCTCGACATCGAATTTTTGGGTGGAATACAATGCTCAATTCTTTCTCGCGATGTCATGGAATGAGCATGTTATTCCAAGACCAGCTAGCTGTGGACACCCGCTTTCGAAGCAATGATTTGTTAAGGGGGTACAAAGTGAATGATAGTGGGTAGAGAAAGTCATGTGTGTGAGTGAGTTTGAGCGTGGTATTAAGGCCGTTTCTACAGCGAACAGTCAACATCCCCTAGGTAATTAAAGACGCACCATTATGAAATGGAGATAAACTGGGAAACTCGGCGAGAAGCAACGTTAACATCCTCCTCGTGAAGAAGGGAGAAGGGGATCAATATCGGGGATAAAACCCTCAATTCACATAACACCTCCACCACCATGAGCGTTTTGGTAAATGCTTCCTAAGCGATGACGTCGTTTACCGACATAGTTAACATGCAACATCGATTTGCATCCAAAACAACTGTAACTCAACGGGCAGCGGGCGGGGTCACCATGTTCTGTGCTAGCAAGAAGCGGGGTAGCTGTTGTTTCGTAATAAAGGTACCTACTTTCTGAACAATATTAGTTTTCTCCTAGCTCCAATAACCATCTCTTTTCATGAAGTCGGTAAGTAAAGCCTTTAAAAGTAGTTTTAAAAATGTAAGTATAGTTTCATTCGCGCCTTTCTATGACAGCGACAGACGGCAACGAGCGCCGAGTAGCGAGCAGGTAAAACACCGCGCAACCAGTCCGGAATGTTTTTACTTTCTTGGTAGGAGTGGCTACTTCATCTATACTTTTCTGTCAGCATCTGCACTGATAGAACAATCGCTACATTTACATTGTTTTTAGACAAGCCTGAGACTCAGCGTCTGGCGGAGCGGAAATACACAAATTACCTCCATTTTCGTTACCTCCCACGAGGAGAGTAGCCGACGTGCTGTATTAGCTCCTCGACACGCAAGCGAACAGCTCGTGTCGCTGTCTTGAGCGCGCCTGCAGTGCAAGCCACCAGCACAGTCGCCGCGCATGGAGGGATGCATACACACTCAGGCGAACCCTCTCTTTGTATGTAAACACTGCATTGAAACCTGGGCAAAATGTGATCTAAAACTAACACTAAGGGCTCTCTTCTGTTACATTCATATGGCGTTTTCTATCCACTATCGTTTATTTTGTATCTATTTCACATAGGCGAAGTTTCTAAATTCTACAATTATTAACGAATTTTCCTCACTTATATCAGACATAATACATATAAAGAATAATGTAGATTCAAATGTTCATTGTAATATCAACACCTTTAAATTTATTATATTTTCTAAAAATTTCTTTGGGAGCGTATCTAAAATTCCCCACACGATGAAGATTTCGAAACTTTGATAATTTTAAATATTCTTTATCGCTAAGTACTCTGGAAAGAATTTTGGGAACAGAAAATTTTATAATGCTTTGGTTTAAATAATAAAAATTATTAACTTTGAAAAAATAATTTATTTCACAATTTTTATAGATTTTATGGAACTTTATAATTCACCAACTGCTGAAAAATATTAAAGTTACAAAACAATATCACTCTCACTATTTATTACTTTCTCTACTACATAAAGTACAGGAAGTATTATATTCCACCCAAAAATTCGATGTAGAATCTTAAAAAAAAAAAAAAAAAAAAAAAAAAAAAAAAAAAAAAAAAACCGCAAAATTTTTAGAAAAGTTCCAGCGCGCGCGCGCGCGTGTGTCTGTCTGTGTGTCACTCTGTGGACAACACGACTCAAAAACGAACTAAATTTTCACTCTAAAAATATACCTATTGCTACTGAACTTAGATGACTTACATTTAAATATTTCAGTGTTGTAAAACGAACTATACTATCATAAACACTGTCATTTCAATAAGAGCAAGTGCTGTCCGGTTACACCAGCTGACGTCACTTGCGCGGAGGTCTACTGCGCATCTAGCTGTTGATATCTACAACATAACCTGATTATAGCTCCAATGTTTCACTAATTAACAGGAACTTGACAGAGATATACCTTTTTAGGAAAGTGGTGGTAAACTCATCTTAGAGTTAGTAAAACAGTAAACGTGCGCAAGTGATGATGATGTATTATCCGCACTCTAATCACTCGGGATTTCAGAAGTACGAGTAAGATAAGAAACTTGCGTGCTGCCACTTCCCGACAAACACAATTTTTCCTTGTGTAAAAGGATGAACAGTACATACATATTCTTGAAGCCTCTTCTCCCAGCTCATGATATTATTCATTATTATTCAACGTGGCAGAAACCTTTGGCACGAGCATCTCACCAGCCGGACCACCAAGTGACAAGGGCACTGCACAAAGGGAATACAAATGGCAACAACTGTTCATACCACATGCAATTTGACAATTACCTCATGTGTCGCAAATTATCTACCTACTCAACTGCTACAAAGGTTTCCCCGAAAATCACACCACACTTTAAATAGAAAACTTATCGTTATTTTTGATATTCTCAAAAATATCTTCAGCGATTTTGATTAAAATGTCGCATGTTTAAGATATTTTCATGAGAAATGAAATACATATTTTGAATTTTGTGGAAATAGCCTCTGAAATCCTCTTTATTCTAAATAACATATATAACGGGTAAACTGTAAAAGATATATCACTATGTAAAAATGTGAAATAAACTTATTCCCAAGTAATCTCATAAAACCGATAAATTGTCGAGCAGAGTTAGAGTCACACCGTGAAATTATATTTATTTGCACTATTTCATAAATAAAATATGAATTTAAATACTATATCGCAAAAATGACACAAGAAAAAATTACGTTCTATAAAGATAACCTGAAATGTGTAGTTCGACTTACTGCCAATTGAGGAAAACGAAAGCCCAGAATTGCGTGTATTTTGATCTTCTCTTGTTGCTATAACCTCAAATAAATCTCTTTACTTTTAACATTAAGAAATTACCTTTCTTCTGAGAAAATACATTAATTATTAAAAGAACAACTGTTAAAAGCACATGTCAAATTGAAATTGAAAGCTATTTTGATTATTAATCGATTGTAATGTGTGATACATTGTTTTTCAGCGATTTATGGGATAGAGTTGCCAAAAAAAGCCCAAGAAAAATATGATCTAGTGATGTTTTATAGAAAACAAAGAATGGCCAGGTGATAATAACCTAACGTCTCTAAGTGAGAAACACTTATAGTAATCTGTGAAGTGAAGTTAAAAGGAAGAGCATATCCATCAGAAAGAATTGGGCTTTTTAAGTGTGAAACAATTATCTATTTCAGATTATCCTATGGATATATTCCTACACGCACAAGTGTTCTGTTTTTATATCATTTTTGTAGAATGTGTGTAGTTTGATACACACAGAGACACGTCGTGGTCGAAGTAGGAATTACTAACTGATCTAGACACAATTGTCTCTCTCTCACAGCGCTTGCTGCCAGGGGAAAAAAGCGTTCCATAAGCGAGTCAATTTTTATTTTTCAGTGCTACGTCATTGTGCACGTGGATTGGAGAGGGGGAAGCAGGGAGAGAGGGTTGCATCACCCTCAGTGTTCCAGCAGAGCAAAGTATTTTGTGCGGCTTTCTTTGTTTTCCATCCCTCTTCCTTTCGCATCGCTCCTTCTCTTCTGTTTCTTCCGTTGCTGTTGCCAAGCGGGCAAAGGGTAGCGTTGCGCACAGCTACTAACGGATCAAAGTAACTCATACACACAATGTCAATGTTTGTTGTAATATCGTTAAAAACGAACCATTTTCATAACTCTCTTTCCATTGAAAAGCATGTTCTTTTAGACGGATATAGACTATAAAGTATTTGAAATCACATACATATTTCCGGTCGAACTTTTAGGTGGAATGATTTCCTGCATTTACTATACGTAAAAGAGAAAGTAAACATAGACATAGAAGTACTCCTATTTGTGCGTTATTTTACAAAAAAGTCCAATGTACGTGGTGTAGATTGGAAAGATGTGTTGGGGGGGGGGGGGGGAGGCGATGATGTGATAAATTTCCCCACCTCTGTTCTAATCCCGTTTATCTCCAATGAAAAGACCGGATGGAGGGAGAAGGGTGACCTCACAGATTGTGTTGCGGCCTGAACAAGAATTAATATCTATCTATTGGTTACCGCGCGGTCGAGCAAGCGCAAGACGAAACATGTGTCACTCACATCCTGGCACGTGAATCTCAGTACCACTAACTTAATGTCTTTTATCTATATGAAAGATAACTAATGCAGTTAACATTCAATGCAAAGCTTTCAGATAGACTATGTCTTGTTTTCTCTTTCTGTGTGTAAATAAACAAAGATGATGGCTTTCCACACGTCTTTTTACGATTTTAAATGTAATATAAGATGCAGCTGTCAAACGATAGGTCTGCCACAAACACCGTATGCTTAGTAATCCGAAGTGGCAATTCCGATATAAAATGACTAATTTCAATTTTTCGGCTGATCCTTCGCGTTTTTCCTAATGTCTTCCCCCCCCCCCCCCTAAACCTTCCATTTTCGAATTTTCGCGAGACTAGCGCACGGCAATTGATTTATATATACGCACAGAGACAGACAGAGAGCCAGGCAGATATACAGACAGAGTCAGACAGATAGACAGAGAGCCAGGCAGATATACAGACAGAGTCAGACAGACAGAGAGCCAGGCAGATATACAGACAGAGTCAGACAGATAGACAGAGAGCCAGACAGACAGAGAGACAGAGAGCCAGACAGAGAGACAGAGAGCCAGACAGATATACAGACAGAGAGTCAGACAGATAGACAGAGAGCCAGGCAGATATACAGACAGAGTCAGACAGATAGACAGAGAGCCAGGCAGATATACAGACAGAGTCAGACAGATAGACAGAGAGCCAGAGAGCCAGACAGAGAGACAGAAAGATAGACAGACAAGCAGACAGACAGACAGAGAGACAGATAGACAGACACAGAGACAGACAGATAGACAAGAGAGCCAGACAGATAGACAGATAAAGAGAGCCAGACAGACAGACAGATAAAGAGAGAGCCAGACAGATAGACAGATAGACAGACAGATAAAGAGAGAGCCAGACAGATAGACAGACAGATAAAGAGAGAGCCAGACAGATAGACAGACAGATAAAGAGAGAGCCAGACAGATAGACAGACAGATAAAGAGAGAGCCAGATAGATAGACAGACAGATAAAGAGAGAGTCAGACAGATAGACAGATAGACAGATAAACAGACAGACAGATACATAGAAACAGTCAGACACAAATGTAATATAAATGTATAATAAAGGTATAACCAGTCATTTGTTAACGTATTCTCACAGCCACCTCAAATCTACGCTATGAACCGTACCAACATCTCTTTGGAAGCGTGGATCATATAGCAATACTAGATGTGTATGTAGAGAGGTATTTTTAGACGTGGCGAATGGCCGATAGCTCTGCAGTGGTTTATGGTCGAGTTCACTTTAGTCTCATAAAAACACAGGAGTGTCAGGATAGTATCCTTCAGACTTCCGTGCAGTTAACATCGGAAACAATACGTGATTAAGCACGCATTAATTATCAATAGTGTCTTGTTTATTTCACGGAAGGAAACAGAGACGCTACCCTCTCCATCAATTTGAATGACGTCACTCGCGCAGATCCTATCAAGGTCATTCACCACGACTAAAAATGCCTCTGTAGATGGATAAACATTTGTACAAATTATCTTATTGCTTATTTCATTGTAGGTACAAGGGGAATATTGGAATACACTAGACTCTGAGCCATAGTCAAATCTTTTAAACCTTTCAAATTCCGCTTTCTTTGCACGGCTAACATATAAAAAATGAATGACGATCTTTCACTTGTGGAAAGTGTAAGTATTGTAAAACTAACACAAATAACAAGGATTATCTCGGAAATAGCTCACTACAGAAAAATCTTGATGTGGAATTTTTTGGTGGACTACAATACGAGTAGAGGAAGTAATAAAAGACAGTAGACTGATATGTAATGTAGTAAATAGGCAGTAGGTGAATGACCTACTTGTGTGGTCTAAGAAAGAAACCAGTGGAGTGCAATGCACGGCAAGGGGTGGATTTCATCCGTCTAATAATAGGAATAAGGTTTCTTGTGGGCGGGTGATGAGGGGATTCCCTTGCCACACACCGAGTACACACTTCCTAGCCATTCTCGTAACAACTTCCCCATTCGTTATACATACCTACTGGGGCCAGCCTCACATAACTTTCCCTACTCGTTCTTCCAGAAACAATCCTTATAAACACTCATGAACATAAACATCTGTAGAAATTATCTTATTCTAGATTTCTTTATAGGTACAATGGCAATATGGGAATACAGTATACTCTAAGCAATAGTTAAATATTTTAAGAACTGAACCATGGCTTAGAAATTCTGTACTCTATGCATGGCTAAGAGATAAAACAAATGAATAACGACTTCCAATGTAAGAAAAGATTAATCTAAGAATCTGATGTGTTGCACTCACATGACTTTCTCTGCTCTTGTACTAACCATTCTTACAAACTCTTATTCCTATATCTTCTTCGTGTTAGTTGAGATAAACATTTGTACAAATTATCTTATTGCTTATTTCCTTATAGGTACAAGGGGAGTTTTAGAATCGTAGAATCTTTTAAAGCTTTGAGATCCCGTTCTCTTTGCACGCTTAACATATAAAAATGAACAACGATGATCCATTTCACGAAAGTTTTAAGTTTTCCGAAACTTACACACATAACAAGGAATATCTCCGAAATGGTTCACCCTACAAGGAAATTTATTTACACATAAACTCTGTATTTTAGCTAGATCTACATGTTTTGTACTGTAAGATTTTGTCTACCTCTTACGGTTTACGAGTTATTCAAAAGTCATGCAGAGTAACCCGGTCTATATAGGTTATAGCCAGAAAATTCAAAATATACATTTCATTTTCATAAAAATGTCTCTAACATGTGACATTTTATTCAAAATCGTTAGAGCCATTTTCAAGAAGATCAAAGTTTCTGAAAAATTTTCCATGTAAAGGGTAGTTTAGGGTGGGGCTATTTTCTTCAAAATCTTCGTGTCGGATCCTTGAAAGACATTAAACTTAAATACCAACTTTGGTTTTTAACCTAATTTTCGTTTTTCAATTATGCTGTCCACACACTGACAGACACACACGGACCTTTTTCTAAAAATGCTTTTTTTTTTAGGGTTTAGGGGGTCTCAAAACTTACTTACCAGTAGAGAAAGTAAAAAACCTGTCACTTTTGTAATGATTAACATAGGGCACAGATATATATGCTCACAATATGCAAATTCAGTTTCAAATGATTAATGCAACTTTATATCCTTGAGGATATGCTTTTTGACGCGATATATTGCTTCAATGTAACCGTATAATACTCGGCTTGTAAATCAGAATTCATTTTATAGTTCGTTCTGCTTGTATCTGTTTCGCAGTATGTATATATTTCAGAGTGCTTGACTTATAACATTAAATAAATAATTACAGGTTATGCTGACATATCTAATAATGTCAAATAAAAGTTGGGGTGCGTAAGACCCCATTGTGATATTTTGTGTTCCACCGGGTAAGCTTAGTATTAAACTAAATGTAAACCGATACTTTTTTGCAGAAAGACGCACGGCTAGTAAAAAAAACACAAGTCTTCTTTACGACACAGAAGTTATTCCTAGTGGTAATCCAATCTTTATAAACTGGGGTTTTCCTGTCACCATTCTGTTCTCGCGTTCTTTTATATTATGTGAAGCGAGGCTAGTGTTAAATTGTGATGTTGAAAAAGTGTCAGATTACGTGAGAGGTCGCCGTCAACGGCAGGTACCTTTGTCCCGAAGTGACTTAAAGCCCAAAATCACTGGCATTCTAACCTCCAATTCCGCGTTCATAGGCACGAAGAAAAGGAAGCTGTCCAGGGTGCAGGGGAAACAATTGAGTGACAGCAGCTACCAAGAATTCAATATGGCCGACATTACACTAAACTGAAGTAGTCGCACACTTTATGCGGAAATATATGAATCCAAAAAAAGCATTTTTTAGAAAAAGATCCGTGTGTGTGTCTGTCAGTCTGTGGACAGCACAACTCAAAAACGAAAAGTCGGTTAAAAACCAGAGTTGGTATTTAAGTTTAATGTATTTCAAGGATGCGACACGAAGATTTTGAAGAAAATAGTCCTAACCTAAATTACCCTTTACATGGAAAATTTTTCGAAAATTTTGATTTTCTTGAAAATAGCTCTAATGATTTTGATTAAAATGTCATATGTTTGAGATATTTTGATGACAAATGAAATGTATATTTTGAATTTTCTGGCTATAGCCCCTGTAGTCATATTTACTCTGGACGACTTTTGCATAACTGGTAAACTGTTAGAGATAGACCAAATCACACTATACAAAAAATGTAGATGTTGGTAAAATACACAATTTATGTCTCAACAAATTTTCTTGTAGAGTGAGCCATTTCGGAGATATTCCTTGTTATGTGTGTGACTTTCGAAAAAGAATACTTTTCGTGAAATGGAACATCGTTGTTCATTTTTTTATAAGTTAAGTGTGTAAAGAGAACGGAATCTCAAAGGTTTAAAATATTTGACCATCGCACAAAGAAGCACTAGAAACCAAAACGTTGAACGGCATTTTGTGTTTTGATCAGGCGATTTCGAAAAATTAAATAGCTTTTGTTCCGTTGTAAGATGCGTAGAGTAACTTATTTCTCACATACCCTCGGTAGTAATTATGCCACATTACACAGGGTTACGAAATAAATAATCACTTAAAAGAATTATAGGAATACTCCGAGCAGCTCTTTCCGACGTGAGGTAAGTCGACAATGTTGCAATGAGGTTGGTCAGGGAATTGACAGTGTAATGTTTTGGGAGCTAACGCTTGTGATTGGCCTACACTCGCACAGTAAACATGGAAGGACAGGACACGATGTGTGTTTATGTTCTCAAGACGCACCGCTACTGTGTTTGTTGATGTACTGAGCTAGGGAAAGTGACACCCACGCAATCTACAGTGTTGCCAGCTTGTTTTCGGCAAAATTAAAGGGAAGGTCAGAGACAAAAAGGTAAGATGCAAAATGTGTTCCAAAAATTGAGATCTATCACTAGTTTAAATTAATGTAATGACTTCTCTTTGTATCCAGTTAGATTCACAAATATTCATTCCTCCCCGCTGTGATATAGGACTGGCAGAAGCCAAATCCATCAGAAGCCGTCAGTCAGTCAGTTATCAGGAGGCGATGAAAGCAGTAATTTATTCATATGCCTTGGCAATGTTTGCCCCTGTATGTATATCTGGCTGAACAAACCGCCGGGGTATTGATTTACCTACCATCTCTAAGTCAGCTGTACTGTACTGTAGCAGCCTCTGCAGCATTGCCAAGCGAGAACACCATCCGATTAATTCATCCTCACTTATTCACTTCTACGTCACGCCTTTAACGAACCATTATCATTTAACTCAATTCTAGGTTTCTCGCTTGTAAGTTTTGGTCCTGGTGTACAAAAAATCACATGACTTTCTCTACTCTCGTACTAACCATTCTTACAAACTCTTATTCCTATATCTTCTTCATGTTAGTTGAGATAAACATTCACAGAAATTATCTTCTATTTCCTTGTAGGTACAAGGGGAATATTAGAATACAGTAGACTTTGTGCGATAGTCAAATATTTTAAAGCTTTGAGATCCCGTTCTCTTTGCACACTTAACATATAAAAAATGAACAACGATGTTCCATTTCACGAAAGTTTTAAGTTTTCCGAAGCTCACACATATAACAAGGAATATATCCGACATGGTTCAGCCTACAAGAAAATTTATTTAGATGTAAATTGTGTACTTTAGCAAGATCTACATTTTTTGTACAGTACGATTTGGTCTATCTCTAACGGCTTACCAGTTATGCAAAAGTTGTGCAGAGTAAATACGACTACAGGGGCTACAGCCAGAACATTCAAGATATACATTTCATTTGTCATCAAAATATCTCAAACATATGACATTTTAATCAAAATCGTTAGAGCCATTTTCAAGAAAATCAAAATTTTTGAAAATCTGCTATGTAAAGGGTAGTTTAGGGTGGGGCTATTTTCTTCAAAATCTTCGTATCGCATTAAAATCATATACCAACTTTGGTTTTTAACCGACTTTTCGTTTTTGAGTTATGTTGTCCACAGACCTTTTTCTAAAAATGCGTTTTTTGGATTCAGGGGTGTCTCAAAACATATATTTTCGGTGAAATCTCGACGTGAAATTTTTGGGTGGAATACAATAGTTCCTCTACTGATTTGAGTGCCGGAAAAAAACGTTTACTCATTCTGAAACCGGTTTAATATAATTTTTTGTTTTATGGTTTAGATGATATTTTCAGGATTTTTGGTCATATTTTGCTAAATTTTTACCACGTAAGTGCATGAAAATTTCTAGAGTTGTTAGTAGTGGAAATCCGAGCCCTAAGATGAGATACAACTTTTTGGGGAAATGGTCCGCAAGAAGATAGTGCACCACTGCACTTTTGTTACCTGTAATTATATTACGTCATGAGAATTGCAGGAAGCATTCAGTGACGCCATCATGAGCACATTTGTGCCGCTGGCTTGCAAAAATAAACATACGACTTGCAACCAAACCACGCGTCTACCTAGAAACAATCATTATCCCTGGAGATTACACTCTCCGATTGGGTATACCTATATACACAGTAGAAACAACAATTTACATTATTTAGTACCTCATTATCCCAAACGTAAGCTGTAATTTTCACGATTCAAGAGGATACGTCAAGATGGGATAGGAAATTATTGAATCCATTAAAAAATAATCACCTCTGATGTGATTCCGTCATAATTTTACATGATTATCTCGCGCTTTCACCTATAGAGGCGATATTCATGCCTTAAAAAAAATATGTTTATATTTTAGTCTGGCTGTGCTGGGATGGTTTCTATTAAAAAGAGAAAAAGATGCACAGAATCCACCTAAAGAACAGGAAGGTCCAGATGATTTATACCTGGTTTCGAAATGGTTGTTCGTCGAAACTGACAGTCAACAGCAAATGTCAACTATGACACATTTACCCCATTATAGTGACTGCTGTTTGGTTCCTTATAGTAATATTATGCTTCTTCAATAGACATTAATATGAGCAATCACTCCTAGAAGATTGTAGTTATTAAGTTGGGGATCTACAGGTGAATGGAAATTAGCGGAAGTAATACCACTTTTTAAGAAAAGAATGTAAAAAGTTTAGAGGAAATAGCTTCATATAAAAATATGCTAGAATTATACGCAAAAGACTTTAATAGCTGATGTACTCCTGGCAGAAAAACAAAACGACTTTATAATAGGTCGATCTACAGCAGATAATACTCGTATATTCATTTTATAACAATAGTTTGAGAAAAGGAAACACATATTGCCTCCAGTGATTTCGAGAAAGCATTCGATAAATTAAACAGAAGTAAATTATGGCTCATAGTATTAAAACAAGAATGCCCACAACACTTAATACAACAATTAAGTAAGATATACTATAAACCTAAACTAATAATTAATAGAGGACAGGCACGAACAGACAAATACAGGTGTTCCACAAGGGTGTAGTATTGGCCCACTCTTTGTAACATATATATTAACGACCTGGACAAAATTATTACGAAGGGAATAAGATTAAATAATTTAACAAATTTTAATATTTTACTGTTAAAATGCAAACCACAGAAGACGATTTACAATTCTCTCTACAATATCTAAATGAAATATGTAAAGAGTACGACTTAAAAATTTCTACAGAAAACATAAAAATAATGGCATTGTTAGAAAAATCGAAAATAACATTAGAAAATTAACGTCTATCACAAAAGTTAAATTTTAATTATCTAGCTTGCGAATTCTCCTCTGGATATGGAATAGGAAATGATATTGACAACAAATTATTAATTACATCCCTTAGTTCTTCTCAAGAATTTCATTTCAGATTGTTTCGATCTTCTTTGTTACAACCCAGGCTTCACTTCCATATAAAAGCACTGGCTTCGGCATTGTTTAATAACAAGTAATTCTTGTATACTTTCTTGTTTTATTCCTTAAAGTGTTGTGCAATGTTCCACATTTAGTTTGAAATGTTCATAGCTTTACATTTATATCTCTTTCTTTCTGCGAACCTATTTCACATCCAAGGTACCTGAAACTTCAGACTTGCTCTAAAAGTAGGTCATCTAAAATAATTTTACATCTTATTTGTTCCTTACGCCAAAAAGCCATTATTTTTGTTTTTATTTTAAAAACGTTAAAATTATACTCCTTATATATTAAGCTTAATTGCTTAATCTAAGTCCAAATACCAAATTTGGCTTCAGCATCTTCCAAGAAGTGGACAAGAAGTTTTCAAGAAAATCCCTCCGTTTCAGATATTTCCTACACATGGGACATTTTTAAAAAATTTTGATTTTATCAAAAATGACTGTAACGTGTTTGGTTAAAATACCATAGGTATGTTTAAGATGTTTTTAAGGCATATGAAAGGTATATTTTGAATTTTTTGGCAATGTCTTCATCCTGGAAGACTTTTAGATAAATTGTAAACGTGAAAGAAAACCTTACTACACAAAAATGCAGATTTCGTTAAAACACTAACAGAATTACCGTATTTATGAATATTCTGTGCCACAGAGAATAGAGAAAACTCATATGAGCGCACGAATGAGATTTTTCTCAAAGGATTCCAGGATTTCAAGCGATCGACAAGCATTAAGCATTAAGCCTAAATGTTTCACTTAAGAACAATGTTCAGTTACTGGAGTTTTAAATTTAAACTACAGTGTGAAAGCATTTCCATGAAGTTCTACGAAACAGTTTTTTTTTTCCTTTCTTCGTCTGAGAAATCATTAAATCAATATCCTCGCTTGCAGAACATCTTTAATGAGCGGAAACTTTATTGATAAGATTATTGACGAGTAGAAAGAAGTAGGTAGAGCGAAAGTGAGGAAAAAGAGAATTGAGATGAACTAGTGCAAGTTAAGTCAGTCGAATTCCGTAGAACCTTGAACCCTTGACATTTTGACGATGACAATTTCTCGGAAGCGTGACACCACTGTCGCGCTTCTTTTGTTATTTCATTCTCATCATATTCCCGGATTCATTTGCATAGAATCGTTTCTTGCACAGTTTATTTAAGCGGAATGTAATATCCGGCGGAATGCAGTGAATTCCAACAATTGGGAACAAACGTGCTGCCCTCAGAGGTCACTGAACTCTCAAATAGAACTTAGGCAAGAATGGTTTTAACGATATTGTACTAGACTTCGGCCAAAAAATAACACGTGTCTTGTAGTTTGTTTAGGAATTGTTTACTATACGATACGTTTGCTTACTCACAGCGAACTATACATAGGAGTAAAACCTTTACGACGACATACTCGCGTATATTCTAGCCAACCAGCGATAGTCAGAACGTATTTGTGTGCACTTGCTTGTTGATTAACACTAAAATATGATAATTTCGAGTTATAAATCGACTAATCCGTGCTGACTCTGAACGAAAATACAGCGACCATATTATGTGGTACATTAATAGTCTTTTACTTAAGCAATGAATAAAAGGGAAGTATAATGTAGGTAAAGAGGTTTAAGCGAAGATAGTGCATGATAAGCGAGTTGGCGACCATTCTCAGAATTATATCGCGACCTCATAACTTCAGCAAAATGTTTCCATCGATACAAATGCTGAATTGTGGAGAAACAAGGAAGTGTAATATTATTAGAAAATAAGACACGAGTATTCAAATATCAGTATTGTGCTACTAAATGAGCAGATTTAACTATTAAAACATACACATTAAAATAAATCTCGTCTAATATACCTTTATTTCAGTTTTAATGTCACATGAGTTTATTTTAATTAAATATAAATACATTTACGTAATGAAAACTTGAAAATGTCCCACTACCTGGACAGAAGTCTTCAAATAAATAAAACGCAGCACTCTATTATTTGCTCATCATCCGTTTGCAATGAATGACGGCTGACAAATGCTTTGGCATTGGATACTCCAAAAGTTTTCCCATGGACGACAGCATGTAGGGTATAGGGACGAAAATTTTTCTTATGCATTACTTGCGCCTGGTCCGCCCGGCTCAGCGACGGCTTCACCAGAGGTATTTACTTGTGTGTGTTCCTCTGAAATGTGATCAACGGCGAGCAAACAAGAAGTTAAATAATTAATTTTATTCAGTTAAACAAATAAATCAGCACTTTCTTTTCTGCACGTATTTAAACAAGTAACACTGTTTTTGTGGTAGCATTAAATGGATAAAGTGGTTCAGATTTCAGATTTAAAGGGACAAGGGTGAAAGCTGAGGGGTAGAAGCTACGTCATAACCTATACAGGTTGATGCCTCGTTGTTTTTTAAAACATTTTATTTTGTGATTTGCACTAATTCTACTACTTGTGTTATGCTAAAGTTTCATTTTCATTTGAAGTTCTATTTTCCTGCTATTTCGCACAAACAACCATTGAAACTTCGATGTGGAATTTCACGTCTATTACACGATTTCATGTTCACTGAATAAAACCAATTTGTCCACATGCGTTTGTGTCCATAAATAACTTAAAAACAGAGGTGTATTAAAACTATTTAAACGTTCTAAATTTAATTTCGTATAGACTGATATGACGCCTGTAACGTCCAATATTCGTTCTGAATTTATAACGTTAATGTTGTTTTCTTTACATTTAGATTACTTTTTCACGACCTCAGAGAAATGTTGGAATTATATTCTCTTTGGACTTAGCAACACATTATGCCCTTCACCCTTGTAGACATGAGCTGGTGAGTCGACCTTTGAGACCATCTGGCATAACTGATCGATAAGACATCCTGGATTCCCCCACGGCTAGGAACATGTGACTTGGAAAACATTTGAAGCCGGCTTTACTTGTTTGCTAATTAACACAATGCACAATAACTTTCAGTCTTATTTTGTTTGTGATGTGGTGTTTCCTAATGCTATCTTCCAGATATAATTCTTCCATGAAGTTCAGGTGGGCTGATTGAGGTGATCTTCTGAGTGTGTGGGGTGTGTTAACCTAGCAACTTTAGCTGACTTGTTAGAATCCTCAGCTTATCACTGCCACGACCGAGTTACGGGCGGACCAATAGAGAGCAGGCCAAATGCCCGATATCTAATTTTTGAATGGAACACAACACTTGCTCGACTGCTCTACCTAAAGAGTGGAAAAGTATAGTAACGGCAGTCAAAGAATCATAAATTAACAGTGACGGTAATGAAGAAGGTTCCAAAATAACGCCAGGGCCATGTCGGCTGGTTTTAATTTATAGGAAAGTTGAAAGAAGCTGACAATGGCAGACTAATCACCAGGGTACATATGTATTATTCATATCGCAGCACAATCGCATCATGCCTAACTAATCGATTCCTGTATTCATGAAGCATTGTGGTTTGGCATATCTGTCTGTCTCTCGTGCGGCGGAAGTTCATTTCTCACGGCATGCATGTACCAACACAGGAAATTCTTCATTGCCTTATCTGAGAGGTGCCACTAAAATCGTTATATAAACGAGTACTATATCAGCGAAAGAGGGGAGGTTGGATTTACCTCCTTCCACTTTATACACTCTTTTTCCCAAATCTTATGCTATAAATATCTATTCCTTAGTGACTTCTTTGGTGCTGCTTACGTGTATATCAAAGTCGAAGTACAAATCATTTCTAGGCATATGAAGATTGCTAAGTTGGAAACTTGTATGAAAATGCGACCCCCGCTCGCTGCCTGCGATGATGAGGTGACGTAGGTAGCAGACTCGCCTCTCTCCCACTTGTAACATGTAGCGTGTTTGTAGATAGACCAGGGGTTGACGCCTTCGTTTACTCGAGTGCGGTTAAGGACCCTGCACTCTCCATACACAAATTGCCATCTCTGTAGTAAACCTTGAATATAAGCGACTACCTAATGGTTCCGTTAAAGTAGAACGGGCGTTAGAAGGACGCTTTTAAAGTAAAACTCTCATCATCTGGAGATTAGGGTCAAAACTCTCATGATATGGAGATTAGAGTCAAAACTCTCATGATATGGAGATTAGAGTCAAAACTCTAATGATCTGGAGATTAGAGTCAAAAGTCTCATAATCTGGAGATTAGAGTCAAAACTCTCATGATCTGGAGATTAGAGTCAAAACTCTCATGATCTGGAGATTAGAGTCAAAACTCTCATGATCTGGAGATTAGAGTCAAAACTCTCATGATATGGAGATTAGAGTCAAAACTCTCATGATATGGAGATTAGAGTCAAAACTCTCATGATATGGAGATTAGAGTCAAAACTCTCATGATCTGGAGATTAGAGTCAAAACTCTCATGATCTGGAGATTAGAGTCAAAAGTCTCATAATCTGGAGATTAGAGTCAAAACTCTCATGATCTGGAGATTAGAGTCAAAACTCTCATGATCTGGAGATTAGAGTCAAAACTCTCATGATCTGGAGATTAGAGTCAAAACTCTCATGATCTGGAGATTAGAGTCAAAACTCTCATGATATGGAGATTAGAGTCAAAACTCTCATGATATGGAGATTAGAGTCAAAACTCTCATGATATAGAGATTAGAGTCAAAACTCTCATGATCTGGAGATTAGAGTCAAAACTCTCATGATCTGGAGATTAGAGTCAAAACTCTCATGATATGGAGATTAGAGTCAAAACTCTCATGATATGGAGATTAGAGTCAAAACTCTCATGATCTGGAGATTAGAGTCAAAACTCTCATGATCTGGAGATTAGAGTCAAAACTCTCATGATCTGGAGATTAGAGTCAAAACTCTCATTATCTGGAGATTAGAGTCAAAACTCTCATGATATGGAGATTAGAGTCAAAACTCTCATGATATGGAGATTAGAGTCAAAACTCTCATGATCTGGAGATTAGAGTCAAAACTCTCATGATATGGAGATTAGAGTCAAAACTCTCATGATATGGAGATTAGAGTCAAAACTCTCATGATATGGAGATTAGAGTCAAAACTCTCATGATATCGAGATTAGAGTCAAAACTCTCATGATCTGGAGATTAGAGTCAAAACTCTCATGATCTGGAGATTAGAGTCAAAAGTCTCATAATCTGGAGATTAGAGTCAAAACTCTCATGATCTGGAGATTAGAGTCAAAACTCTCATGATCTGGAGATTAGAGTCAAAACTCTCATGATCTGGAGATTAGAGTCAAAACTCTCATGATCTGGAGATTAGAGTCAAAACTCTCATGATATGGAGATTAGAGTCAAAACTCTCATGATATGGAGATTAGAGTCAAAACTCTCATGATATGGAGATTAGAGTCAAAACTCTCATGATCTGGAGATTAGAGTCAAAACTCTCATGATCTGGAGATTAGAGTCAAAACTCTCATGATCTGGAGATTAGAGTCAAAACTCTCATTATCTGGAGATTAGAGTCAAAACTCTCATGATATGGAGATTAGAGTCAAAACTCTCATGATATGGAGATTAGAGTCAACACTCTCATGATCTGGAGATTAGAGTCAAAACTCTCATGATATGGAGATTAGAGTCAACACTCTCATGATCTGGAGATTAGAGTCAAAACTCTCATGATCTGGAGATTAGAGTCAAAACTCTCATGATATGGAGATTAGAGTCAAAACTCTCATGATCTGGAGATTAGAGTCAAAACTCTCATGATATGGAGATTAGAGTCAAAACTCATGATCTGGAGATTAGAGTCAAAAGTCTCATGATCTGGACACTAGAGTCAAAACTCTCATGATCTGGAGATTAGAGTCAAAACTCTCATAATCTGGAGATTACAGTCAAAACTCTCATGATCTGGAGATTAGAGTCAAAACTCTCATGATCTGGAGATTAGAGTCAAAACTCTCATGATCTGGAGATTAGAGTCAAAACTCTCATGATATGGAGATTAGAGTCAAAACTCTCATGATATGGAGATTAGAGTCAAAACTCTCATGATATGGAGATTAGAGTCAAAACTCTCATGATATGGAGATTAGAGTCAAAACTCTCATGATCTGGAGATTAGAGTCAAAAGTCTCATAATCTGGAGATTAGAGTCAAAACTCTCATGATCTGGAGATTAGAGTCAAAACTCTCATGATCTGGAGATTAGAGTCAAAACTCTCATGATCTGGAGATTAGAGTCAAAACTCTCATGATCTGGAGATTAGAGTCAAAACTCTCATGATATGGAGATTAGAGTCAAAACTCTCATGATATGGAGATTAGAGTCAAAACTCTCATGATATGGAGATTAGAGTCAAAACTCTCATTATCTGGAAATTAGAGTAAAAACTGTCATGATCTGGAGATTAGAGTCAAAACTCTCATGATCTGGAGATTAGAGTCAAAACTCTCATGGTCTGGAGATTAGAGTCAAAACTCTCATGATCTGGAGATTAGAGTCAAAACTCTCATGATCTGGAGATTAGAGTCAAATCTCTCATGATCTGGAGATTAGAGTCAAAACTCTCATGATCTGGAGATTAGAGTCAAAACTCTCATTATCTGGAGATTACAGTCAAAACTTTCATCATCTGGAGATTACAGTAAAAACTCTCATCATCTGGAGATTAGAGTCAAAACTCTCATGATCTGGAGATTAGTCAAAACTCTCATCATCTGGAGATTACAGTCAAAACTCTCATGATCTGGAGATTAGAGTCAAAACTCTCATGATCTGGAGATTAGAGTCAAAACTCTCATGATCTGGAGATTACAGTCAAAACTCTCATCATCTGGAGATTACAGTCAAAACTCATGATCTGGAGATTAGAGTCAAAACTCTCATGATCTGGAGATTAGAGTCAAAACTCTCATGATCTGGAGATTAGAGTCAAAACTCTCATCATCTGGAGATTACAGTAAAAACTCTCATGATCTGGAGATTAGAGTCAAAACTCTTATGATCTGGAGATTAGAGTAAAAACTCTCATGATCTGGAGATTAGAGTAAAAACTCTCATGATCTGTAGATTAGAGTAAAAACTCTCATGATCTGGAGATTAGAGTAAAAACTCTCATTATCTGGAGGTTAGAGTCAAAACTCTCATGATCTGGAGATTAGAGTCAAAACTCTCATGATCTGGAGATTAGAGTAAAAACTCTCATGATCTGGAGATTACAGTAAAAACTCTCATTATCTGGAGGTTAGAGTCAAAACTCTCATTATCTGGAGGTTAGAGTCAAAACTCTCATGATCTGGAGATTAGAGTCAAAACTCTCATGATCTGGAGATTAGAGTCAAAACTCTCATGATCTGGAGATTAGAGTCAAAAGTCTCATGATCTGGAGATTAGAGTCAAAACTCTCATGATCTGGAGATTAGAGTCAAAACTCTCATTATCTGGAGATTAGAGTCAAAACTCTCATGATCTGGAGATTAGAGACAAAACTCTCATCTGGAGATTAGAGACAACCACTTCCGTATTTCTCCTGCTCCTATTAAGTTTACGTCTTTTATATAACAAAATGTATATTTTAATGCTTTTGTATTTCTCAACAGGACTAACGATTTTGTTAAAAAAAAACATATGATATATACATAACTAAAAAATGTAAGGTATACTTTGAATGTTTACTTTTTTCTTAAAAGTGGGTTAACGATTTTAATAAAGCCTTTCTACCAGAAGTATATTTTAAATGTTTGCATATTTTCAGTCTTTTCTATTTTTGTGTGGAATACACTTACATATTAATTTACTGTAAGTGCATTGTAACAAAGAACAATTGACAGAGGGATTGATGAGAAGTAATAGCAGTAGATATGTACTTACGTTTCAAGGTATTGAAACACCCTGTATACCGGTCTGCGATACATGAATCCGTCTACTCGTTCCACCATCATAGTAACAAAATTGTGCTGGCGATTGTTTCACAGCCGGACATAGTCTCTTGCGTTGAGTATTCCCAAATGTTTCATTTCATGGTTGCCACACTAACTCACTCACTCACAAACTCGGTGCACCAATTCATTAGTCACTTGCACATCACTATGCTGAAATAAGAGAGAAACACTTGCACTCGTGGCGTGACGTAGCCTGGCGGGAAACAGGGCTACCTACTTGTGAGGAGTCCAACATCGCATTTTGCTGCTAGTGTTGCCCTACGAACATGACAAAACACTCGAGCACCCGCAGATACCAGCCATTTCTGTCCCAAATAGCTCTGCACCATTATTTACTTTGTCAGCCGTCACCAACTTATTGTGTGTGTGTGCTAAATAATGCCCTAATGGTGTTTCGGGGTATCTCTTTGGGAGAACAAAGCTTAGTTCGGCCACAACGACGATTTTAAGGGTTCACATATGTTTTTGAAAAACATACCCCAAATACAAAGTATCACAACCAGTTTACCAGTTATGCAAAAGTCGTCCAGAATAAATACGACTACAGGGGCTATAGCCATAAAATTCATGATATACATTTCATTTCTCATGCAAATATCTTAAACATATGACATTTTCAACAAAATCGCAAGACCAATTTTTCAGAAATTCAAAATTTTCGAAAAATTTTCCATGTAAAGGGTAGTTTAGGGTGGGGCTATTTTCTACAAAATCTTCGTGTCGCATCCTTGAAAGACATTAAACTTAAATACCAACTTTGGTTTTTAACCGACTTTTCGTTTTGGAGTTACGCTGTCCACAGTCTGTACCCTTCAAAGCAATAGGACTTGACTTGAAGTGTATGTATGTATTTCCTTTACTTGAAACAGTGTATTCCCCTACTGTCTGTCTGTCTGTCTGCTGCGTACTGTGTCATATCCTTTTCCGACAAATGCTCCTCTTGTGATTTGTGCTATCAACTTGTCTACAAGTTCCATAATTCCGCCGGATGTTTCACGCTAGCTGCTACAGTGATTCCCGCTGCCAAGTGCCACTTACATATCCACATTACTTGTGGAAATAAAACGTCAACACTTATCCCACAAACATCCTCTGCACTACCTTAACTTTATATTCTTCACTTAAACTAATCTCGGTAAATACCGCAATGACTATTTCATACATAAGAATAAGAAGCCCATGACATTCCCGTAACGGCAAGGACCTCACGCCCATCGGCAGCTGTTCTCGTTGAACTAGTTATTCCATTTATCGTTTGCTCTTAGCCTTCCTATTGCTTATACATTCACCTGTCTCTCTCTTCGGGTATTATTTAACTTTATCCTCTATAATATCTATATCTAATTGTTGTACACTTTGTTCATTTCGTTATTTTCTATATTCAGTCAGCATAACTCAAAAACGAAAAGTCGGTTAAAATCCAAAGTTGGTATTTAAGTTTAATGTCTTTCAAGGATGCCACACTAACATTTTGAAGAAAATAGCCACATCCTAAACTGCCCTTTACATGGAAACTTTTTCGAAAATTTTTATTTTCTTAAAAATGGCTCTAACGATTTTGATTAAAATGCCATATTTTAAGGTATTTTTATGACAAATGAAATGCATATCTTGAATTTTCTGGCTATAGCCTATATAGTCCTGTTTACTCTGGACGACTTTTGAATAACTGGTAAACCGTTAGAGATAGACCAAATTATACTATACAAAAAATGTAGATCTTGCTAAAATACACAATTTACGTCTCAATAAATTTTTTTTTGTAGAGTAAACCATTTCGGAGATATTCCTTCTTATGTCTATCAGTTTCGGAAAACTTAAAAACTTTGGTGAAATGCAACATCCTTCATTTTTTATATGTTAAGCGTGCAAAGAGAACAGGATTTCTAAGATAATTTATGCAAAGGAATAAGAGTTTCTAGGAATGGTTTGTACAACAGTAGAAAAAGTCATGTGAGTGCAACACATCAGATTTTATTATTTATATTCTATCATTAAGTGGATAGCGTCATCTGCATCTTGTGTTATTATCATATACGAATTAAGTCAGTCTTTTATTTATTTAGTATCACCAACTCTATCCCATAAATCGCTTAAAAAGTTTATTACACATTACAATCGCTTAACAATTAAAATTGTGCTACAATTCACTTTGACAAGTGTGTTTTCAACATTTGTTCTTCTAATATTAACGTATTTTTCCAGAACAAAAAAGTTGTGGGTTGTAATATCACAAAGGAGTGTAAAGTTGTAAATTCTTAACATCTATAGACGAGAACTGTGTTTTTTGTGCAAAAGTTGAAGGAAAATAAACTGATAAAAAAGTAATGGGACTGGACGTTTGGCGATTTTGTTATAGTTGTGTTTTGAGGCCCTCTGATTGCATATATTACGTGAAATCTTGATGCATTTAGCAGAACAGTTGACAGGTGAAGATATGATCTGTGTGTTTCAAGAAGCAGGCTGTACATATTGTTGCGTGTAGTGAATCTGCGGCACGAGAGGGTGTAATATATCGAGGCTATGTGTAACAGGGTCTCCCCATTTGTTTCCGCGTGTGTGTGTTAATTTAGAATACAAGACATACGTCAGCCAGTTATAAACGATTCTCGAGAGAAATATGGCAAAGGGGGTACAAATAATGACTCCCGGGGAACCCGGCGTTGACACTACATTTTACTTCTCCACTGAAAAACCTTCTATTGTGGAGGATTAATTTTTATTGGATACGCAGAGGGTCTCAGCGGACTTAGGACCCCCCCCCCCCCTTCCCCACAAATATTCTAAATCGCAGTGTCCATTTTACACTACACTAGAGTTGTATTTTGAAGGTAATTAGGTCGTTGTCGTGGTAACATCGATACGAACACTTCCCTCTCTTGTGTTTTGAACATCTGTTATTAAACACGCACCTCTCACATATGTTACGTCCGTCCAAACACAAGACTACTAGTATGAACCATATTTATCTTCTCCCACAGACTCTGGCTCTATCAGGCAGGAAACACCGGAAGTCCTTATCACTTTCAGGAATTCATTCAAATGGTCTCCTTCCTTCCGGTTCTCCATGCAAGTCTCCTCTCTTTTTAGAAAACTTTCAGGAAATATGTACATACGTACTGCTTTTAGAACAACATTTATGCTACGTATTAAGAGCAATGACGTCATATTTGGAACAGCCCGAGGGGCGCCTGTTCACGCATTATTTTCTATATTTCTATATTTTAATTAAACTTGTACAAAACGTAGCGATACAATTTTCAAACAGTGCGCGGGAATTCATACACTTTTGCAAGTAGTTTTCAGGAGTCCCAACAGATGGCAGGGAGAGTGCTGATGGTCCATAGGTGTTTAGATACACTATCGATATAATCTCGTTTTGTGGAAGCAAGATATTTCTTGCTTATTACCTCCCAATGGGTAATCTAGTTCACTGCTTGTTACAGTTTAACAAACAAAAGATAGGTCAATTTATATTTTCCTTATAAATAATAATAATAGCAGTTTGGTATCATGCAGTGTGGCGGAAGTTTTAAGGAAATTTTGTTTGTCATGTTTCAGTACTATTCCACATGTTTTGGTAATTAAGAATAACACTCTGGCCTGGTGAGAGAGTGAGGAAGAGGAAGAAGAACAAGAAGAAGAAGAAGAAGAAGAAGAAAGAGAATCTCGGTCTACACCTTTGACTCAAAACAAGGGTACAGAAGGAACAGTACAAGATATTTTCCTAGAGCCCTCTGTTTTCTTGTTCAAGAATAAACCGCTACTTCTAAGAACGGAAACTAATTGACCTTTTGTCATCCTGTTTTGAGGTCGTCTGTGGAGAAAGCCTGCCAAGTACATATAGTTGCTAAATATTCCGACATTATCCTTACGCAAGCTATGCTGACTGTCTTATGCGACTTTTTCTATCCACTTGTTTATTTTATTACTTCTGAAACCCCAAAAGTTACATGTATATCCAGAAATCAGCAGAAATACACCTTCTGAGACTCGCTGGATACGAAAAGTATCTTTTTTGGATTCAGGGGGCCTCAAAACATGTATTTCCTGTGAAATCCGCACATCTAATTTTTGGGTCGAATACAAACTTCTCCCACTTACTATACGTAGTAGAAAAAGTAATATCTGTTTTTATTCAGGGGCTTTAAAACATGTATTTACATGTGGAAATGTTGGGTGGAATGCAATACGCCCTGCCCTGTGCCCTGAACTATGCGACAAATGTGCGGACATCGACCCATCTGCACAGTATGCGGAAGGAAGGCGGCCAGGTTCGAATCCTGACGTTTGTGACTCCGTCTGTCACTTACTTGCTTATTACGCGATCATGAATAAGCTGACCACGTGACAATGACGTAATAATCATACCTCAATGACGTTCAGCGGACAGGAACCAGGTCAAAGGAAGGTTGTATCACCTCTACCAGTGAATTTAAGTTAAGAGTAAACCAGTAAATATCTTGGACATACAAACAAAACAGCATTTCAAAGCCACCATGTAGCAACCGGCTCTTAAAAAATGTGATGTGTTGCACTCACTTGACTGTCTACTCTTCTAGTAACCATTCTTACAAACTCTTATTCCTTTATTTTCGTGTTAGTTGAGATAAACGTTTTACTGCTTATTTCCTTGTAGGTACAAGGGGAATATGGGAATACAGTAGGCTTTGAGCGATAGTCAAATATTTTAAAGCTTTGAGATTCCGTTCTCGTTGTACGCTTAACATATAAAAATATGAACAATGTTCCGTAATTTTTCCGAAACTCACACACATAACAAGGAATCTCCGAAATGGTTCACCCTATGTTTGGACATAAATTGTGTATTTTAGCAAGAACTACATTTTTTGTATAGTAAGATTTGGTCTATCTCTTACGGTTTACGACTTATTCAAAAGTCATCCAGAGTACACAGGACTACATAAGCTATTAACATGTCATTTTAATCAATATCGTTAGAGCCATTTTCAAGAATATTAAAATTTTCCATGTAAAGGGCAGTTTAGGGGATCTCAAAACACTTATTTCCGATGAAATCTTGACATTGAATTTTTGGGTGCAATACAATACTTCCTGTACTATAAGTAATAGAGAAAGTAAAAATATAGGTAAAAAGTAGTTTGTTTTTCCTCGTGGTCATGGATATAGCCATCAGGAAGCGACACGCCCTTTAAACACTTATTACTTGAGGAAATGTGTAGTGAATTGAAAGTTGAAGTTTTTGCAATAGCTGCTGCTACTACTACTACGTGCAGACGAGGTAAACAGCGCGCGCCCGCCCGTCCGCCCGCCAGACGATGCTTATCGATCTGGTTGCCCGGCGCGGCGCGGCGCACAGACCCGGGGTGGCTCGCTACCAACTCCCTTATTGCGGTTCGCTCTTGCAGTCAGTCAGTCACCAGTTTCACGGTCACCATCAGTCAGGGACGGGGGTTCCCAACTCTTGTATTCAATATTACCATTTACTAGCAAACTTACACATCGGTCTGGGTGGCTCAGTTGGTTAGGTGCTGCCTTACTGATCCCAAGGTCGTGCGTTCAAAGGCAACAGCTCCATATCTGTAGATTTACTGGCATGCAAAATAACTCCTGCGGGACAAAATTCCGGCACATCGGCGGCACTGGTATATATTGATAACTGACAGCGTCAACATACAAAATATTTCGTTTATTTATACGTTTTAATACTCCCGAGCCCGTTAACATTTAAAAAAGTCTGATGTGTTGCTTTGTGCGATAGTCAAATATTTTAAAGCTTTGAGATTCCGTTCTCTTTGCATACTTAACATATAAAAAAATGAACAACAATGTTCCATAATTTTTCCGAAACTCACAGACATAACAAGGAACATCTCCGAAACGGTTCACACTACAAGAAATTTTATTGAGACATAAATTGTGTATTTTAGCAAGATCTACATTTTTTGTATAGTAAGATTTGGTCTATCTCTAACAATTTAGCAGTTATGCAAAAGTCATCCAGAGTAAATACAACTACAGGGGCTATAGCCAGAAAATTCAGCATATACATTTCATTTGTCATACAAATATCTCAAACATGTGGCATTTTAATCAAATCGTTAAAGCCATTTTCAAGATAATAAAAATTTTCGAAAAATTGTCCATGTAAAGGGTAGTTCAGGGTGGGCTATTTTCTTCAAAATCTTTGTGTCGTATCCTTGAAAGACATTAAACTTAAATACCAAGTTTCGTTTTTAAACTACTTTTCGTTTTTGAGTTATGCTGTCCACAGACTGACAGGCTGACACACGGACTTTTTCGGATTCAGAAGGTCTCAAAACATTTCGAACGCTTAGAGTTTTGAAACTGTACTTCTGATAATTCTGGATTGGCCGAATCAAATCTACACCGGTGGTTTACTATTTTCACTACACTGTCCTCATATCGAGTGACTTATTTAATACGAAAGTGAAATGAATTAATTAGTGAAATGATTGTTAAAGATGCCGATCTGAGTGAGCGTTTCTAATGCATTGTTGAGTGCTTTGCGAAGATGGAATATGACAGTTGAAGAGGAAACGCAGAAATTACCTGCATTGCGATGCTTAGGAAACCTTTGCGCATTTGGGTGAAAGAGGCATCTCCCGACAATCAATATTAGCTACTGCCATCACAAACGTCAACACACACACACATGTGCGAATGAAGAATCCCTTCTAAACTAACACACACACACAAGTTTTCATGGCCAATTCGTTCAGACGTGCAACCTGAGTCTGGGAGAAGGAACCTATGGAAGTTGTGACGTATGTCCCAGACGGGGGCTGGACCGCCGGATCTAGGAGGCACGACAGCAGAAGGCGGGGGGACTCGGAAAGGTCGGTCGTGGGGATCGAATACAGGATCTCCCAAGTAACCGAAGTCATAAGGGCGTGGGTTTCATTCCAGTAGAGTATTCCCACATCGTGATGAAATTCTTCAAGATTACAGGGAAACGAACAAGTGTTATGGGTGTGAGAAATAAATGAAGATATACGAAATTCTAGTCAAGCGTTACCGCTTCACGCAAACCTACTTGCTGTGAGAAGTGAGATTACGGATCTCCGAGCAAAGGTGTCCCATAACAGCTTATACAGGGCGACATTGGAAAACACCACAATGCCATCCTTCTAAAAACAAATGAACCTTGACAGCTAAGCGGGCGATAAGGGTACCTTCTGTGTAGGGAAGACGCCCTAGGGATATATATGTTTCTTTGCAACACTTTACCGTTATTAATAGCTGTATAAATCTTCAAAACAACGTTAAATTACGAATGAAATAATTTAAAAAAAATTATTTTCTTTAGAATTAAGACTACTAAAACAGGATTATAAAATACTCGTAGATCTGTGCGTTATAACCAAGTAAACTGCACAAGACAAAAAAAATTTCGGAACTGTATCATGTGCATAATAATATCATAACCTCCGTCGAGAACATTTGAGGCCGACCAGGACATAGCAGATTAACACAAGAAGAGAACTATTGTATATTGTCACAAGAAGTGCACTTAACACGGCCATAACCCAAGTCTTTATTACAGCTGTGAAGTCTCACATTACAGAACAAAAGAGTATAAAACATCTTGCGCGAGTATTGCTTTTTTACTTCCTCTATCACGTAGACAAGGTACGCCCACAACTTCGATATCGACACTTCAGTGGAAATGTGTTTTTAGGTCCCCTGAATACAAATAAAGCATTTTTTTAAAAAGGTCCGTGCGCACGTGTGTCTGGGCAACACCACTCAAAAACGAAAAGTTGTTATTTAAGGATGCGACACGAAGATTTTGATTGTTGAATAGTTTGTCATTGTTTTGAAGTTCTGTGGACATTCAGTTGTTTGTGGCGATTGCACGGAAGCAGTATGGAATTTTAAGGCCAGCATATCGCGTGCAGTTCTCCAACATTTGACTATCGCTGTTTCATGTTTATCTTAAGGAAATGTGTAATGCAGCTATTTCTGTCAATGTTTATCTCAACTAACACGAAGAAGATATAGGAATAAGAGTTTGTAAGAATGGTTAGTACAAGAGTAGAGAAAGTCATGTGAGTGCAACACATCAGTATTTTTTCTATGATGCTGTCTTTAACATCTCAGATCCTATCGGCAGGTTTGTTTTTAGAGCAATTGCTCATCGGGAATGTTCACTCGTTTTATTTAATTGTTGGGTTTGCTTTGTCTTTAAATTAACACACCAGACCACAGAGGCAGTCCTACACTTTTGTTTTTGCTTTTATCTTATGATTTAACAGTTTACGCAAGCTCTTTGCATAACATTCAAGATATACATTTCATTAAATGTCGTAATATGTTAACGTTTTTCTGTAAAGAGTAATTTGAGGTAGGGGGAAGTTTTAGAAAATCTGCGTTTTACAACCTGAACTTTGGCAACCCAACTATGAAAATACCAACACCAATAATTTGCATGAAATAATGTTGGAAAGTTTACTAATTAACAACAATGCTATCCTGATAATACATACCAAAATTCATTCTTATAGAACAAGCACTTAATATGTTACTGTTTCATTTTTTAAATATTTGATAGTTTAAAAACCTGATGTGTTGCACTCACATGACTTTCTCTACTCTTGTACTAATCATTCTTACAAACTCTTATTCCTATATCTTCTTCGTGTTAGTTAAAATAAACATTTGTACAAATTATCTTATTGCTTATTTCCTTGTAGGTACAAGGGGAATATTAGAATACAGTAGCCTTTGTGTGATAGTCAAATATTTTAAAGCTTTGAGATTCCGTTCTCTTTGCACGCTTAACATATAAAAAATGAACAACGATGTTCCATTTCACGAAAGTTTTTAAGTTTTCCGAAAGTAATACAAATAACAAGGAATATCTCTGAAATGGTTCACCCTACAACAAAATTTATGAAGATATAAATTGTGTGCTTTAGCAAGATCTATATTTCTTGTATAGTAAGATTTTGTCTATCTCTTACGGTTCACGAGTTATTCAAAAGTCATGCAGAGTAAATAGGGCTTTATGGGCTATAACCAGAAAATTCAAGATATACATTTCATTTATCATAAAAATATCTCAAAATATGGCATTTTCAACAAAATCGCAAGAACCATTTTTGAGAAAATAAAAATTTACGAAAAATTTTCCATGTAAAGGGTAGTTTAGGGATGAGGAATTTGCTTCAAAATCTTCATGTCGCATCCTTGAAATACATTACATTTAAATACCACATTTGGTTTTCAACAGAGTTTTTGTTTTTGAGTTATGCACACACACAGATCTTTTTTTCAAAATGCTAGTTTTTGGATTCAGGGGGCCTCACAGCATATATTTTCGGTGAAATTGGACATCAAATTTTTGGGTGGAATAGTTACTATACGTATTAGAGAAATTGCATGTTTGAAAGCATTGCACTGCCGACGTCGACCTTGTCCCTTTAAAGCAGGTACAAGATGCAATGTAAACAACAACAAGGCAATGCTGAGCAGACAAAATGCGATGCTTCACGTTGACACCCACATACCTACAATATCACTTGATCATTTGACACTAGCACACACTGCACCTGTCACAGCCGCGCACATCCCGGTCTGTCGGTCGGGCGGGCACCACGTTCACACGGCGTAGCCTCTGTGTCTACTACTACTGCTCCTCCTCCTCCGTCGGCCGGCCGGCAGGCAGGCAGCCGATATTGGGAGGGAGGGAGGGCGGCCCACATGGAGGGGGAACACAGGCGCACATACATACATAAACACCCGACGGATGCGCCTCGCCTCGCCAGGATTCAAACATGGCACTTCTGCACACGGCTTATCAAAACTGCTTTCCTTTCCCCAACTAAACTTACGAGGCCCCTACACTGAAATTTAGCAAGTATAAATCTTACAACTGTATTCCACAATTTTAAAAATATAGGGCACCATCAATTCCTAACGTACAGAGAACATGGCCGAGGTTACACTAAATCTAAGTACTGCCAACCTTGCAATGTGATTTACTAGTAGGTATGTACTCTTATGGACCATGCTTTTCTTATGCAAGAATCAAGTGCGCCGTTGCCAAATGTGTGTGTTTTCAAATGCGTCTAAGATAAAATAGGAAAGTGCATTTCGGTATGAAATGTGTCGAAGAAAACGATAAACAAATAATTTTTTATTTTCTCTACTGATAAATAGAGGAAGTATTGTATTCCATCAAAAAATTCGATGTCGAGATTTCACTGGAAGTGTTTTAAAAACTCTTGGACCCAAAAAAAGCATTTTTAGAAAAAGGTCCGTGCGCGCACGTGTGTGTGTCAGTTTGTCAGTCTATGAGCAGCATAACTCAAAAACGAAAATTCGGTTAGAAAGTAAAGTTGGTATTTAAGTTTAATGTCTTTCAAGGATGCGACACGAAGATTTTGAAGAAAATAGCCCCACCCTAAACTACCCTTTACATGGAAAATTTTTCGAAAATTTTTATTTCCTTGAAAATGGCTTTTATGATTTTCATTAAAATGTCATATGTTTGAGATATTTTATACCAAATGAAATGTATATTTTGAATTTTCTGGCTATAGCCCCTGTAGTCCTATTTACTCTGGATGACTTTTGCATAACTGGTAAACCGTTAGAGATAGACCAAATCATACTATACAAAAAAAATGTAGATCTGGCTAAAATACATAATTTATGTCTAAATAAATTTTTAGATAATTCTGTATTCGTTTATTCCCCTTCCAGGTACAAGGAAATAAGTAATAAGATAGTTTGTACAAATGTTTATCTCAACTAACACGAAGAAGATATAGGAATTACAGTTTGTAAGAATGGTTAGTACAAGAGTAGAGAAAGTCATTTGAGTGCAACACATCAGATTTTTTTTATTCAGAATCCTCAAAATACCTTGAAGTGGGTATAATCATTTTAGGTGGAATACAGTGGATTCTCTGAGTAGAGAAAGCCATGTGAATGTAACAGCAAGGCCGAATACAAATAGCACATGTTGGCAAACAGATAAATGAACAGTTTATTTGCTTACATCTTGAGGAAGGTGGCGTAGGAGTTGAAGGTTTTAGGTGTGCCAGGTGTGGAAACATCCTCGTCACTTGCTGTCTAAGTGATGTTTGAAGGGCTTGCCTGTTTTTACACCTCCAAACAACAGAAAGCGTTTCATTAGTGGGTAGGCTGTCGTCGAGGGTGGATTCCACTTGTTCGTGATCATGCACTCTTCAATGTCTATTGTCTGTTCCCCTGTGTTAATGAAAACAAGATCACATCGTCTGGTGTTCTTTATTTCTCTAAGAGGTTTATGTGGCACGTTTTCATTTTAATGAGTCCAACTCCACTTTTCTGATGAGCAAAGCACCATTTATCACGAACCCTATATCTTCTTCGTGTTAGTTGAGATAAACATTTGTACAAATTATCTTATTGCTTATTTCCTTGTAGGTGCAAGGGGAATATGGGAATACAGTAGCCTTTGAGCGATAGTCAAATCTTTCAAAGCTTTGAGACCCCGTTCTCTGACTTCCGCACTTATCGCCATATACTTCACTGATCTGTCGATGAATGTCCGCTGCTGAAACGTTCCTTACGGTCAAAATCTGAATCACAAACGTATTTGACAGTCGACGAGCACATCCATTGTTTTAAACACTTTGAACCGACATTGTGAACAGCACACTGGAATATTACAAATGCAAATGGTGCCGGTTTACTCGCAAGGCATGCTGTCGGTAGGCATGCACGTGTCAATGTTCGCGCGAAATGCGATGCACAGCGATTTGGAACAAACGCCCCAAAACCAAACATAATTTTACATTATGAGAACACATCGTCAAAATTGACAGCCCAGCGTCTGCAGAGGGGAAGGAATATTACAATTAAACGCCACCCGCTGCCCCAGCCGGGAGTTGAAGCAGGGACTTCGAAGCCACAGAGGCAGTTATTCAATTAGCCCAAGTATGAACTATTGCAGTTATGACTGCTACAATTAATGCACACTTTTTTATACCAAGCCAAGCGTCTGGTAGCTGTTAATTATTTGATGGGGGAGACATAACCAACTCTCACTTCAACAAGCTCAAGATGCAAACGAAATAGTTCCTACTCCAGCGAATGTTTAACACATGAGGGATGGGCAATTTAAATGTATAATGAACCAAAGACGGAATTTCAAAACTTGTCTCGAGGGACGTCTAAAACTACTGAAGGAATTTAAATGAAACTTTATGTGCTTGTTACTGTATACATAATCTGGCGAACTGACCAAAATTATGCTTCTTTTTTTATTAGTTTTTCTAAAAAAAAATTACGATTTAAGATTAAATAATCTAATAAAATTCTTTTACTAATCTCAAAATAAACTTTGTATTCAGACAGGGTTTTGCTTATTAAGTTTATCTATATAGGCACGATTTTACGCGTAACAGTCACAATTACTCTAAACCTTATATTAGCCATAATTTCTCTGTTTATGGGCCGATTTCAACAAATAAGCCAGGATATTAAAGGTCTCGCCACGGAAACGGCTCCAACAATTAGAGAAAGTAAAAATAAAACAACCAACACAGTGAACTGGATACATATTAAGGTACCATTATCAAAATATCTGCACTTGGACCCTTAAGAGCTTGTATAGGGAGTCGGTAGGGAGACTATAATGGTAGCCTATTTATTGCGAGAGAGAACCAAGGACCGCCGGGGAAATGGAGCACATCGAGGCGCATTCAAGTCCAACGCTGTCAAAACAACTATCATGTCCCTAATTGTTTCATTAAACAAAATGGATCGTATTACTTTTCTATTAAATATTACTAGAGGTCGAATAAGTGTGCAAAAAGCTATACGTTTAGTTCTGTCTGAGAGGTTGCAGCTGCAGACGTCTGCTGATGCGCGTGCATATACGACGGCTGCGCAGTACCGGTTACAATTTTCGAGACGGTTACTCTAACCTGGCACTAATTGCAAGTAGTTTATTTTCTGATCTACAATGTTTCTTCTCTAACAGCGAACATGCATTAACGTTCGCGCGTAGACAGACCAAACAGAAGTATCTTACAGACAGAAAAGTGCAAATGCTACGAGTCTCAGGACGTTTATGGGTAACGTAGCAGGATTAACCTTTAACCAGGTGCTCTGTGGCTGGGATAACACTGTCCTGAGAGGCATAATAACCTTTTTCCTGACAAGGTGCACGACCTGACCTCCCGCAGTTTGTTGCCTCCATTCTGCGCAACGTACCTTTAAAATCATCCCACAAACAAAGGAAAAAATCTATTAATAACAGCTCAAACGCCTCACTACACCTCAGGCGAACAGGTAACTGCACAGTACAGTGAGAAAAGTTCTTCTTTCATTACCCATTCAGAGAAGTAAAACATTAAAAATAAATGTTCGTTTGGGCAGAACTAGCAGGAAATTCATAGAAAATTTTAATATGTTTCAAGGACGCGATACAGAGATTTAAAAAAAAATTCTTCAACATGAAGGGTACTTTGGGATGAGAGCATGTCCTTGAAAATGTTCGTGTCGCAGCTTTGGAATATACCACACTCTACGAAAGTTCTGCTATTCACAGATACACAAATAAATATTTCTTTTTTAATACAGAGATTTTAAAATTTAATGTGAAACCTGGATATGGCAATTTTGGCTGCAACGCAATAACTTATCTATATAGGTGGCAAAAAATAAACTTTTTAAAATAGCTCATTTTGCTGCCACTTTGCTAATTTAATTTTTCGTTTTTCTTACGTTCTTCACAAATACAGAAAAGGAGGGAGGGCGCAGAAGGAGGGAAATAGAGAACCTTTGTTTAAAAATCATATTCTTACATTTAAAAGGGTGAAGATTTGTATTTGTAATGAAATCTCGACAAGAAATTTTTGGGTAGAAATTTCGATCGCACAGAAACCATTCCATTGTCAGTCCAATGCAATTACGGAAACCTAACAAAGGTCCCTCCAAGCTGGAATCATGGATTTTGGAAGGGATTCCTATTTTAACGAAGGGACAATTGGATTAGCTGGTAACTTAGGAGGAATCTTCGAAATACACTCCACACGAAAACGACATCCAAGCAAGTTCTCCTTCTTATGCTTGGTATGGTTAAACAATGAGAAAAATATTTGTATCTCCATTTCTTGCGGGAAAAAAGGAGTCCATAAAGTTAGTTTCTTATCAAGGAAAAGATCAAGGAAAGTAATTTTGTTCCTCGAAAGGAAGAATATCCGGAATTGAAGGAAGAGAGAAGGGAGGAAATTTGTTGCAACGTTGAGCATACCGCACAAACTTCCTGGGCAGAAAACGGAAACCATAATGTTAACCCCAATCAACATAAAAATATTCCAGGAATAATGTGACACATCTTGTTACTGGTTCTGTTACAAGATGCTGATCTTAAATAGCAGTTGGTATTTAAATAACACATGGCCTGGGATCCACATAAAAACAAACTGGTATCCGCGAACGGAAGCCAGACATGGACATCGACAAACAATCCAAGTGTGCCAACGTAAAATGTAGAGAACGGTATTGGGTATCAAAATCAACGACAAGGTAAGGAACGGTGAATTGAGAAGGAAGAGCGGAATGGAAGATGAATGGGAGAGACCAAATGGACACGTAGCCAGGATGAACCAGCTCAGATGGGACCCGCGGATGGCTAAAAGGAGCAAAGGACGCCCACGACACAGATGGTCACAATACATCCAAAAGGTAGCTGGTGTCCAGTGGTCGAGGACTACAAGAGACAGAGAAAAATGGAAATACTTATCACCAGACGTAGGCTAAGAAGTGTTCAGACCAGAGGGAGTAATTTTGTAAGTTCAAAGCCACTGAGATTTTCATAATGCATCATTAAAAAAAAAAAAAAAGCAATACAGTGGGTCTACATGTGTAAAATTTTATAAACACAGATATGTATGAAGAAAACATTATTTTGAACTTGGCCCGCCCTTAAAGAATTCACTTAATTTCACTTGTTTCAATACGTAGCGAGGTATAAGCAATTTCTAAGTCTGAGCAATTTTGATTTTGTATTTTTCTGGATTAAGTACCACCTGTCGTATGAATTTTACTTTGCTGTGTACCATTTCATTTTTCTGTTTTCCATGGCTGATTAAAAGCAACTGAGAACTGAAAGACAAAACCGCTATTCAACAGTAGAGATACCGAAAATCTTTATGTTTATTTCTCGTTTGTTGCTACGACATTGTCGCCCGCTAAGGTTGGGTCTTTATCAACAGAGATAAGGAAAGTACATCTCGAGTTTCTTTTAACATAAGATATGGAGTATAATAATTAGGGCTCGGAAGTTCATGCCCTAAAAAACACTGAAATATGCATACATATATGCTCTTAAAAACTTGAAAATATGCCAAGAAATATGCACTATTAATTAAAACGATTGATGTCCATTTGCAGTAGACAAGATGAGTTAGTATAAATAATAAAGTTACCGTATTCCTTAGAGGTAGAAGCAGAACTAGTCCCGCTGCTAGTATTAACTGCTAAATTGCAGTTCACAACCAACACTTTGCACAAATTTTCAACTGTAAAACATCGTCTGTTATCTCGGAAAACACTTTTGTAACGTGAAAAACTTCTCTCCACGTCACAAGATGTTATCGGGGCATATTTAAATGATGTTAACTGCTTCACAGAGAGAGTCAAGTCTCTTGGTGTGACAGATGGTTTTCTTTTGAGGGTGTCTCGAATATCGCATATCTGGTTATAACCAGAATTTTTTGAAATTACATAATTCACTTTTTGTCCTGTGCTACCAGGAACCGAACTTAGGTCACATATTGTTTTTTTCAAAGACAGTAAGTGATTCGTGCAAAGGAGATCCTACAGCTTCCAATGGCGTTATGGCTTTTGGTAAGAAAGAAAAATGGGCAGATATGAAACTAAGATCCTCTTTTAACCCAGTGTCTGAGAGAATATTTTGCACAGTTTCTATTGATGAAGCATCTTTCGAGTCCAATGAATTAACAACCTCTTCGACTATTTCTATGTGCTCAGCATAATATAAAACTGCATCGAGCAGTTCCCCATCGACTTAACACTGGTGCAGGAAGAAGTCACATATTAGGTGCTGTTGATCTAAACAACTTAACTCTTTTAGGAGATTTAACAAACATTTTCTTTCTACTGGACACAAATCTATCTACCAGCGGGAAAGAATCACGTATTGTCTCAGAAATGCGATGAAGAGCGTGTGCGTAACAAGTTATATGAATTAGGTTAGGTAAAATAGATATTTCGATGATCGCTGCTTGGTTCATAGTGCATGGATTCCTCTTCAGGAGAGTCAACTTGCAAACTTCCCTCCCTGTGCTTATAACAGCGAGCATTGGCCGGATGTTCGCCGTAAAAGGACTGCGCGCTCCTGGAATAGCGGAAGTGAAGCATTTCAGGTACATAAGTATATCGACCAAAACTCTACAGCCCACCCCACAATCTGTGTTCCTACACTTTAAAGTAGAGAAAGTACTCTATTCCACCAAAAAACTGGATGTCGACACTTCGCTATAAATAAACGTGAGCTCATGAACCAATATAAGGGCATTGGCTGCCTTCTGGTCTGGTGCTTTAAAAATCTGTGTGTTTGCAGCTCTGACTTCTTAACGTACTGAATATGCATTTCAAGTTTCTGAATACACTTTGACACCCTGTATAGTAAAAGCCTTGTTTTGTAAATAACGGAGTCGAAATAAATTTGTGGCCTGAGGGCAACCCGAGGAGTGTCACTTTTATTTCTGTCATTCTCATTTCTTCCGCTGTCAGCGCACCTCTCACCCCTTCTTCTGTCAAGACTTTCTTTCCTGCGTAACAAACAACCCTTACTAATGCGTTCACGTTCTTATATTATGTTTAAGCTTTTTTCTTAATTTTCCCCCTTTTCTCTATTTCTCAACATTTTTCCCGAGGGTCTGTTGGAAACACGACCCTTGTAGCTCGATTGTAAATAGCAGGGGAATGCGTTAGGCACTTGTTCTCGTGCTAAATATGTTAGTTTGATGGTGGAGTCGTGGAAACCCTATTATTATGGAGAGAGATATTACTATGTTTCGTGTCTTATAATTACTTATACTAAGGTTTTACTGTGGTCCATTGCTCGCAGTCCGTAGTCTCAAGACCGCGCTCGGCTGGGCACTACTTGGCGGGAGTCGCCGCAGGACTTACCGCTTAGCATTTCAACGACTCACGGCAAATTATGTGTCTCATTGTTTTGGAGGAAATAGTTATTTTACATCGTAACTTTATTGATACTTCAGAAATTAGCAAATATACTTCGATAGTTACAATTTCTAATGCCAAGATTCAGAAACATTTTAATTCTACATATTTAAACAGTTGGTAACTTGATTCAAGTAGCTCGTTTGTTACCCTCCATTAAATGTATCAGTCAACTTAACTGGCCTTGTGCATTCTCACACTTACCTACGCATACCCTGAGAGAAAGCTCTCATTAATGTATAGTCCGGTACACGGAAACTTTCCCATATGAGGAACAACTGTTTAGGTTAGTAGTCAATGGCACCACCTCCCCAGTTCAAACCCCTGTCAGCGATAGGAAGGCGTGTTGATCCAAGACTTATGACATCAAACCAATGAACGACGGACACAGCCAGGAGATGATGGTGACAATCGTTCCAATCGCGTTAAATTCCTCCCCTTGCATTACGCACCTCGGCCACGCCCCTTGTTCATCGGTCATTGCTTGTGTTATTGGACTTCGATACAAACCAATAAGATTGGCCTAGCCAGGACTGGTGTGGAACATGACTGGTGAAAGGTTATGCCAACATTAAATAAAGTAATACACGAAAAGGCAATAATAGCATCGGAAAATTTCCGTGCAGCGGACTGTACCACTGTAGCAGCCGGCAGCATGTTCATCAAAGAGGGGAATACGGGAGGCGATATCAAAAGTGTCGCAAAATGGGAAAGATGTTATGAACCTAATTTTCCGATACAGATTTCTGTCATTCTTCCGGACGCACTTCAGTCTCCTCCTCTTCCTCTTCTTCTTCCTCTTGTTTTGTTCTTCCTCTTCACCATCGTCTCGATCTCCTCAACATCACTCAAATTATTTTTTTTTTCCGACGAAACGGTACTTTGTTGTATTGTACGCACCTGTTACGCTCGTCATGTAGAATCCGTGGTTAACGTATGGCCGGAGCAGTACCACACTGTAGGTAAGTATATGTGAAAGTAAGAGCAAACCTCCCGCACCCTTTGGTACCCCAAAAATCGATGTCCAATTTGGCAGCCGCTTGTGGAAGCACAGAAATAGGCTAAGAGACAGGGTTTTCTTGTTACCTAACGTTCTTTTCAGGGAGAGGATGAAAGGATTCACATATTTACTCTGCAGTGAAGAAGTTGGAGGGGCGGAATCTGCCCGAGGCCCTCGCATTTGTCTCATTCTCCCGGGTTTAGAACACTCTAGTGTAACTTCTCCGTGCATCTCTTAAATTCCCTCGTTAACGGCTAAGTGCAGCGTTTCAAACAAATACGACATTGCTTCCTTCTGTACCGAGAAACAGAATACAGGTGCACTTCTTATAACGTGGGGAATAAGAGACTAAGTGGGAAGTGCACTTCAAAGTGCAACTCTGCATCACTTACTCTTTGCATTCACAAACGATAAACAGGTTGCCTTATCTTCGTTTTTACTTTCTCTACCGCTAAGTATTCCACCCAAAAATTCGGAACATTGTTGTTCATTTTTTTATATGTTAACCATGCAAAGAGAACGGAATCTCAAAGCTTTGAAACATTTGACTACACACAAGGCCTATTATATTCTAATATTCCCCTTGTACCTACAAGGAAATAAGCAATAAGATAATTTGTACAAATGTTTATCTCAACTAACACGAAGAAGATATAGGAATAAGAGTTTGTAAGAATGGTTAGTACAAGAGCAGAGAACACTTTTACACCAGCCAGTAATCCAAAGCTAATATAGAGGTTTATATGAGAGTGTTGATAAGGATGTTCCAACAATCGGGCAGCGCCTGAGCGGCGTTTCCCGTTGGGAGGCTGCAACAAAGGTATCAAGAGGATCGATCGATCCATAAGGGGTTACTACCTACATGCATGGTGGCACGTGTGCTCTACGCTTCAGCCAGCACGTGTGTGGCACAATCACGTCCCTTCTCTATTACGCAAATATATACATGTTTCGAGACCCCCTCAACTACAGAAAAGCTCCGCGACTTTGAACACGAAAACTAGTCCGTTACTAGAGTCCACCCAATCCGAACAGGGCTACGAAAAAATTTCTACCAAATTTTCCTTGAATTTTTGTCAGCCGCTGTTGCCTCGGTTTTACGAGTTACAATGATTTCAAAGGGCTTACTCAAAAAACTTTGCTTGATCACGTAAAAGGGGATAATTACATTTAAAAGTTAATCACACCAAGTAGAACTATTAAACGTCTGCGAATATAAAAGCAATTGCCACGTGATTGGACTTAAAAACAAAGTTCATTATAGTGGTATAAACATTTTGTAGCGATAAATTCGTCTCTAGAAGTACCAGTTTTCTGTCTTTTCGGAGAAGATACTTTAGATAAGCTTCAAAAGCAAAACATTAACTTACTTAGATTACCCTCCCTGTTATGTAGGACAAACATCCCCTTGGAGTTTCCGAGATACAAGAGATATAGTTACATACAAATATTTCATAAGTATCATAATTTGAACCGAAAGACGTCCATTCCTGAACGTACGCCTCCCCCATAGATAGCCACCTAGTCTGAGTTTTTCGTCGAGCATTTGTTCCGCCATGGAGTTCAGTTCTTTGGTGCTACCTTAAGAAAAGCGTGTGGAGAAAACCATGTGAATGAAATATAGGTATAGTATAGAAAAACGACAGAAAAAAAAACCTTCTCTATAAAAAACTACCTATACATCCCGAATTTCGCGGTGATCGGTCAAACGATTTTCGAGATAAACCATTACATCCATTCTGTATATAGATAATATAAATTGTTTGTACAAGAGTGAGTAGAGAAAGAGATGTAAATGTGCCAGTTAAAAGTGTGAAAAAGCAGTGTGAATGTGTTACGTAACATTTTTATTTCAAACATACAGAAAATTGCATGACTTCTTTTTAGAAGAGGGATTTTTTTTTATATAAAATCACTTTTTTTCCAGACAGAAACCTATAGTCACTTATTAGATAGATTTACAACTGCTTTTGTGACGCAAGGGGTTTAATGTCATGCAGAAATACGGTAGAGTTCTTTTGGAGTTCTAAATCCCCATTAAAGCATAAAGGGACGTAGTAGAGCACAATGACGTCATAACCGATGCCGCGCTTATTCTCAGTGCACCGACAGATCGTTACGAAGTGACCACGGGGAGAGCAATGCAGCAATGATGACAACTTTGGTATACACGATGGAAGGTGTTGCCTCGGCCAGAATAACCTGGCAGCTGTAACAAATATAAAATACACCAAGTTTCGTTTCGGTAGGTTTAATGTTTTTGTAAAAATGTCATTTTTGTGTAATGTAAATGGCAACGCTGAGGTGCCTCGAACACGCCAGTGGCCTGTGTTGTACTCATCGGCGTGTGCATTTACCGTACCGCTGAGGCGACTCATACCTTGGGCAAATCCACACGAATCGAAATGTTACCTGTCTGACAGGTGTAATAATGACAATTCCAGTTTCCATAGTTAAGGAAGCAGAAAAGTGAACTATGTATTTTACGTTTAAAACAATGCTGACATAAAGGGATACTAATCTCTTTTAATACACAACCCTTCCTCTTCATTTCGCTAGAACAATTGCGTTTTTACATTACCGGGTTGAAATGAAATCAATATCTTTACCATAAATGATAGCTCTAGCTGCCACCCCATCCAACAATGCTTATACCTGGCGCATGAACTTGTCGCCTGCCGTTCCCTTCCCCGTCAGTTTTGCTAATACGACGGTTACTACGAAAGTTTTGAGATGTGAGAAAACGAAAATTGATCTACTCGAATTGAATGCCGAATAAGAGAGCTGCATCCATTATGAGTGAACTGTTATCAGGTAGTGACTCTCCCACTCCAAGAATTCCAGCAGCGGAAGGATGAACAACCCGTAGCACGCAGGTAGTCAGGAGCTTCGAATAGAACATGTATACTCTTTCCAGGCTTGCAATTCTTTATTACCGGGAACACAAAAGTCACATAGGGTGGTTGAATCTATAGACTCCAGGAACTGAACGGTGATGTTGGCCGTCAGTGCCGACGCATTGTTGTGGTAACAGTCATGCTCCTCCAGAGAAATGTTTGCCACAACACCAGCCTTTAGGGAAAATTAGGAAACCATTTTCTTATGGACAGTTTGAGACAGTTCACTTCTGTTGATGGATTATCAGAAAAGATCCACCCGATTATTGCCGCTTGATCTCCGGATCAAAATAATAAATCAAGGTTTCATCATCTGTGACGATGTCAGAAAATCATCTGGAGTCCTCTCCTTCGGATCTTTGTTCTTAGACTGGAAGCTTCAAAATAAAATGTTCTTCATTGTCAGATTATTCTCTTGCCTGTTACGGAAATAAATGTTGTGGGTGCAAATGTTATCGCACATCTCAGACCTCTCTCACCTTCTTCTAATGGTTAGACAGTATATTGTTTAAAAGCTGCACTCTATTGGGAAAGAGATTTCCGTAACAAAGTTAAATATCAAACGCTCTCCCAGATTTCTTACAAGAACTTCCAAAACCGACACATTTAAAAGTCATGATGCTACAAATGACAGGATTTAGATTTAAAATGCATGACATAGTTACCTTTAACAGCCAGGAATCATGCCAACTCCCTCATCGCAGACAGACTGTACCTGCAACAACAAACAAGTATTCTATTAATCAGGGACCCAGTCGTTGCTGGTTTTATTCACAACAGTTCAATTATACAGGAGGCACGTGTCACGACACCCTCCCAACCTAAAAATATGAACCTGGCAATTGCACAAAATGTAGATATGCCGGGTCGGCGAGCGGCGAAAAGCTTGAACAGGTCAAGGATTAACAACAATGGAAGCGGCTACGCAAAAGGGGCTTTCTCCAGTACTTTTGAGAAAGACCTGGCCACGCGATCGCCGGCGTGAACGTAGAACTCCAGAAAGCTCCGTGTAACGTCATCCCCTCTATACACGGAGATGAAAAAAAGAAGAGTCAGAGTTTTACAGTCAAAGACGTGAGTCAGTGGGTGCGAGACAGCTGTGCGTGTGTGTATCGTCATGAAATATCTGTCGGTCGTCGTCAAGAGGATCCTAACGGGCATCGACTAATTTTAACGTTCGTGTATAAGAAACAGAGAAAGCGAAAAAAGACACTGAAAGGGCTGAGCAAGGTTACGAGAAGTAAAATTTGTGAGTTGTGACTAGACTGTGTTAACGACGACAAGAAAACTCTATTTGTGATCAAATTTTAGAAGACGATAAAGTGACGATAAAGCTAGTTCGTTTTTTGTAAGCCATTATGAAAAGTCTTGGGACACAAAAGTATAGAAATAGTAGGAAGAACTAAAAACAGTATTATAATAATAAATACAAATGAAACTTAAAATAAAACAGTTTTCCGTACTGCTTGAAAGGTAACCCCACGAAGTTCCATGTGCTGATAGACAGTACCCAGATTTTTGACATTCGTAATTGAATGTACCTAACCAAATATTTCATCGTTATATCTTGCGAAAACAGAATTCAAGTATTTACAACGTCATAACAAGAGCTTGCGATGGAAAGGAGAAACGGAAAAAGAAAAAAAAAGGAATAACGATTCCAATTAAAGAAAAGTAAAATATCTTGCAACTTGAAAGCAATAACAAGCAATTCTCGGAAATGGTTCACTTCACAAAAAATGTTTTGAACCTAAATTGTGTGTTTTAACGAGATCTACATTTTTTGTACAGTAAGATATTTGGTCTATCTCTTACGGTTTACCAGTTATGCGAAACTCATCAAGAGTAAATAGAACTACATGGGCTATAGCGAGAAAATTCAAAATATACATTTCATTTGTTATACAAATATCTTAAAGACAGGGCATTTTAATCAAATTCAAATGTTATTTAACGTTTTTTCTCGACATACCCCCAAAAAGAATTTTCCATTTCAGCCTGTACCTCTAGGTGTAACCCTGGAGTTATCCTGAACTGAAATTGTACATAACCGTATCTAAAATACAGCACGTTTACTACAAAACTTGGCCGGCAGGTGCACGGCGCGTCTCCGGAACACACATGCGTGGACATCAAACCTCAAATCACATTAACAATTATCAGAATAAACACAAAACATGCCTTATCATAGCAGATGTTGGAAATGCAATTGATATACATCTACAGCATCTTCTAAAGAAACTTTTATTCACAGGCATTAGTCTGAAATAGCGTTAATTTCTCTGCTGATATTTTAATTTTGTGTCTAGGAAAAGAAAGGTAAAACGGCGTGTGTTTATGAAAGGGAAAACAGACGAAATTGGAGAAAGGTAGAACGGTCATCTAGAAAATCTCTTAATACTACACAAAGAAGGATTAGATTAAATTTTATGTACCCGAGGTTGAATATCAGCGAGTTGTTCAATAATGGCTCCCATCTGTTTTTACCGTCGTGCGATATCTATTGGATTTCCGACCAACTTCATATTCATACGGCTTCTTAATGTGCACACCCGGGGAACTGAGCGTGGAAATCGCAGCACAGGGGAAGCAAAGGTGAACCACAAACCACTCAAACCGGAGGCGGAATCGATTTAAAGAAAGAAATGGAGAAAGAAGAAGGCAAGAAAGCTGCACACACTCACGGACCTTTTTATAAACATTTTTTTGGATTCAGGAGGTCTCAAAACATATATTCCACATCGAATTTTTGGGTGGTATACAACACTTCCTCTACTTGGTATACATGGTAGAGAAAGTAAAAAGATATTTACGCGTACAATACACCCACGTGTTAAGTGCTCATTGTTGTTACAAGTATGTCATGAAAGTATGACTTTGTTTACGTGTCAATTAATTAATGTGAGTGTTGCGTTCGTTAGTTTCACTTGGGATGTCAGAAGATGCGAACCACTGCTGGAAATAATGGACATTTGTGCAATGACTTTCTCGCAAAAGTTGTGGTTCCTCAGGAAGATAAGGACTTTCTAAATGTCACAACTGCTCTCGAAGTTGCTTCCAGTTTAAAACTGCCTTGGGTACAACCCTCCTCCTGCTTCTCTACAAGTTTCATCACGTCATTGACCGCCATGGGGTGCACAGACAAGGAAACTGTCTCACCTAAAACTACCTGCCTACCTGCAAAATATCAACTTACGTAACTGTCCGTCACAAACAATTTCAATACGTCAGATTTTATTTTTATACCCATTTGTCCAAAATGTTGCAGTTGTGTGGGATATTTGTGAGCATGAGGACAGGCGCAGGATATTTATAGCAGGAGCTAAGAGGATCTGGTGAAGCCCATGTAATGTGATAACTCCGTTAAACGAGCTGGACATCGGATCTAAAGCCCTTAAGAAGGATATCACGAGTCCTGCCTGACTGCCTGACGTCCGTTACTTCAGGGTTTCATCATCTAACATGCACACAACGTTATCCTATTCTAGGAAGGTCTCAAATGCATCTAGTGATATATTCTCTGAGCATCACCTGTAGAAAGACCGTCTGCATAGCACCTCGCTTACGATATTGATTTTTAATTCCTCAAGGATGCAAGGATGCTCCATCTGTTAAATTTCCCCAAAGATGTAGATAAGTCGAGACGAACAGTTGACTATGACAGCTCAGACATGGCGTGTATCAGGATTGCATCTGATGAAACAGCCAGGCTCCGTTCACTTCTCGGTTTCTCATTAAGACAATCGGGAAATCGCCATACATCTCCAGACACCAAGTATTTAATGAGATATTTTCACCAACTTTTTCTACTACATAAGGGAAGCAGTGGCAAACACAGGATTTTTTTTTTTTGGGGGGGGGCGCGGATGTGACGAGGTGCTACAATTAGAAAATCTGGAAATGTCGTGTACATAAACATAATTGTCTTAGAGAGAGAAATAATCCGAATATACCTATCTGTGAATTAATGTGAATACTTTTTCTTTAGTTACGTCCTTAATGCTTTCCAAATTTTCGGGGCGGCGCGATATAACCCCTTAAATCTGACGTGTTGCACTCACATGACTTTCTCTACTCTTGTACTAGCCATTCTTACAAACTCTTATTCCTATATCTTCTTCGTGTTAGTTGAGATAAACATTTGTACAAATTATCTTATTGCTTATTTCCTTGTAGGTACAAGTGGAATATTAGAATACAGTAGGCTTTGTGCGATAGTCAAATCTTTTAAAGCTTTGAGATTCCGTTCTCTTTGCACGCTTAACACATAAAAAATGAACAACGATGTTCCATTTCACGAAAGTTTTAAGTTTTCCGAAACTCACACACAAATGGTTCACCCTACGAGAAAATTTATTCAGACATAAATTGTGTATTTTAGCAATATCTACATTTTTTGTATATTAAGATTTGGTCTATCTCTAACGGTTTACCAGTTATGCAAAAGTCATGCAGAGTAAATACGACTACAGGGGCTATAGCCAGAAAATTAAAAAAATATACATTTCATTTGTCATAAAAATATCTCAAACATATGACATTTTAATCAAAATCGTTTGACCCATGTTCAAGAAAATAAAAATGTTCGAAAAATTTTCCATGTAAAGGGTAGTTTAGGATGGGGCTATTTAATTCAAAATCGTCGTGTCGCATTCTTGAAAGACATTAAACTTAAATACCTACTAACTTTGGTTTTAAACCGACTTTTCGTTTTAAATGTTTTTTTTTTTTTTTTTTTTTTTTTTTTAAATTCAGGGGGGTCTCAAAACATACATTTCCGGTGAAATCTCGACATTGAATTTTTGGATGGAATACAATACTTCCTCTACTTAGCATTAGAGAAAGCAAAAGAGATAGATAAGATCCTACTATACAAAAAAAGATATGATGCATTATCAAAACCTCACATGTAATTCTGAAATATTCTGAATTCTGAAAGTAATTGTCCGTCTTCCCCTTGGTATACGTATAAGTCAGGTTCAACTGTAGGAATATGTGGTGGAACTTATAAATCTATTTTTGAGTGGAATGGGCAGGTGGTAAAGAAAGCTATGAACCAATACCAGGTCTGAATAGATAGTTTTGTTGAAGGCAATGGAAGATGTGTAATTCCTAGTGATTTTCTCCTACTACGCCGTTAACAAGGTATTTTGTATGCATTAGCGAAGGCCAGATGAATAACGCCATGCACCAGATAACCCCGCTCGGTCGGCTCGGCGGTTGTCACGCGATGGGTATATATCAATGGTATGTAGCTAGGCGCCGGGTGTTTGCAACAATAATTCCTCTCAACTGGAACATCACCAGTTGTCATTTATTGACCTTTGTTGGAAAACGTTCCTTCGTGTATAATCAAACACACTTCGCTCTTACTACTACCCAATTTACTATTACAGGGTAATCCAGCTGTTTGCAGTCATATAATTTCTCTACTCACTCCTCTGCAAGCTATTCTTTCTCACAAACGTTTATCCTTCTATCTACTTCATTAACATTTGAAGAACACAAAGAACAAATTACATTTCACATATTGAATATAATTTCTATACAGTTAAAACCAGAGCTTAAATAATAACACAGGGTTCTTCATTTAAAACCTAACACAGCGTTTCGCCTCTCCCGCGACCTTGCTGGATTCCCCCACCACCGGCTGCCGTTGTGCGCAGGGGCTAGTGCGCAAGTGGCGGAGTTTGTGTCCGTCACTGGATAATGACTGACTCGCCCTCCAACTGAAAGACGGGAGTGGGGAAGGGCCGCTCATCACGTCAAGGTCTCCAAACAGAGAAGCTTGGACATCCCTGTTTTAACTTATTTAAAATAATTACAAGAAAGACGGGAATACTTTAATTCACGTGTGACAGTTCACCGGAAGCAACTGGGTCACGTGTTCTCTCCCCGCCCTTTGGCGAATATCCCTAGATTAGCTTAATAATTCTGCTCGCGACAGCAGGTATTAATTTTCATGAAACACGATATGACGTAACGCTCCCATACGCAACTCTTTCCGGCTTCACTTAGTAAGTCAGCAATACGAGCTTGTAAGGCTCTTTAACATCTCCCCCCAACTCTTGGACCCGCCACTGGTCAGACTGAACAAACTGATGCAGTGGTCAGAATGCTGTCGACAAAGTTCGCCAACAAATCACTAAAGTACGTGTAAAGATTGGGCGCAGCTGACGCTCGGAAGCAAAGATTTCAATATTTTGTCGTCGCGCCAGGGACTTTCCGTTTCATTTCGAGTTTATTTACTGTGAACCGCGGGGCAAAAGTGCATTTTATCACGAATTCATATTCCGGGCCTCCAGCCAAATGGAACAGGAAAATAATAACTGGCATTCTTTTCGGTTTATTGTCTACGCATGGATATGGCTCTCACATGACAGAATTCGCCCTTTCCCATTTATTTACTCTACACTCTTACGTATGTTTGGAGATGGTACGAGTGTTCCCAATACTTGAAGCTAGTTTTAAGGTGAAAATGACAAAAATTCGATTTTTACTTTCTCTACTACATATACTAAGTAGGGGAAGTATTGAACTTCACCCAAAATTTCGATGTCGAGATTTCACCAGTGTGCTTTGAGGCCCACTAAATAAAAAAATCTGATGTGTTGCACTCACACGACTTCCTCTACTCTTGTACTAAACATTCTTACAAACACTTATTCCTATATCTTCTTCGTGTTAGTTGAGATAAACATTTGTACAAATTATTTTATTGCTTATTTCCTTGTAGATACAGGGGTAATATGGGAAAACAGTAAACTTTGAGCAATAATCAAATATTTTAAAGCTTTGAGATTCCGTTCTCTTTGCACACTTAACATATAAAAAATGAAAAACGATGTTCCATTTCACACGAATATCTCCGAAATGGTTCGCTCTACAAGAAAATTAATTTAGACATAAATTGTGTACTTTAGCAAGATCTACATTTTTTGTATAGTATAATTTGGTCTATCTCTAACGGTTTACCACTTATGCAGAAGTCCTATAGAGTAAATACGACTACAGGGGCTATAGCCAGAAAGTTCAAGATATACATTTCATTTGTCATAAAAATATCTCAAACATATGACCCTTTAATCAAAACTGTTAGAGGCATATTCAAGAAAATCAAAATTTTCGAAAAATTTTCCATGTAAAGGGCAGTTTAGGGTGGGGCTATTTTCCTCAAAATCTTTGTGTCGCATCCTTCAAAGACACTGAACTTAAATACTAACTTTGGTTTTTAAGTTACTTTTCGTTTTTGAGTTATGCTGTCCACAGACTGACACAAACACGGACCTTTTTCTAAAAACGCTTTTTTTTTTTTTGATTCAGTGGCCTCAAAACATATTTGCGGTGAAATCTCGACATCGAATTTTTGGGTGGACTACAATAGTTCCCCTACTTATCAGTAGCGAAAGTAGAAAGGGGCAGGAAACACCTGATAGTTTGAACCAGGAATTCTCAGCCTACACTAAAGAAAGAGGAAGTGGCCACAGAGACAGTGTTGTGCGCTTCTAATTGCAGTATTAGGAGCGCGTGGCTTTTCTACCCACATTGCCAGCAACAGAGCTGGCTTCAAATTAATTCGACGATACCCGCTAGCGGAAAAAATAATACAGCTGCACCGGAACTCGTTATCAAGCTGTAAAAATAGCTAGTTGAACGGACAGCAGTGCTTTAACCCTGCATGTATGTATGTAACAATGCACTGGTGTTACACCTCCAGCATGTTAACTGGCCAACACCGGGCTTGTGTTACCCTCGGCCAAATATGGCGCCGCTAATCGACTGTCAACTGTCGCTATTAGTATAGGCGTTGCACGCGCTCACACTTCAACACCAACATTCACCATAACGATTAGGACAAGAGTAGAGAAAGTCATGTGAGTGCAACATGGTTAATGTGTTTGCACGGAAGACATTGAAATGCACGGCCACTACTTGCCTGCTTGTGGGCATATCTGTGATAGTGATGAAGATATCTCATTTCTTGTGCTGCAGTTTCCGGTGAAAGCAAAGGTCACTGGTCGGATTTAACCTGTCGTGCTTTATTGCCTGTCCGTCTGGTCTCTTCTAGGAGGCAATAACTGTCCACCAAGTGCCGAACTGTTTCTTCCTTGCTTGCTTGCCGATCGTAAAACTGACATAGCATAGGCTTCGAGCGGAATTAACTCTGACACCCGCTTATATGGAAGGCACCTTAAAATAAATAAAAATATCTGATGTGTTGAATTCACATGACTTTCTCTACTCCGCTACCAACTATTCTTACTCTCTTCTTCGTGTTAGTTGAGATCAACACTTGCGGAAATTATCTTATTACTTATTTCCTTGTAGGTTGAAACCGAAATTATGTCAATATATGATAATAGAAAGAAACAAAAGGAGATTCTAGTCAATAGTTAAGGGGAAGACGTAATAAAGCTGAATAGATTAAAGTCTCAAGAATGGAAGCCTAGGCAGATTTAAATGAGTGATAAGGTTACAATTGTTGTTTGTACGAAGCCATAGTGATTCCGCGGGCTGATTCCTATCTTACCATGACGTGCTCTAAAGTTAGCCAATGGAAATCGCTTCCTTCGTGTTGCTCGCGCAAAAACAAATGCAACGCAACACACGCTCGTCTTGAATCGAGTCGAGATAACGCACGTGCAACTTGGGAGTTGTACGTAAGCTAGCGCGTATACATAATTCGGCGGTTGCTAAAAGGTGACAAAGTTACAGTGTTATAACGTTGTAGTTGAAGTTACGAAGTTAAGTTCTATTTAAATATCGTCGGCAGTTCTCTACAAATCTGGAAATTTAGAAATAAAGTGATACGTTGGTTAATTCTTCGTTTGGTTCCATTACTACCATAACTCACGCACACCCTGTAGATTAGGACCTCTTGCTAGAGCTAGTCCGGACACCAAACACGAGATCTTATAGGTGTTAGAGGCGACGTCTTCGACGGAGAGGAACGTTTGCGTCAAGGTGCAAGGGGAATATTAGAATACAGTAGGCTTTGAGCGATACTCAAATCTTTTAAAGCTGGTCGCTATATGAAGGCTTTGAAATTCCGTTCCTTTTGCACGGCCAAGGTATAAAAAAGTGAATACTTCCATTTCAGAAAAGTTTAAGTATTGTAAACCTCACAGATGCAAATAACAAGGAATATCTCCTAAATGGTTCACTCCACACAAAAATGCATTTGGACATTATTTGCGTGTTTTAACGAGTTTTATATGGTAAGATTTTGAGCAGAACGATTTAAACTCGCCTTCATATAGCGACCAGCTTTAAAACATTTGACTATCGCTCAAAGCCTACTGTATTCTATATTCCCCTTGTACCTACAAGGAAATAAGCAATAAGATAATTTGTACAAATGTTTATCTCAACTAACACGAAGAAGATATAGGAATAAGAGTTTGTAAGAATGGTTAGTACAAGAGTAGAGAAAGTCATGTGAGTGCAATACATCAGACTTTTTTTTTTTTTTTCGTTAAAATGTCTTTAATACTAAGAATTAAAATAACCTATGCTATGCGTTATCCAAACACTAGTAGTGCTGTTGTAGAGCCATTGTCCAGTGTCGCTAACTGGTGGCAAAGCTGAGAACTGCTCTCTGCATTGACGCAAGTTGCAACTGCGCTGAACAAGCAATACGTGGGGATTATATAAAAGAAAAAGATAAGTCAAGATAATTTGAGTAAACAACTCATTGATTTCCTTTAAAGGAGATTCAAAACCACAGCAAGTTAAACGTGCTCAATTCCACATATCGGTGGTTCAGGCCACTCTGTTGGCTTTGAACAATACAACACTTCCTGTATTTACTATATGTATTAGAGAACGTATAAAAGTAATCATCATTATCACCATCATCATCAGCAGCAGCAACATTGCTTTTATTTCGATACTGCTCATAGAAATAACATTGTGTGCATTTTAACTAAGACTTCTATTCACACCTCATATGTATGAATGCACTAAATACCAGAAAGATTAAACACAAAGAATGTAACATTAAGAACAGCTTATGACCTTCACATTTTAACAATAACAGATGGTTTCAACAACAATAACTATCCAACTCGGGTAAACTATACAAATAACCAAATTTTGGTAAACTGCTCTTTCACCAAGAGCTTTTATCCCGGGTAATGGTTACCGAGTCATATTACGCCGGTTAAAACACTAAAGGCAACTTTTCATTGTTTACGAGTCGAAATCGAAGGAAGCAAACCAGCGCGGCAAAGAATTGAGGGGCCATTTACGATAATAACGTATTGACCCAGCTAGTATACTCAAGGTTATCGACAGGTCGGCATCACAAACAAGATAAGCGGCGCACTCACCCTGCATAAGCACGATAATAGCTATTGCCAGAGAAATAGAACCTTCTAGATGTTTCCACATCTCGAATGTTCTGGAAAGTCCCTTCGGCTATATAAGCGAGTCAGTCTTGCAGAATTTGGAGAGTGAGTTTCGTAAAGTAAATTAGTACGCGCGAACAGAAGTGCTATTCTCCGAGCGAGTTGGTGACGTCTATGGTGAGCTGCTGTTACTCCACGGGGTCCAAGACGTCTTGTGTTTGATTCCCCAGCGGGTGAACCTTCCGGAAGAAGAGGCCACGACGAGCGTGTTAAATTACGTCGCTGCCTCAATAAGTAGAAACTGTAATGAACGTCGCGGAACAATATGAAGTGAGAGTGAAAATGATTCACAGTATTGAACTTACTGCGTGAGCTAACATCTTACACCGCTACGTTGCTATATCGGCTGAGAACAAACATCGCTTTCAGAAGCTTCGAATGCCGAGCTTTTACAGCAAACTTCGAGAAACGTGGATTTTCAGAGAAACCGCCGGTACCCAATTCTCGGCTATATAAGCGAGTCGGCAGTGGCATTCAAGTCAGTTACCTTACAAGATGCTGGAAATGTCGTCCACCATCGGCTAAACAAGCATTGTATTGGGAGAACACATTCTGATTAAGTTGGGCCACTGCAATGTTTCCGATTTCATTTCTAATATTTTGTTTTAGTTCTTTAAAAAAAATTATTTTATTGTTTAACGACGCTGTCAATTGCCAGGATCACATCAGCGTCGCCGGTGTGCCGGAATTTTGTCCCACAGGAGTTCTTTTACGTGTCAGTAAATCTACTGACATGGAGCTGTCGTTTTTAAGCACACTTAAAACCATCGGCCTGGGCCGGATTTGAACCCGCGACCTTGGGAATTGTTTTAGTTCTTCCAATGTATGAGGATTTGTGTGGTAAACTTTGTCTTTCAGTGTTAGATCGGGCCATAATCACTCTATCTTCAAACACTCCCCTAATTTTATTCATGGACTCCTCTGGTGTAGTTTTGTTAGTAAATGATAAGAATTGTCAGAGTGAGCTATGGGCAGTGCGCAGTGTTTGCGTCAAGGTTATGATATAACAGAACATCTGAGAGTTGTGAATTGTCATTCAGTTTTAGAGGAAATAAAGTGACCTAAAAAGTAACCAGACTTGTCATTTGTCACACATACTTCCTTCATTTTGTATAAATACATAATAGAGAAAGCAACTAATTTAGTTAAACTAAACAATAGATGTTATAACAATTAATATTAATAAATGCCTCTCCTCCTCTATTACATGCAAATAAGTTTAGCTACTTTAACAATTTCCATGCTGCTCTTCTATCCATCATGTTTAAAAAGTGAATAATAACAATATTTTAAAGTAATTCTTGAGCAATATGCAATTTTCATTGTTTGCCAATCTCTACCCATTTCAAATCAATTGATCATTTTACAGTACAAATTTGAGCAATATTCATACCTTGTGTTTAGAAAACAGTAATGTGTTCGGTTGTTTATAGAATGTTAACGAACATCTCAAAATTTATAAGATTCATAGTCATCTTGTGATCATGATAAGTAGTTTTTAAAAAGCAAAATCTTTAACTGCAAATACTGTTTCCGCAGTGTGCAGGCCAATGAGCTACAGTGGCTAATCCTGGATATTCACTTAGGGTATAAATGACAAAAGTTTTTCACATTACCTGAGGACTTAGTCACTAAACCACTCAATAAGACCAGTGGTATTCAACTTTTTATCTCTGCATACCCCCAAAGACGATTTTCCATTTCAGCCTCTACCTCTAGACTTACCCTTAATTCAAATTATGCATAATCATACCTAAAATAGATTATAACATTTATAACTTATTTAATACTACATAAAGAAGGATTAAATTAAACTTTACACACCTCCTAAGAAGTCTTTGTATACCCCAGGTTGAATATCACTGGCATAGACATAAGCTTCCTTTTGAAATAGCTTTAAGGCGAGAGAATGTGAGGGGTGCAGTGTAACAGCTCACTGCTGATTGGTGGAGGCAATTGTTGCCACACAAACTCAAACACATGTGTGCACCTTAGCTGTCAGAACAGACTTGCTTGAAATCAACCACAGAAGGCTAATTGTCCACCACACATTCAGTTACGAGCTATCTTCTAACTAATAAATCTATTGTGATACGACCATGCAGTTAAAACAACAAATAATATAAATAATAAGAGAACCAGTCCCTACTGGAACACAGTGAGACTGCAATTGAAAAGGATGTTCTTCACGATGGATATAGGCTACAAGACAGCTTCTAATTTCAAGTCCCAGATAACTAAAAATGAAGACTAAACTTCTGAGTGTGGGTCCAGTAGAAAAGAATTAGGATGTGAATAATACTTGGTAGAAAACCTTAGCAGTTGCTTTTAGAGTTGATGTGAGCACTTTAAAAACCGATAGCTCACCCACCAACACTTATGATACTTTCTTTAATAGGAAAATGATGACGTAAGGGCAATCACACTATCCAGTGTTTTAAATACACAACTGCCAACATATGACTAACAAGCTACTGCTAAAGCGTAGCCCAGGATTGAGGGCCCTAAGCCACAAAGCTAACCAAGGGATGTTTTTACAAGTAGAATGAAGCCAGCCACAACTGCGGAATGCCAAGACGTAGCTTAAGATCTCTGAAGCATCATCCAGAATTATTGGCAATTTAGTGAACTGCAATCTCTCAATACATTGGTTCTTACCTTCACTTATGCACTACAGTGACAAGATGGCATACTTTGTTGACATCATTTTCCTATAAAAAGATGAGTCTCAAATAGGGTGGCTGGGTCACAGGTTCCGAAAATGGTCATATCAATTCTAAAAGCAATACTATATTATTCTGGTAAGTTGAATTCAATTATAGAAGCTCTTATTCATAATTAACATGGTGAAGTCATAAAAAATGCAATTTTGATGAGAATACCATAGGTTTTGTTTGTTTGTCTGTTCACTTGTTCCCACTGCGAACAGAGATCAGAGACATTGAACACGTCATACAATTTGGAACATCATCATGACTAGTAGAATATCCACCACCAACAATACTATTATTTCCCTCCATCTTTGTAAGAAACAAAGGGGGGGAATGAGCATTTTTAAGCCACCACTATTGCAAGAGTAAACTACACAACATGCTATGGATTACTATTACGTGTAATCTGCCCTATGCATTTAATAAAAGAAAACATTGTTGTTACTCCTCAGAAAATGCAAGCAAAAATATAACATATTTCATTTCAAGTAGTATTATCACAATTTAGAAATGAGAAAATGCGAGACACAGCAAAATAAAACACATTAGATCTGCTTATATAATTATTATACATATAGTAACGTGTGCCAAAACCTTTTAATGCCCTTGCAAAAGAAAATTTAGCTGTATTTCCACTCTATGTTGTAATGCAGTCCATTATCAGTGTATGCTAAATTAATAAAGCGAGAAAATGGTGCCCAGTGTAACATCAGAAAATATCTAACCAATATTTATAACAACTTAAAAGATTCTTTTCCTTGTTGGTTGTTTAAAGTGGTGTCCTGAGACTGAAAGAACTTCCTATTATTTCAACCTTATGTTGTTGAATACTGATGTCAGGCATTTCTCCAATATGTGAAAAATGTGACTTCATATTATTAAACAACTACGTGGAGGAACAAATAAATTTTATTTTACTGTGATAACCTAAAAATTACCCTAACATTCCAATAATTCTTTCACTATGTTTTGAAAACTTCTCTTGCCACTAAATTTGACATCTGAGGTGTTTAATGAAGTTTTTATTTTCCTTGATGAGAAAAACTATGCTCTGAAAATTGCAAATCCTACTGAATGTGGCATTATCACTTGTGGTGTGCATGCAAATGAAAAATTCTAAGCTTTGCAGAAGTACATACATAACTACCTCCTGAAAACTGTAAGCAGTGCAAACATTTCAGGTTAGGTACTCCATAATTTGTTTGTTATGCATTTATTGTTATCACCACTAGGTCAAATGACTATAATTATCTTAAAATGTCAGTCTATTTTTTCTTTTGAATCAATCGTGGTATTTGTACAACCATATAAATCAAAACATTCAAGTGTTTATAAATGTAAATAAACATACATAATCAATGCCAACAAATTTAACTTCAGAAATGCATTGCAGCCCGTGAACAAGAATCTAGGTCAAATGGCTATTGAATATTAAAATACTACAATCCCCTTCACTTATATTTTCAGGATGTGCAGTGACAGCAATCACTTGATGCAGCAATTTTCTAAAGGTGTGCTAACCTAACAAACTTGCAATGTTTATGTTAAGTAACAAATTATAACATTCTGAATTTCTTATGATGCCTTTGAGCGTTTACTACGGAGTCCCAGATATACCGTTCATGTTTACAGTTGTTTGGAAGATAAAATCATTAATTACTACCAATTACAACAAAAATAGCAAAAGGTTATGAACTTTGTATATCTTAATATGGAACATAAACCCTTAAAAAGCACACAACTAAGCTATTTAACAATATGAACATTCATTTACTGACCAATAGATGTCTTGGCAGTTGTTAAATTAACGCTGGAGGTTAAAGACGTTATTCAAAGTGAAAAAACTTTAAATTATTTCACTCAAAACATACACAACACTATTACAAGTCTTTTTCATCGATCTTGGCACCATCTATTGATAAAATGAAAGTCAGAAGAGAGCTGTTCCGCATTATTTAGCTTTTCTGGGCTTACCATTGGCTACCTAGCAAGTGAAATGTGGAGGGAAATTTAAATATTAGAGGCTACGCTTCAAGCTTTCGTTCATTTCTTTAAAGAGTTCTCTAATCCATCCTAAATATATCCGTCCTAAAGATGAAAAAGACATCCTTAAATACCCATCTTGAAATAAAAATCTCGCGATTAAACCCTGTTGGAAATGGGCCCATTAGAAAAATTCTCAGGCTGAATATCAGCCACCCATTAGTTGGTCGAGCAGTTGAATATACCAGAAAGTGTTACTTTTTTTCTGGCACCTACATATTCAGGCGCGGATCTATAAATATTCGATAGGGGGGCCCGGTTCCGGTCCACTACAACTTCTTAATAATTAAATGCATGCTAAAACATGACTAGCTAAATATTTAACTGAAAGAAACAATGTCTAAGGGTAGTACATACCTGTACCAATTTCATAGAAATCGGTCCGTCCATTTTGCGTGATGATGAGGTAACACACATATAGCATTTATAGCAATAAAGTAGGACAGGGCGGGCCCGGGCCCCCTAGCACCCCCCCCCTTCTCCCTCTTGGATCCGTCCCTGGACTTATCTGCAGGGGCTTAAGTTAGCAAATGAGAACTCCTAATAAAAATTACTTCAATTTAGTGGTGAAAACTTATTTATAGCTCTCCGGTTTCTCCCACCATCCATTCCACCAATTGCTCCATCATCACCTTTCCAATCATCAATTTTGCCTGCATTTAATATCATCCTCTTCTTCACAATCATACCTGGTGCTTGGGTGACCACCCACTTCCAGGTCTTCACACTGTCCAGTCCATAGGTTCCTCTGCTCCCCGACAGGCATCTGACCCTAGGCACTGGCTTGTAAGTCCTAGGAGGTGTAAGTACTGCAGTTTCTTCATGAGCTCGTGGTCCCTGGCAGGAATACAGCTAGCCACTACGTCAGTGAACAATTCCAGATAAACCGAGATATAGGGAGCAGCAGTTCTGCTTCTAATCACGTTTAGGATAACATTTCCAACCTTGGAATGTGCATTTGTGTTAGATTAAAGCAAATAACTTGCTTAGAATAGCACAGTTTAAATGTTATTTTCAGTCCATGCAGTATATTTAGCTTATAAAATGTAAAAGATGTTTTCAACTACTCCGTCTTTTTCCCACTGATCATTTTTTACCTTTCCTATACTTTTAAAAAATACTACCGGTCTGTTTCGGTCTTAAGTTCGGTTGAGCATTATATTGTGTAATTCCTGTATGAATAAATCACCTTTTACATTTACTTAAGTATCCATTTTAACTTGGCCCAAGCTAGTTCTATGGGACTGAGATCACACATGTATGGGGCAAGTAAACGACAGTATGGCTGAACAAAATAAAAATAACCAATAATATTATAACAATTGAGGAAGAATTTGATGTGACAACTTCTCATTCCCTCCTGCAGGTTCAAACAATGAAGTATTAAAATTTCAGTTCTTTCAATGATCCTATAAAGACATGCACACAACTGTCACACAAACACAATATCATAGCAGACTTCACAGCACTCCTAGGCAGAGGATTATCTGCGTCTACATTACTTTTACCATTACTTCCGACTTAAAACTAGTGATACGTACAAGTTTATACTGAAACTGGGAGAAATTTGCAGCAAGCAAGCCTGGAGTAAATGATATTGGAGGTAAGCTGGCAGTGTGACCAGCAGAGCAATGTTTGCATGAATGCTTACAAAACTCAGGTTACACTACTGGAATATATTTCCCCTGCCCTTCATTCCTCTTAGACCTTGAACTGCTGAACAGACACATAAGGGGAGGGTAATCAGCTAAAGAAGAAGTTAATATACTGATTTTTAGAATTACATTTGAGTTTTCACTTTATATAAAACAAATTAAATTCTCATCAACTAAAGTTATGTCTGTACCAGTCTGTCTCCTTTAGAAGCTTAGACAATTTTCTTTGGATTCTTTTTTTTTTTTTTTTTTTTAATTTATTTATTATTTGAAGTCGCTTCAACATAAAAGTCATATCGCGACTAAACATTGAGGAAAAAAAGGAGGAAACATATCATGAAGTTTACAATGAGTTTGGATTCTTGAAACTATAGATAGTTGTACAAACCAAATTTATCTATCTGTACCTTTCCAAGGTAGCTCATGCCTGTTTGTACTATGACTTTCTTTTTTGTATCTTTACCCTTTGTCACAAATACAAACATCCCTGTTAAGGAATAAGCAAATATAACACTTTATATTAACTTTAATACAAAAATAACTATAAAACATACTTTAAACATTTTCTAATCATTTCAACAAAACCAGCTCTTTAAACATGATCCCATTCAAATATATTGTGAGAAATAAAAAGGCCAGTTAGTGAATCAGAATTCACAATTTGTGACCTCGCAATTCACAGCTGTTCTGTTATATCATAACCTTGATACAAACTTTACTGTTCAACTGCACTCAATGCACATTGACAATTATGTCAACTAAACTTCTCGGTCCATGCCAACTCACTTATATAGTCTCTCAATCACTGGCAAAACATTTCTCTGCTTCTTTCATAAATAACTTTCTGCATATCGAAAGCTTCTAGAACTGTGTGGACCAACATTTGTTCTGAGCCAAATTTGTTGCCAGCCAGTGTCGTGGTGTGAGGTAGCTGAACTTGATTCTCTTTTATCCATGATAGTACTGTTACAACTCACATACAACCAGACCAATACCATGGTACCTGATATGAATTTAACCCTAGTATGCATGGTCCTGAGTTTTTCAGAGAGTACATAAGCAGAACCTCTCGGTCTCTCTCATCTTTTTACTTTCTCTACTGGTAAGTAGGGGAAGTATTGTATTCCATCCAAAAATTCGATGTCAAGATTTCACCAGAATATATGTTTGAGACCCCCTGAATCCAAAAAAAGCATTTTTTAGAAAAAGGTCCGTGTGTGTGTCTGCGTGTCAGTCTCTGTGTCTGTGTGTCTGTGTGTCAGTCTGTGGACAGCATAACTCAAAAACGAAAAGTCAGTTAAAAACCAAAGTTGGTATTTAAGTTTAATGTCTTTCAACGATGTGACACAAAGATTTTGAAGAAAATAGCCCCACCCTAAACTAACATTTACATTGAAGATTTTTCGAAAATTTTGATTTTCTTGAAAATGCTCTAACGATTTTGATTAAAATGTCATATGTTTGAGATATTTTTATGACAAATGAAATGCATATCTTGAATTTTCTGGCTATAGCCCCTGTAGCCGTATTTACTCTGGACGACTTTTGCATAATTGGTAAACCGTTACAGATAGACCAAATCATACTTTTCAAAAATGTAAATCTTCCTAAAATACACAATTTATGTCTGAATAAATTTTCTTGTAGGGTGAACCATTTCGGAGATATTCCTTGTTATGTGTGTGAGTTTCAGAAAACTTAGAACTTTCGTGAAATGGATCATCGTTGTTCATTTTTTTATATGTTAAGTGTGCAAAGACAACAGAATCTCAAAGCTTTAAAATATTTGACAATCGCACAAAGCCTACTGTATTCTAACATTCTCCTTACACCTACAAGGAAATAAGCAATAAGATAAGTTGTACAAATGTTTATCTTAACTAACACGAAGAAGATATAGGAATAAGAGTTTGTAAGAATGGTTAGTACAAGAGTAGAGAAAGTCATGTATAGTATGATTTGGTCTATCTCTAACGGTTTACCAGCTATACCAAAGTCGTCCAGAGTAAATACGACTACAAGGGCTATAGCCAGAAGATTCAAGATACACATTTCATTTGTCATAAAAATATCTCAAACATATGGCATTTTAGTCAAAATCATTAGAGCCATTTTCAAGAAAATCAAAATTTTCGAAAAATTTTCCATGTAAAGGGTAGTTTAGGGTGGGGCTGTTTTCTTCAAAATCTTTGTGTCGCATCCTTGAAAGACATTAAACTTAAATACCAACTTTGGTTTTTCACTGACTTTTCGTTTTTGAGTTATGTTGTCCACAGACTGACAGACACACAGATACACACCCACACACACACCTAGACCATTTTCTAAAAATGCTTTTTTCGGATTCAGGGGGTCTCAAACATATATTCTGGTGAAATTTTGACATCGAATTTTTGGGTGGAATGCAATACTTCCCCTACTTACCAGTAGAGAAAGTAAAAATAATGATTTCTTAGCCTCAACACTTCATGTGGCCTGAAAATTAATTGCAGCTTCTTTCTTCACTACTCTGCGATTAGGAGATGTAATACTCATCTATTTCATAAGGATTTACCTTAATCTATTTTGTTGAACTCAGAAAGGTGTTGGTGAAGTCTACTTATATCATTATAAGTCAAATCAGCTGTATCACAGTGCTTATGCCCTTTACTTTTAGGATTTCGTGGAGTGCACTCCAGACCATGTGAACATTTAATTGCTGGAGTATGAGCTATGCTTGGCTTGCATTTTGATTTCCTTTCCTTGTTTCTGCAATTCCTACCTCCTGCGCATTCTATGACTGGTACGTTTCACAATCTAAGCTCCTGTCCATTGTGCATGGTACAGTGCAGTGCCTCAATTAAGAATAAAAATGCCAGGTAAGTATAACAAAGCTTGCAGAAGCACCTGCTTGCTGTGCAAGGGGTTCCGGGTTCAATTCCCGGCAGGAGGGTAGGAATTTTTCTCCAGCCAAGAATATTCCTCATCCTTTCCTGAGTCTGGAAGTATGAAAGAAAATGTGAATTCAACGTATAAAAAATCCCAAAGATAAAATGTTAAATGAGACCAAAATAAATAAAAAATAATCATAAATAAAAAGCAACAAAAACAGTATATGACAAAAATAACAAAACTTCATGTGTTAATTTCTCGCTCATGCAGAAAAGTTAATCAGCATATTCTATCGGTTTTTGAAAAAACTCTGCATTTTCAAACCCCAAATTCGCACTAGTTAAACAATGCTATTTGTTTCTTTTCACATTCAACGAGACAGCATCAGGAAGGAGAATTGAATGATTAATATAGCTGCTGTGCTAACCAATTAGTATGGCCAATAAATAGAAAAAAACATTTTTCTCAGAAACGCGTTTTGTGCATCTATTGAGTTTTGATAAAATTTTCTATAGAAATAGACTGTAAAGTATTCCCTGCATGATTCTGTTCTCTTTAATTCATAAATACACAAGAATATCACTCATCCTGTGGTTCCTTCACTTTATCCGTTCCTTGTGGGGATGGTAGGCTGCAATATATCCAATGAGTAAGAGATCCCCTCCGTTGCATACTCTGTGAATTTCTGTATCTTCTGTCCACTATACCTGGTGTTTAATGGAGTTTCAGGGTGTGACTCACATATTGAAATGAAGAATGTGTTTCATTAAAATATGAATTTTATTTACTAAAAATTTATTACATATGAGTAAAAAACTTGAAAACTTGCTCTAACTCTACAGATCACACATTAATGTTTTAATAAATAAATACTATAGAAATAAAGCTAACATCATATACACAACATTAAAATTCTGTCATTCGTGTCATGGAAAGGATTTAATTTGTAAAACACTCCTTCATTTTTGTGAGAAAATATACGTTATGTATTGGCACATGAAATTATGAATTATGAGACTTCTCTCATTAGTGCTTGTGTATTTAAACATGTTTGTCAGATTAACTATTAATGGCTTGAATGAGAAATTCAGGCACAACATATTGTTTACAGTAATTATTACAACAATTATTTTTATACTTCATCTAAATACATGTGCAGTAAATAGTTTATCATACTTTCATTCTCTTTCACATACTTAAAAGTAGGTCAATGAATAAGTACAGCTAAAGACAGAAAAAAATTGTCTGGTCCAGCTCTGCACAGCATGTTAGTGCCAGTTTCACCAACCAATGTTAAATTTTAACTCAATGTTATGCAGATGTAACACTGAAGTTAACACAAATTTTGTTTCATTGAACAATGTTAGCTTTAACACAAAGTTAAACTCAATGTTAACATTTGTGTACCTCTGAGTTAAGGCATTTAACATATGTTAAATGACTACACCAATGACAGGTGTGGTCCTCCAGACATTCTGGGGGTTGTGAGAGGGCGATGTAACTCTCTAAAAGCGGTTACTATTACTGCTAAGTCTCTTCAATATTTATAAAATATTGGAGGGCAAGAGGATTAATGACTTCATTGTCAGAAATCCAGCATTAGCTAACAACGTTTGTTAGAAGTCAGAAAATGGCTGCAGCTGACCCAGCTGTTTATGCGAGTTAGTTCTATTTGTCATTTAAGAATGCCATGAAAGAATAAATGTGCATAATAATTAATATGAAAACCTCCAAAGGAGGGACTTTTAAAGGAATACAGACTTTTTGATAAGGTCACGAAAATAATTTTATACCAAATATGTATGTTAGGTTACGATATGTGATTATGTTGTTATAACTTTTCATTTAATGGTAATTATTGGAATTTTATATGGGAACTGCCACTTCAGAGTACTTGTACTTTCAACGTATGGCATTTGTGCTGGACCTATAGAATACAGCTGCATCTATTACATTTAAAAAAAAAAATTCATAAAAAAAAAAAAGGTAGTGGATTTTAAGAATAGATTTCATTAAATAAAGTTTAATTTCATTTTGTGAACACTAATTTTTATCAGCCATTCCATTAAGGTAAATTGGCTTTGCAGGCTTACAAATAAACAAAAACTTCATTCAATTTTGTTTTAGCAAAACTCAAGGAATTAGTTTGAGAATTTCAATTTTATAAAGTTTTCAAGGTAAGTTCAACAAATTTGAGTGACTGTGAAAACAATTCCATGTCGTGTTACAGTGTTCACTACACTGCCAAGGAGAGGACAAGCTGACATAGTCAGTCAAATGTAAGGCAAGCTACTTCATGTGCAAAATGCACTGATGAACATCAAGTGACAATGAAAATATTTATATTGGCATGTGCGAAATACATTTAAGAATGACTGAAAATGAACAGCAAGTGAATAGATTCAGAATGTAACAAGTTCATGAATATCAAACAGCAGCAAGCTTTGCATTGAATGTTAACTGTGTATATCTTTCATGTAAATAACAGACATTAAATTCATTGGAATTACAAATAAGTTTAATTTAATAATCAAACACCACTGAAACTACATGATGCATCTAATATTATTGATCTCAATAAATTGGAGTTGAAAGGTTGATTAGGATTGATAATCACTTATTAAGAGTAACAATCAAATCAGTTTTAGTTGGTACAAAATTCACCAGGTCATCTGGTCAATAGATAAAAAAAAGAAGGAAGAATTGCTTCCATGTTTCTATGAATGAACCAAAATGTCTAAAATATAAATAAAACTTTGGAAGAGAATGAATATGAGTTGTCATTAGTAGTCGGAAGTTGTCATTTCTTGTGCTAGATGTATTGCCTCATACCATAAATCTTTCGATGAGTCAATTATGGCTTTCCCACCCACAACCTGGGAGTAGGGACACAACCTGCAAACACCTGGATTCGGGACTATTGCTGCCAAGAGATGGAGCATTGACCTACAGCGTGATGATCCCTCCCATGAGTGCCTCAACTAGCCACTAGGGACTAGACAATCTTTGAGCCAGCAAGCAACTGACTTCATGTCATGAGCTCCAATGAGAAGCAAGGTACCAGGTTCAATTTTCACCTTATTCAAAATTCTTTCCTTCTACATTCATTTGGCTATAAATAAATCTAAATTCTTTACTCCACAAACCTGGTAGTTATGTGGACAGAGCAAGTTTTGGGCAAGGTTAATTCACACACACTTACATAACATGGCTATAATAGTAACCAGCAAAAGTAAAAGCATTTTACAAAGATATTTGAAATGGACATAGACTATGTGTAACTATATTCAATGTATATTTCAGTTAGTGACAAGTAATACAGTGTTTCAACTTCATTATTCATTTTAATTACTTGTGATCTTTATCTTCCTTTAAGCCAGTAAGATTTCCTTAATGATAGACCACAACCCCTGGGATGTATATACATTTTTTTTCTGGAAAACAGTTGAATTATCTGTAAGGATCCAGCTAACATCGGACACAACATATGGCGGCAGAGAAAATTTGCTTTAACAACCACTACAATTGTATTTAGAAATCAGACCAGTTAAGAGCTCGGCTAAGTTGCTACTTATCACAAAACACTTAAAATGATTTACTGCATACATCTGAGGTGTGTGTAACAAATGAATGCAATGTGTATTTTGATTGTTGAGTGCTGTCAAAGTTCTCCAAAATTGGTTTTAACATTGGCAGGAGAAATTTGTTCTGTCTACAGCTGTACCAAGCTTACTGTACAAAATAAAGCATTTAAATAACATAAAAATCTGGTGGGTAAATATTTCTTGCAGAAGAAATGAGCAGCAGTGTTTTGTTTAACTAACTTAAACAGCAGAACAATAAAGCTATCTTGGAAATTAAGCATCACACATTTATCCTCATGGATGTAAAACATAGGAAATGTGTCCTTCAGACAGTTTGTAACACAAAATTATTTAAAACATGTGCAACTAATGTTCAGTACACTGTTCTTCTTTAGTAGAGATAATTTTTGGCTTCTGTTACTGGCTGACCGCACTGTCCATGGTGTTTCTTACTGACAATGGCACGTGATCTGCAATTCTCCAGCTCCAAGAAACAGTCATTGGAGTAAGTCTTCCCATCTGTTCCACAAATGGGATCGTAATATGTTGGACAAATTCTCTGACATCCACGGAATGTAAATCCAGTTAAACACCTTTTCATTGGTACCACAAAGATATGCTTCCTGCAAACAGAAAACAATGTATTACGATTACATATTGGATTAAATAGTTTAGATTGTGCTACAGATAGAATATGTTGTATTGAATGAAGAAAGAGCTCCAAAGCTAATACTAAACTTGAAACAGGTAGAGAATTTATATTCTCGAAACAAAATGGAATAACTTTCTACAGGTGATAATTGACAAACAACTGAACTGGCAACCATATACAGCGCCTTTATTTTTACTTTCTTTAATACGTATAGTAAAGCAAGTATTCCACCCAAAAATTCGATATCAAGATTTCACCAGAAATATATGTTTTAAAGTCCCCTGAATACAAAAAAAGCATTTTTAGAAAAAGATCCATGTGTGTGTATTTCTGTCTGTGTGTCTGTCAGTCTTGGACAGCATAACTCAAAAACAAGAAGTCGGTTAAAAACCAAAGTTGGTATTTAAGGTTAATGTCTTTCAAGAATGCAACATGAAGATTTTGAAGAAAATTGCTCCAGCCTAAACTAATCTGTACATGGACAATTTTTTGAAAGTTCTGATTTTATTGAAAATGACTCTAACAATTTTGATAAAATGCCATGTGTTTGAGATATTTTTAAGACAAATGAAATGTATATCTTGAATTTTTTTTAAACTTCACACGGCTAATCACCCGTGATACTGAATACATTTTTTTGCAGAGTGAACCATTTCGGAAATATTCCTTGTTGTTTGTGTGAGTTTTGGAGAACTTATAATTCTATCAAATGGGCATCGCTATTCATTTTTTTATATGTTAAGCGTCAAAGTGAACAGAATTTGAAAGCTTTAAAAGATTTGACTATCGCTCAAAGCCTACTGTATTCCTATATTTCCCTTGGGCCTACAATGAAATAAAAAGATAATTTCTGCAAATACTTATCTCAACTAACGCAAAGGAAATAGAGGAATAAGAGTTTGTAAGAATGGTTAGTATAAGAGTAGAGAAAGTCATGTGAGTGAAATGCATCAGATTTTTATATATGTTGTTAGCTAATGCTGGATTTCTAACAATGAAGTCATTAATCCTCTTGCTCTACAATATTTTTCACTCATAGAGCAATAGCAGTATAGTAACCGTTTTTTAGAGAGCACCATATTTTTATGTTTTGGCGGTCACATCACTCTCTCACAACCCCCAAAATGTCTGGAGGACCACACCTGTCGTTGATTTACGGGTCTCACCGACCTGACCGGGAGAATTATCAAAATAAATTCACCGACCATATCCTCTGATTACCAATCAGAGGACGTAATACATGCCATGACAAGTCAGCATGTTAGGGGTTAAGGTTTTATAGAGAAATTAGAGAAATGGAGAGATTGGAAAAATAAAGACTCCCTAGCCCTCGGGAACCCTAATAGCATCAGGGTCGGAAGAGAACAAGAGATGACCAAGGTAAGGTCAGATAGAAAAGTTACAGTGAGGAGCAAAACACCAGTAACTTATATTCATGGATACATATTGTATGGTATTTCTTTTCTGCACAGACACTATCAGATTGTTTGGCATTTCTCATTATAGTTTTGCATTACCAAAACATTTTCTGTAATTTATGATGTGTACTTGCTACTATTTGTACAAAAGTTTCAACATCTGCTCTATTTGACATCAATATTGCAACTGTTCTGAAGGAAGATAGCAACCATTGTCTCTCATTTGTCTTTTTTCATAATGTTCACTTACAATCAATATTGGCCATGTTCCGTTTTACGGATTAGTTCTGGATGCAAAATAAAGTTTACAAAAATGTGTGTTTGCATGTGTAGCTAATGCTCAGGATTTAGCAATGAAGCCATTCTCCTTCTTGCATCCCAATATTTTGAGGTCAAGTCTGGATACAGTCCAAGTTGTTCACGTTCCATACTCATTTCCTCTTCCTTGTTGCATAACAGGCAATTTGAAGACAATAGCAATCCAGTTGTTGCAGGTGTTTGCTGAGACAGTCATGTTCAGAAGTAAGGAGAGTGAAATCAAATGCAGAATACAACTAACCAAATTTTGGTCACTTAAGTCCCTACTCACAGACAAGAGACTAAAAGCATGCACAAAAGTAGAAATCCTAGACAAATGTGTTGTACCTTATGGTTGTCAGACATGATCCCTGATAGAAGTGTGATCCTAAATATTTCACTAAGAGACTGAATCAGGAATGAGGAACTCAGAAGAAGAACAAAAATGTGTGATGCAGTAGAAAGGGCAGAAAACCTAAAATGGAAATGGGTTGGACACATGTCACACATGGATCACCAGAAATGGATGCACTGCAGCACAATGTGGGACCGACCCACAAGAATGACGAGGAAACATGAGATGCCAAAGGATCAGATGGGCAGACTACTTTCAAACCAAAGTGGGAGACAATGGTCAGGAGTCGCAAGAAACAGAGAAGTATGGAGACAGCTGGAGCCAAATAGGAATCAACAAGCACCAAGCAAGGCAGAAAGACAATGACAGTGAGTGCAAAAGTTGTGAAAAGTGCAATGTAGGACAGGTAAAGTGGAAGAGATTTATGACTGGAAAATAGGATTAGGAATAGGAAGACAGCTCAGCAACACAACTCAACTCCCAAGGATTAGCTCACCTTTAAAGCTTATTTACGAGCTAGTCTGTGTGTAAACAGAAAGCCTTTCCCTTACGGGAGGCCTATAGGCTAAACTTACTCTAATAGTAAAGATTCAGGACAAATCGCCACCCAGGTTATGCTCTCCCTGCCTTGTGCCTTGTCAATTCTTAACTAAACAACATTTTATTAGGGTGAAAACAAAACATTGCAATAAACTTACCCACAGTTATCTCTTCTCATTTCACACTCATTTCGGTAGAATTTATTATCTGAGCCACAAACAAATTGTCTCTCTTCTCCACATACTTCATTGCACCTAGCTGTGGTACGACAGTGTTGGGCTGAAACCTGCACCACCCTTTGTCCACAAGTTGCCCTCTTCATCTCACATGACGACCTGCAGCAACACAAATATGTCATGTACTCACTCAAATGTCTCTACCAATGTCAAATTCACATACAGTAAAATCTCGTTTATCCAGACTAACAGGGACCAAAGGCAATCCGAAGAATCAAAAATCTGGATAATCCAGGTTATATGGGTAATAAGCAAAACAAGATTCTTAAATCCTTAAATAAGCACACTTGCCATTTATGACGATAAAACACTATGTCTCATAACAAAAGAAATTAAATTTACAAGAAATTAAAAAATATAATCACTATTTATTTATGCCAACAAACTTACTGTTGGTGTTTTTAAACACACAAGCTTTGTATGGGCAATGATTAAGAGGTGGAATCAGGACTGAAAAATTCAATGCCATAGCTGGGATTTGAACGACGGATCTTCCGCTTATTGCTTAAACATTGCCCACACACGGCCTGTGTGTTTAAAAACACCAGCAGTAAGTTTGTTGGCATAAATAAATAATAATTACCATCTAAAGGTTACTTAAACCCGGGACATAAAGTAAAAATGGTAAGTCGCCCTTAGGGTATTTATCTCTGATGTGAGATTCCCTTGTGTCTAACCATGAAAATGTACAAATCAGCTGGGGAATTTAGTGTTGTACTTGCAAGTTGGCCATGGTAGTTTAGTGGTTAAAGTTTTCAGCCGCTCGATAAGCGAAAGATTCGTGGTTCAAATCCCGGCTATGGCATTGAATTTTTCAGTCCTGTGTCCATCTCTGAAGTATTACCACAATTTATTGTACAATTTATGCAGGAACCGTACAATGAATCAAATTAAAAGCAAACATTTGGCATATGTATAGTTACGTTTTTGCTATCATAGATACATTTATTATCTAATATGAACATTAAATATAAAAGAAATCTACTGATCTGATCTGGATTATCCAGAGGTCCAGATAAATAAGGTTTTACTGTACTTCTGTTATATTATTCAAAATAAGTGATTTTTTAAAATTCAAATTACATTATTCAAAACACATTTTTGCCTAGGAATGTTTTCAAACTAAGCAATATGTTCTTGTTTACATAAAACACACACAAACATAACTCAAATGTTTATTCCTGGTAATAAAAATCTTGCAGTGGAAAAAATGATTAAAACAATCTAATGTAGTACACTCATATGACATTCTCTGCTCAATTCTCCACTGAATATGCTTACAAAACCCTGTTCTTCTTGTCTATCTCTTATCCATCAAGATAAACATGAAATGCTTCTGTAAAATTTTATTCTAGGTACAAGAGAAACAGATGAGGATTAAGCAAATTACATCTTTAAAACAGCAGATTACCGGTTGATTGCTTTGATATTTGTGTAATCACAAAGGGGGAGGGTGGGGAGGGGGACCAAGAAGAAAGAGAGAAAGAAAAAAAAAACCAGTATCAAAATGAATAAAGAAATAATGACTTAGCGCTTGAAAGAAAAAAAAAAATTTGAAAATTCATAACATAAAATATCTTGAAACTGATACAAATCCTTCTCCTCCACCAAAAAAGAATTGACACAAACTGCATGTTTTAACAATGATTATATTTTTTGTGGTAAGTTTTGGAAGATCTTCTGAGTTCACCAGTTATACAAAATTGTATAAAGTTAATTCAAATGAAGAGGACTTTACAAGCTACTCAAAAATGTTTGATTAATCATGCAAACTTAAACATACGGTACTTTAATCAAAATTGTTACAGACATTTTCGAGAATATAAAAAATGAATGAGAAATTTCTCTATGTAGCTTGGTGCTGGAAAATATCTATACCATAACTTTGGAAGACAGTGAACTGAAATACCATTGGTATATTAAATACACACAAACAGATGCATGCACAGCTTTTACAAAACAAGATTTTTTGGATTAAGTTCACCTCAAACTGAGTATTTCTAGTTGAGGCTCGATATTAAGTGTCTGGGTTGAGTCCATAGTTCCTCTAATACCATTAGATATCATTAATTAGATTTGATAACAATTAGATGCTATTAACACCAAATATATATTTTCTAAAACTTTCCATGATAATGGGTTTTATAACATTACCCTGAACCTCTTTTTTAGTAATACATTTTTTATTTTTTCCTCCAACTATAAATTATAGGAAAATGTGACTTTAGTATGAACTTCAAAGAATGAGACATTTAGAGACAAAGGTTTAAACACATTTCAGTTACTCTATAGAGAAAATTATCCTCATAACCCACCTATAAGAATTGCCATCAGAACCACAAACAGGTTCATCTGCTTCTGGACAAGCCGTTGGACATTCTTCCTCATGATGCAATGAAGTACAGTTTCCAACATGGGCTAACTGGATTCCTTTCCTGAAATTAAAAATTAACAACTTAGAGAATATTTAGCACGAATTTCTTATAAATGAAAGTAATAGAATTAGTAATGGAAAAGCTTTAAATTATTTTGTAGTTTTAATTATGGTATCAATTGCCAGGATCACATCAGCCTCACCAATGCGCCAGAATTTCATCCTCCAGGAGTTCTTTTACATGCCAGTAAATATACTGATATGGCGCTGTCATTAATAAGCATACTTAAAAACCATCGGTCTGGGCCGGATTTGAACCCACAACCTTGGGATTAACAGGCCAGCATCTAACCAACTGAACCACCCAGACCAACAATAAAGGTAAAGCACATTTATTGCCTTACCTAATTGACATAAGAGTCAGTTAAATTAAACATTAAGTATGAAATGCAATAATGGCAATGGAACTAGTAATTGATTGTTACAGATAAAAGCATGCTAAATAATGGGTACCTAATCCAAAAGACCCCAACTAGCTGCACTGGAAATTGAGAACAAATTAGAAACTAAAAGTTCCACTTATCTTATTAATATTGCAAGGTGGTATAATGCTGACTAGTTTCAAGTTGCATCCAGCTTATTCTCAAAGCTATCCAAACAAGTTCAACTAGTCAGCATTATACTATTAATAAGATAAGTGGAGCTTTTAGTTTCTAATTTGTTTTTAATTTATATTAATTTGTGCTAAATAAAAACTGTTTGTTACATAAAAATTAAAACAATGGTCTAATAGTAATTGACTGTATGTTAAATTCATTAATTTCCAAAGGGGGACCACAGCCTCCCTTGGCCCCCTTTGCTTTGTAATGCCCATGTTACTTAATATAATTTTGGGGCTAAATGACTCATGTAAGCAACAAATAGAAAATATACAAACAACTCATCTTTTGAAGCCCTACCTCTATATTAATTGAAGAAGTAAACCATAAAAGAGTGATCATATATTGACAATTGGACCAATTTTATACTTTATGGGACCATGCACTATAGAGGAAAATAGTAGAGGAGGTTATGTTTCAGCTTAAAGTCAAGAAGTCACCATTACGGTCTGTGCACTCATACCTCTGATGCCTTATATAAGCTCTAGTTTCATGTTGCATGCCTTTGCATGGCACTGGTTTGGAGACAAAGACAAGAGAATGCATACTTACAGGCATGAAGCAATCTGCAAATGACACATGTTGGAGTATGTATGTGCATCTGTTCCACAGACAGGATCTGTTTCTTTACTACATTTTTGTAACTTATTACACTTGTTAATCTTTGCCCTGCACTTTTCAAAGTCCACTGGTATCACTCTACGCTTGGAAGATGGTGAGCTGAAAAATAGGAAACATAGAAAAGTAGTAGTAATGATTCACTTATTACAGATTCCACACAGAGCTCCATTAATAGCTTGAAAATGTAACTCTCAGCTTTATTTGATATTTCAAAATTAAATAGATGTAACAGCCAAAACATTCTAACACTTCACTGATATGGATATCATGGCATTCTGTGCAGCACTTTTATATAATCACGCTAACCAACTGCTAACTGGATAACAATGCCAATCTTTTTGGCTTTGACAGGGATTTATAAGCATTCAGTCTAAGGTACAATAGGAACAGCTAACCTATTAAACCAAGGATCACATGATCAATGTATTTCTGCATTCAATAGATGATAAAGAATGGGGAGAGCCCAACTAAAGCGATTGGTGATATAGCATGGCTGGATGCTGACAGATTTCAATGGAATACGGATAAATGCATTTTACTCTTTTATTGTGTACAAAAATGAATTCCCAGGATTAAGCAGTTAATGAGATGATATAATGCTGCAAATGTCATCTGTTTGAGTGGCTGAACAGTTTAAGGCATGGTGATATGATATGGTCAGATGTTCACACCCTAAAGTAACAATTTACATATACAGTTGAACCTGCCTTATGAGTAACCCAATTATAAGTAATTTGTATTTATGCACCAATTTTTGTAGGTCCTGGCAAAATGTAATTTAGAAACGTGTTAATAGAACCTTATTTATACATAATTCATCTATATGTAAGTCACTGTTATACATATTAAATTTCAGTGAAATACAACTGATGGCAGCACTGTGACCAAGCAGTTAGAGCATTCGACTACCACCTAGGTGGCCCAAGTTCGATCCCAGGGACCCACTTGTGGTATTAGTGGTGGACAAAGCACCATCAGGGTGGGTTTTCTCCAGGTTCTCCAGTTTCCCCCGCCACTCATTCTACCAATTGCTTCATTAACACCTTTCCAATCATTGATTTTGCCTGCATTTCATACCATCCTCTTCCTCAATCTCATACCTGGTGCTTGGGTGAACACCCGCTTCCAGGTCTTCACTCTGGTCAACAGGTTTCTGTGCTCCCTGATAGGCATCTGATCCTAGGCACTGGCTCGTAAGTCCTACATAAGGGGAGGGTAATCAGGTAAAGAAAAAAAAAAAGAAGAGAGAAGAAGAAGAAAGAAATACAACAGAGTTTTATCCAATTATGAGCATACAGCATAAAAAGAAACTCAAGGTGCATTTTCCTTATGTTTGTTGACAAAGACGCAAGCTGAGTGGGTGGCTTTTGGCCATGGAAACAAAAGACAAAGACATTTGAGCCAGTAACTTTCAGTGCGCCTATTTCATAGCAACAAATGAAAAGTAAAGATAAAAATGTTCATTATCTGGTGTTAACTGATTAACAGTGGTTTTGTCTTTCAGTTCTCAATTACTTTTAATCAGCCATGAAGAAGAGAAACAGGACCAAAAAGTAAAATTCATATGAGAGGTGGAACTTAATCCACACAAAATCAAAACTGAAATTGTTTCAGATTTAGAAATTGCTTATGCCATGTTACCCTCCCCTTATGCACGACTTGCACCCCCTAGGACTTAAAACCCAGTGCCTAGGGTCAGACGCCTGTCGGGGAGCACAGGAACCTGTGGACCAGAATGAAGACCTGGAGGTGGGTGGTCAGCCAAGCACAAGGTATGAGAGTGAGGAAGAGGACGATAGTCCATAGTCCTTGATGCGCATCCTATGTATTACTTGTGTAGTTTCCAGTGCAGTAGCATTTTTTAATAGTAAGGCAGGGTACCAACACATGAGAAATGAAAGTAGCCATCGGTAGTAGCACATAATTTTCACGACATTGAAATTGTGCAGTTGGCAATGTGTATAAGAGTATATAAATGGAGCTAACTTCCAGCAATGTGTGTACACATGGCTACGAGATCTTATGTGTACATAGTGATGAAGATATTAGGAAGGCAGGAAAGTGGCAGGAAACTATATTTACTGTTAGTGTGTGTTAACTGTAAGATTCACATCACATAATAGTTATATTATGTAACTAAGTAAATGTATAATAGTAAATAAAAGAAGGAAAAATAATGGCTAAATGGTGTCAGGAGTGGGATAGAAACATGAGGATGGATCCAGCTTCATCCTGGCAATAACTGAAGTGAGAACCAAGGGAATCATGAAAAAGTGAAATAGGAGATAAAGAAAAGGATAAAAAATTACATAAGAAGCTAATTAAATAAATAACAAATAAAACTGCAATGCCATTGTTTCATGTAACTGCATATGATGCAAAACAAAACACATATTTAGATTAATTTGTATAATAATGACAAAAATAAAATGTTGCACAGTGACAGCCAATATTGGTGGCTTTACTTCAATGATCTTTAACTGCTGTAAGTCAAAGGCAGTTTTACATAATTCTTAGCACTTCACATTTTGTAGAAACACTTACTACGTAGATCCTAAGTGTTTGAACCAGAGTGCACACATCTTTCAAATGTAATTCAGTATAATTTATATGATATGGATGATACTAATTTTACAGTTTAATAAATATACTTACCCACAGTTAAGCATTCTGAGTTCACATTCATTACGATAAACATTTCCATCAGAGCCACATGTTAGCTGTTCATCCTCCCCTTCGCAGCTGAGTGGGCAACCATTTCCATTGGCATTTCGTTCATGTGACATACAGAAGGACATTGGAACTTCAAATACATGCTTCCTACACACATAAAATGCGATCATTATGATATTATCACTATAGCAAAGTCAAAACAAAGACATTTGAAATAGAAAATATATGTGTATATATGTACTATATTTACAAAAGGCTTAAAGAATATCTAATTCCATGCAGTGAGTACTGCAATATTAAATAAAATCCAGAAAAAGGTTATAATTTAAAGTATGCCTATGTAAGAAACAATTGTAAATTTACTCTATTGAATATTAAAATGACAAGCAGCTAAAGAGCATCCAAAAATAAAACTCAATTTCATTCTCAATCTTTAAATTACACACATTTAAAACAAATAATATTTTTGTTTAACGACACTGTCAATTGCCCGGATCACATCAGTGTCGCCGGTGTGCCAGAATTTTTACCCCCCAGGAGTTATTTTACATGCCAGTAAAACTACTGACATGGAGCTGTCGTTTTTAAGCACACTTAAAAACCATTGGTCTGGGCTGGATTTTAACCTGTGACCTTGAGATCAGTAGATCAGCGTCTAACCAAAAAAAAAAAAAAAAAAAAAAGAATTAGACACAGAATGTCAAGGTGAGCTCATGCCAAAAGGATGTATGTATTTTTAAAATGGCTAGGAAATCATTTGAATTTGTTCAGTATTTATTTATATTGAAGTTAACATGAAGTGTTATACATATTTATTTGTTAATTTGCTATATTCGTACCTGAAACAAAATGTAACTACGCACTCAGAACAACAAAAATATGTAACTTGCATGACCTACATTAAATCACCATCATGCAGTACTCCCTTAGAGAGATATAACTGAGTTGCCAGGGTTCGATGGGGGAGATTCCCCCCTCTCATTAAATAATTTCTCTGGCTCATCAAAGAAGAATTCCCTTGCCAGGGAAGTATTTTTTCTTTATTCTGTGAGTATTGTAACAAATGAGCAAACATTAGTTACTGTTATTCACACTTTATTGCCTTCCAGTCAGCGTAGTGCTAACGTTACACTTAGATTACTTTTGTACAGACTCAGAGCACAGAACAACTGTCAAATCGCATCACAGTAAAGTACTGTCAGATTACAACTCGCACTGAACTGCTAAACAGACGCTGTCCACTGAACGCTTTGTATACATTTTTCCTTACTCCAACACTTCACCACAAGCACGACTGGAGCAACTTCTACTACTGCTCTACTACTCCTCCCTTCTGGGCATGAGCAGTCTCTTATATAGTTCTTTAGACAATGGAAATGTTCTGGAAGTAGAATGATCGAGAGAGGCTGTGAAAGAACAGTCCAGACACCACACTGCCACATAATAGCTATTGTCCCCGCATGCTCTATTGTGTGGTCGTCTGTCAGCAGGTCAAGCCCCTGGCCCGCTCTTGCTGCCAGGCAGAAATCAGGCTCCAACCGGCATTTCTTACTAGCTGCGCCCTGGGCTTTTGGCCGGCATGACAGTATTTACTATTACTGCTCTTTGAAAATACAAGAAGACATGGAACACTTTTGATGCAGGCTGTACATGGCACGAGTGTGAGCTGTGAGTAAGCAAAAGTACCATATCATAAGTAAGCTAAACAATTCTCAGGTTCATAAGTTAGGTTGGTACTCAGGGTCACATTTCCAGCAATTCTGTGCCAACAATGACTATTGCAGCTTACAGTATTCAGTTCAGTTTCTTGCAACTCACTGCTCTATTGTTCAACAGCATGGATAGATTTGTGACAAGAAAGCGAAAAGTTACACAAATAGTGACAGTGATGTATTCCAGTTTGACTCTCAGGCTTCAACTTCAAGTATATTAATATTAGAGCTTCTCAGGTAAAAAGTGCAGCATTGGAAGGGACTTGTGTTAGTGAGAGTAAGTGCATGATACTAATTGAGGAATGTGTAGACAAAATTAGATTTAAAAAATGGAAAACAAATTGCCCCTGACTTTCAACACAGTTTTGGGAGCTTATGCACAGTAAAATGCATATTGCTGCCACTGCCACCCCCGCCCTGGCTGATACATGTTATTTATATACCACACCAATACTACTACCATTACTATTATTACCATTATTGCCATAAATATAACACAAACTTAAGTTTACTCCCCCCCCCCCTACCCCCTTGCCAGAAAGTCTCATTCAAACCCTGCTTGTTACCAGGTAAACAATAACAATGTATAAGAAAATTTTCCAGATTTGGTAATTTCAGCTTCACATGAGTGCAAGTTGTGTTTCAGATTAGTAAATTATGAGAAGGGTTCCAGACATACTGTCAAAATTGTGATTAAAATCGGTGCATTATAATGTTCACAAAGTTTATTGTGAATAAATTGCAAATTATTGAAAATTTGAACTTATTAATTGTAAACAACTTGTCTCTTTTTGCAAACCACAAAATCCTAAAAATGCAAGAGTAATCATCACCATCTTATTAGAAAAATTGCCTCAAATGTAAAAACTTGGCAATGTTAGATACCTGAGCTATTTTTATTATCGTCATCATCAGCATCATTATGATCATCATCATCATTATTATTATCATCATTATTGTTGTCATAAACAATTTTTCACAAAATCATGCAAGTCCAGTGACCTACCTAACTTTTGAGGCCATCAGTGGAAAAACAGTGCGTCTAAGTTTATCATACAAAAAGATGTTTGTTTTAACCTCTTTTATCAAGCTTTTTGGTACTCTTGCATATATAACATGTTCTATTACATACGATTACAGAGAGTTTCAATGTAACTGATATCAATAGAAAGTGATACTTGCCCACAATTTTTGGATTTCATGCGGCAGGCATTGCTGTATATTTTGCCATCTGAACCACAGGTTGGTTTAGCCACTCTCCAACATGACTCCCTGCAGTGACGAGTGGTCTGGCAGTACTTCTTGGAAGTGCGCACTACTCCTTGGCTTAGGAAGCAAACAAACATTAAAATTTTAGTTTTTGTAGCAGATGTTCTTGTAAATTCATCAAGTTCAAAAGACCTATCACTTTGGGCTGTGTATTATAGTATATACATTTACTTTAGACAATAAATTTGTAAAAAGCTATTACTTTGTTTGAACTGAGCTCTCAAAATATGCAGGTGTTTATGTAAAAGAAGAAAGTCTTAAATTTATTAAAATGAGATAAATATTGATTTTAACTCTCCACTATTATTTTGTTGTATGAAGAAGGTTCACTGGTTCTTCTGTTGATATTGTTTGCAGAGCAGAATATTTTTTGACTGAGAACACATATCCATTAATAGTGGATACAAGTTTAAACGATAGATACTTCAATAATATTTACAATTAGGCAGCTACACAGAGCGGAAGATCTGTGGTTCAAATCCCAGCTATTGCATTGAATTTTTCAAGAGAACATCATTTTGCAGTCATTAAATAGAGACCCAGACTTAGAAGATTCAACTATCATTTAAAGCCTATTATGTACTCATTGTACCTACAAAAAATGTACAATAAAATAATTTCTACAAATCTTTATCTTGATTACATGAAGTAAATGGAAGAATGACTGTTTGTAAAAATGGTGTAAGAATGAGTAGAGAAAGTCATGCTAGTGTCACACATCAGAGTCCTTTTTGTGTAGGGATGTTGATGTGTATCAAAATGTGCATTGTTGGGGTAAATCACAGTAATGAATGCCTGCGACTTCTAACAAGGTAAGTTTGAAGGAAAGTAAAAGGGTAAATATAAATATACTGATGTTAAGACTTACCCACAAGTTAGCAGTTTCATTTGGCATGTGTTCTTGTACACATTTCCATCAGAGCCACAGATGGGTCCATCCATAGGAGCCTGGTCACAGGAAACTGGGCAGTTTTCACGATGAGCAGATATGTTGTTACAAGATCCCAAGTGAGACAGCTCAATACCAACTCTGGCAAAGGTACAACAGAAAAATGTTTACTCTCTGCAAGTCAGAAGTTATGAAAACATTCATGCAACAAAATTCTTCAGTTGTGACTACAAAGTTGCAAGATTTGCAGTTTGAACTGCTGTATTATTTTATCTAATCCATTTTTTGTTATTTATGTAAAAATGTTCAAAGTGTGCAAGCAATTTTAGTTGTGGCATGCAACTTTCTCTCTGGAAATTATTAGATTTTTATTTTTTTATTAGTTTCTTTTTATCAAATATCACAAGAACTAAAAAATGTTCACCATTCCTTCCTAATCAACATCTTCAACCTCCAAGTCTGTATCAGCTACAAGTGCATGAAAGAAGGGCTGATTTACCATTGGGACAATACATCCTGGAGTTTCTTTTTGTTTAGTTTCAAGGATTCCTTGTATTTTTTGGACAAACTGAATAGTTTGCAAGGGATAGATCTGCTTTTATGAATGGGAAGTTCATAACAGTATTCTTGACTGTAGTGCTGAGAAAGCTGGAAGTTGTTGTTATTCTCTTCAAATTTGAAGCTCACAGAGTCTGCAAAATGAATGAGTCTGTTATTGTACACTATCTTTTATGTCAGACTGCAAACTTTGCACATCCTTGAAATCTCCTGCATCATAGTGACAATAAAAGGCATTTTACAGACAGTTTGGTTATGGTTATGGTCATTTGGACCATAAATGATTCTGCTTGTTCAGCTTGTGGTCTATTCGTCTGAAATGATGTCACAGGGTAGCCTAGTATGACCAACTTGGGGGAAGCTGATTTGAATCCCATGTATTCTACTAGTACCTTCTCCAGGTCTACTATTGTCCAATTTTTGTTCTGTCCTTTACAGTTATCATCACCTATTATGTAGAGATGTTAGGGTTAGGGGTCAGCTATTTCCAAGTATTTTAATTAGCAGCTTCCGACACCATCTGCTGCTCTCCTACCCTGGTTCTCACTCCAAACATAACAACGACTATGTCTCTCATAAAATATCAAGTCAAAGAATGAAGGAGAGAACAACACCACCTTATAATTCCAAATACAGCTGGCAGAGAGCAGCAGGTTATTGCCTGTTTCTGGAGTGTAGAAATGTTGATTTGTCTTGAAGTGTGGCTTGTGAGTATCTCTGACACAACACCTCAAATGTACAATTTACACTACTTCATCACATAGGAATTTATCTACATTACAAAAGCTATAATCCAAGGGAAAGTAAATAAAACCTTTTTGAATTTATGTTGGGATTCAATATCCTTCATAAATTGGCATTGTTTGTTACATAAAGTAAACCAGTATATGTGAAGCTGCGTTCATAGAGTTTGGTTCTGTATGACTTTATAAATATGTTGTTTTCTGCTCTAATGTCAATGTGAACTTCAGCATTTGTTTTGAAATGCATAGTTCAGCATTTTATATACAGGATGTCTCAAAAAAACACCAACAATGCATAGTTTGTTGTGTGAGACGGTAAACTGATCGGTTTTCAAATAGGAACCCTTTTCCGGAAATGCACGGTTTGGCTCAAAGGAAGCTCAGTCAGCTACCTCACACCACTAGGTTGCTAGACCATGCGCGCCAAGAACAAAGGTCAATTCCAGACAGTTCGAGAAGCTTCAAATGCTGGGGTTTTAGAAGAAACTTCGAGAAACAACAATAAATTCTCCTGGACAATATAAGGAGCCGTAACGTGATCCGACCTTATGTGGTAGAGGGTTTGCCATCAAGAAAACTAGATCCTCCACTGTGGTACTACTCCCCAAACTTGGCAGATGCATGCAAAGCCTGAGGGCGTCCAGCCCCAACATCACTCTATAAATGATCCTAGATCCATTATTGACCCAGGTGAAACAAACAAGGTGTAGTTAACAGCTTAACTCAGACTTGCCATCTTACTGCCAGATGAATACAATGTACAGTGCTTACCTGCATATTTCCACCTGAAGCATACATCTATTGAGGTAGGTTCTTCCATCAGTGCCACAAACAGGATCTCTTTCCTTTCCACATCTGTGGTCACAATGTGATCCTGAGGACCTCATGCACAGGTTAGAGTCTGCTGCCAAATGCACCCCTGCAACAACACAATCATTACAGCTAGTTTTTACTCCTTGTGCATATAAACAATTTCTTCTTTGTTGCACTCTGCAAGGGAAAATGTGATACCAAGATTTCACCGAGAATTATTTGACTAGAAATAATCTGCATTTCAGCAATACGAACTTAGTTGCTTGCCAAATATGTAAAACAAAACACAACTATTTACACAGTAATTCATTTCTGTTAAGAATCCATGCAGGAAAAGGAATCAGGTAAGAAGTTTTATAGATGATGCATAAGGAACTTAAAATATGTAACAACAAATGACCTTGAAAATGGTTAATGCTACAGAAAAAATATATTTGGCATGAACTGTAGTTTTATATCTTTATTTTCTATCTTTTCTTAATAACTGCATGTTAAATTTACTACCGTATATAGTTTATACTTGGAGGAACCTGGAACTACATTTTCTTTCCTACGTTACAGACTGAACAAATAAATACATGCATGTGCTCCATCAAAGAAAAACCTGATGTGTTGCACTCACATGACTTTCTCTACTCTTGAGTTCTTACAAACTCTTATTCCTTTATCTTCTTTGTGTTAATCGAGATCAATATTTGCAGAAATTATCTTGTTGTTTATTTTCTTGTACAATGGGAATATGAGAATACAGTAGGCTTTGAGCGAGTCAAATCTTTCAAAGCAAACATTCAAACATTCCGTTCTCTTTGCATGGCTAACATACAAAAAGTGATTAACGATCTTCCATTTGTCAAAAGTTTAAGCATTCCAAAACACACAAATAACAAGGAATATCTCCGAAATGTTCACTCTACAAAAATTAATATAGACAATTATGCAAAAGTCATCCAGGAAGAACAGGACTCCATCGGCTATAGCCAGAAAGTTCAAAATACACATATCATTTGTCATATAAATATCTTAAACATAGAGCGTTTTAATCAATATCATTACAGCCATTTTTGAGAAAATAAACATTTTTGAAAAATGTTCTATATAAAAGGTAGTTTAGAATGGAGAAATTTTCTTCAAAATCTTCGTGTAGCATCCTTATAAGAAATGGTTTTTAACCGACTTTTTGTTTTTACTTTCTCCATTACGTACAGTAAAGTAGAGGAAGTATTGTATTCTGCCCAAATGGTGAAGCTCCCTGAAGGGTTTTTCTAACACATAGGGCCACTAGGCTCACTACACTCGAGCCTTTGTATGAGAAGTAAACCGTTAGTTTCATGTAATGTTTATTTGCACGTAAAAGAACCTTATACCTTGAAAGAGACGGTCCTTGTCGACTATTTCATGGCCGCAGTGTCTTGCTCCTGCCCCGTGGTGCTATATTTTGGGCGGTGGACTAATTACCTGCCACTATGCATGTCTAGTGACGGAATCAGCGACTGATAAGAAAAACCACTACTAGGGTATGTCTATATGCCAACAGTGACACAATAATGGATGTTTAGTGTATCCTTATTTGTTCACGCGGACATTGGAAAATATTAAGGTTATTACCTACCTTTGCCACAAGTCTTCTTTTTCATTTCACATTGGCTGGGATATATAACGCCATCAGAACCACACACAGGCTCTCCCCCACCAGCTGCAGGGCATATCCGAGGACAAGATGAATCTCGAGCTGCGAATGCTTCACCTGCAAACAAACAAAACACTCAATTTTAGTACCCCCTTCTCTGACACACATTTTGTTTTTCATTTTAATAAATCTGAAGCCGTTTCCTTTGTTTCTTATCAAAGATAACATCAACAATAATATCACCACACCTATAATAGTAATAATAATAATACTAACGTTGTGATGGTGGGATATTCTTTATTTTATGTCCCTCAAAATGTATGTCTAAGTCCAACACCAGATAGGCTTTCACGGTACCTGCCAAAGTTACCCAGGAATAACAGTGCAGGTAACCTCGATAGTTGCAGAGCTATTCGCTGGGTTTCCCCAAGCATTCATTCCTCCAGCTGCTCCATCGTTACCTTTATCTGACCAAGGCATCCACTTGTAAGTGGAGATACAAGTAGGGTCAATAGAGGAAGGAGAAAAATTTGTGTATCTGTTACGCTTTATCACTTAGGGAAGACTCATTTAAAATAAAGAGGACTTCAGCAGCTATTCACAGGAAACTGAAGATATGCCTACATTTGACTGGTAAATCAAAATCGTAAGAGCCATTTTTGAGAAAATAAACAGTTAAGAAACCTTTTGTATATAAAGGGTGCTTTGGAATGAGGTATATTTTTAAAAATCTTCCAATCACATCCTTTCAAGAGACGGAAGTTAAATATTAAATTTGGTATTTAATCGACCTTTCGTTTTAGTTGTGATTCACACACAGAGAGACAGAGAGAAGGGCCTTTTTCGAGAAATACTTGATTTTTGAATTCAGAGAGTTTCAAAACATGGCTGTATTTTGGGCGAAATCTTGGTATCCAATTTTTGGGTGGAATGTAATACTTCCTCACTCCACCTAAGGGTTGGTTCACTACCCGGCAACGGTAACCAGAACGGTAATGAGAACGGGCAGCAAAGCAGAGCAGCATTCAACACTTTGCCTCATAACAGCCTGGCAACGAGAACGGGAAGCTATATTATCGATAGAAGGTAGAGGTCGATGTTACGCATTGGGAATTCATTTCTTTCTAACTGAGCAATGATATATTTTTTTTCTAACTTGCGACCAGGGAGAGTCCTAGCGGCTGTTTTATGGCACGACCACCTGGAATAATTCTAATTCTTAAGTATAATACGTAGAATATGAACCTAACATGCTGTGTCCGATAACGGACAAATAAATTAAAACTTGGCTGTCTTCTTTACCGTTCCCGGGGCCCGGGAAAGCTTCCCATCGCTTGTGAACTTTCCCATTTAAATACACGTATTTCAACTTTCTTGTTTTGGTTAACGTCACCGTTACCAGTGGCTCCGCTCTAAGAAACGCACTTTTGTAGTACTCCGCGCAGCACGTGCACAGAATATGCAATCGATATGCGATAATTACGGAGTTCAGTAAAGTGATTAGCTTTTATTTGCAACAACGGTGAATATGTAGTGTATTGCAATGAAATCATTAAACACATATATTCAGGAATTTTGAAAGAAATAACACAAAGAAAAGAAGGGAACTATTTGTGTTGTGGTCAGGGAGCAGTAAGAGCGTTCACTGCTTGCGGCTGCCTCTCACCTTTGTTTATTTCTAGTGTGTTTCTTATTTCGGGAAGAGTATCTTCTTACAATCCGAGGGGCATTGTAATTTCAGTCAATGTTTAATTTTAATTGCACGTGAAACGTTTAAATAACTGGAAACATTGCAGGTAATTGACAGGCTTTACTAGGTTATGCATCCCATTTTGTTTGAGGTTATGTAAAGCGAACGATGAACCATTGTGTTGACCATTTCCTTGAAATCCTGAAGGTGTTTTTAGATTTACACATAATAATTACTGATAACGATGTTGTTAAAAAAAAGAATTATATTTCTATGAATTGAAGAAGATAATTCATTAATATTTCACGGTGGCATTAACAGACAGCTGAGGTACGTAATTAGTAGGCGAACATGCGACTTCGAGGAACTAAGGTTAACGTATTTTGCCTACTGTTCTCTGGAAGAACTAACTGCTTTGGTTACATTCCACTAAGTAAACGTGTTGCAACGTGAGGTAAATGATCCAGTTATGTCGCTTTAGCGATATGTACATAGGCATGACGCAACATTTGAAATTCTGAACTGATAAAGCTAGTTTTTTCATTTTTTCTACTACGTACAGCAAGTAGGTAAAGTATTGTATTCCACCCAAAAATTTGATGTCGAGACTTCACCGGAAATGCATGTTTGAGGCACCTGAATCCGAAAAAAAGCATTTTTAGAAAAAGGTCCATGTGTCTGTCAGTCTGTGGACAGAATAACTCAAAAACGAAGTCGGTTAAAAACCAAAGTTGGCATTTAAGTTTAATATCTTTCAAGGATGCGACAGGAAGATTTTGAAGCACATTCCTTTACCCTAAACTACCCTTTACGTAGAACATTTTTCGAAAATTTTGTTTTTATCAAAAATGGCTCTAACGATTTTGATTAAAATACTCAGCGTTTAAGATATTTTTTATGATAAATGAAATGTATATTTTGAATTTTCTGGCTATAGCCCATGTAGTCCTATTTACTCTTGATGACTTTTGCATAACTGGTAAACCGTAATAGATAGACAAAATCTTACTGTACAAGAAATGTAGATCTTGCTAAAACACACAGTTTATGTCCAATACATTTTTTTTTTTTTTTTTTTTTTTTGTACAGTGAACCGTTTCGGAGATATTCGTTGTTATTTGTGTAAGTTTTGGAGAACTCATACTTCTGTCAAATGGAACATCGTTATTCATATTTATATCTTAGCCGTGCAAAGAGAACAGAATTTGAAAGCTTTAAAAGATTTGACTTTCACACAAAGCCTACTGTATTCTCATATTCCCCTTGTACCTACAAGGAAATAAGCAATAAGATAATTTGTATAAATGTTTATCTCAACTAACACGAAGAAGATATTGGAATAAGAGTTTGTAAGAATGGTTAGTACAAGAGTAGAGAAAGTCATGTGAGTGCAACACATCAGATTTTTTAATATCCTTGCATAATAGAGGGCTCACAAGGATGGAACTATGATGGCGAGAATGACATTAAAACAGAGGTATTAAAGAGTTCCATTTGGAATTGGTTCAGATTCCCAAGCACGTTTTTTGGAGGTCAGAAACCTCGTGGGGCGTTCCTGTTCTGCACCGTTTCAACTTCAAAAGAGGAAATGATTAAAACAACCAAATAGACGTATGTATGTATGCAGCACAAAGGAATCTTCGGGGAAACTCTAATGTATGGTTGTCTTCTGGATGATGTTCAGAAATATAGGGCGGGTACTGAATTAATCACGATTTGTGGCGGGCGACCTTTCTCTTTCCTCTGTAACGGCATTGCACTCACTTGTTATTCTCTTACTCTCGGAAAGTAAACCTAATGTTGAAATGCAAATTTATGGTTATAATAAAATTTAAACTGAAACTTTGCTGACTATTTTGTACGCAGAGGCATTACTTTATCATATACAATTTACTGCCCGGTCATTCTTTTGTTTTGTACGATTCTAGAGCATTCTTTTGTTTAGTTGGTGTCACGAACTGTACCCCAAAAATCTCTGAAAAACAATTTATTACCCATTACAATCGATTAACAAGCAAAATGGCACTACATTTTAATTTGACAACTGTGTTGTTAACAATTCTTCGCTTAATAATTAATGTATTTTTCCAGAAAAGGGGTTACTATGTTTTAAAAAATCTGATGTGTTACACTCACATGACACTCTCTACTCTTGTGCTAACCATTCTTACATTTACAGAAATTATCTTATTGCTTATTTCCTTGTAGGTACAAGGGGAATATGGGAATACAGTAGGCTTTCAAATTCCGTTCTCTTTGCACTCTAAGATATAAAAAATGAACGACGATCTCCCATTTGACGAAATTTTAAGTATTCCAACACTCACACAAACAAAGAATATCTCCGAAATGGTTCAGTTCACAAAAAATTCATGTAGATTTGAATTATGTATATCAACAAGATCTGTTTTTTGTATAGTAATATTTGGTCTATCTCTTATGGTTTACCAGTTATGCAAAAATCAAGAGTAAACAAGACTACAGTGGCTATACCCAGAAAATTCAAGATATACATTTCATTTGTCATAAAATATTTTAAACATATGGCATTTTAATCAAAATCGTTTGAGCCATTTTCGAGAAAATCAAAATTTTCGAAAAAAGTTTCCATTTAAAGGGTAGTTTAGGGTTGAAGCAATTTTCCTCAAAATCTAGGATGTAGGTTATATCAAAACCTTGTGTACAATTGCGAATATAAATTGTAATTGTTATGTTGGAGCTAAAAATTATAAGTGTGTGTTATTTATAGGTACTTAAAGAATTTACAAAAATATTCATAGTGGTAGCTAAATGTTTATATGTATGTATTTAGTTTTAGAAAAGTGCATTAATTGTTGGAGTAAAATTAGTAGTACAGTTATTGTTTTGAGTGTTAGAATTATACAAATCTCGAGGTTTCAGTGTTAAGAGAAGTTATAACCCGGTTCCATCACTACTATAGTCCAGATGGAGAAATAGCTACCATTATTTTCTCCCTCACATCTTCACTTCTCCGAAATGTTAACGACTATACCAAGTTCAGTCTTAGGTTTGTCCGCGTCAAAACAAACCCATGTGACCAGTGCACCGTGGTACAACAGGGTAACAATGCGTGCAGGGAAGTAGTCCCATCCTAGTAATCTGAGTTTTAGAATGAATTTATCGTTAAATAATATAATATTCTACACAAATACCTAAGAGTTTAATTAACGCTGATGTATACTGATAAACAGAGCTACAAGTCCCAACATGCAACTCGTGGAATAACCTGATATCCGAGTATTGTTTACAGCCAGCAGTTTCTATTTAGAATCATGGCGGACGGTCGCGGTGAATTTGCTCTTGCGTCTTCGTCGACTTATGTAAAGCATAAGGCGGGAAAACGATTGACTAGTGGTGAAAAAACAATAGTGTTTAACGTGTATTATAAGTTGTGTGAGAAATATCCAACTGTTCCCATCAAAGAAGTAGTGAAATTAACTTCTGAGTTCACCGGTGTTTCGAGTACCAGTATAAACAGTGCTCGTAAAGAAAAAGCTGAAACGGGAAAAGTGGTTACACCCGGGGAAAACGAAAGCGTGTAAAATACGCCATGCAAGAATGTGACGAGTTTGTTAAAAACGCAATTCGTGTCACAGTGCACAATTTCTTTTTTAAAAATGAACCGCCAACAATTGACAAAGTGCTACAACAGGTTAATGCTGATCCAGACTTGCCTAATTTTAGAAGAACTACCTTTTATTAAAGTTAATTATTATAATTATGACATGTGCATCGTTTATTTTGTTGTAACTATCAATCTTATTGTGTCTAGTTACATGTTAGTCACTCTTTAAATTGGTGGAATAAGGTATAATTTCCTTTCTATTACGTACCGCATGCACTCACCACGTGGTTGTGTTGTGACTATTTCTGGCGCGAATGGCGGAAGGATACATTACAACTGTGCACTGGCCACCTGGGTTCAATTTCGCGCGGATCAACCTTAGAATGAATAGATAGTAGTCAGAACTATATTAAATGTTTCTCACCGCCTTCTATCAACCTTGACCGTAAGAAACAAACGACGTTCGTTTAAGCGATTCTAACCTCACATTACTCAAGTCGACGGCCATGTTGCGGACAAACAATAAACATAAGAAATCAGAGATACTACACGGTTCAAATGCGCTGATGTTTACTGGATATTGTGTTTTGAACAACTCTCACGATTTAAACCTTTTTTGTCCTTATTCACGAGTCATTAATCACTGTTCCTTGAAGAGGTGGGGATATAGCTTAATCCTTCACGGCAATAAAATGAGTACTTCACGATTAGAAAAAGAAATTGTTTGTAATGTAACAGTGAACCTGCTGACGGATTAGTTGAAGCGTGGCGTGAGCTGAATCTTGGTTTTCCCGACTATCTTCAGGTTCTGGAAGCTTTTAACAAGGGGGATTTAGAAATTAGGAGCGCTCAGAGGGGACTGTAGTAAAGGGTAGACACTTCGCGCCATCTGTCCGGCACCGCCATACACTACGAACCTAAAAGCGTACCGGAAATTTGCAAAGCAATCGCCTATGTGACAAGGGGAAGCCACGAGAAGTCCAATCTAGTGTGCGCGGTAGACCGGAATCGAACCTGGACCTCCGAAATACGAGTTATCGTTAGTACGTACACAAAACTTGTATATCATGTTTAGTTTACATATCAGAGCTAAGTGAATAGGATAATTTCAGTTATTGCCCTTGTACCTACAAGGAAATTATAATAAAATAATTTATACAAATGTTTGTTTCCATTAATATGAAGAAGACAGAGGAGTAGAGGAAGTCATGTGAGTGTAACACATAAAATGTTTACTTTTATTTATTTAGCAGCTGAAAGTAGAGGTTATGTGACAGAGTCTGTGTCTTTTGGAAGAACAAGGTTTATAAATGACGAAACAATTATCCAGATGGACTGTGTGGTTTTTGAGGTTACTGCTCACAGAAATGTTCTCTCTTTATGATATTGGTATAGATTATAAAACTCTAACGTTACTTTCCATAATGAGACCCACTTAACTTCTACCTTTGAGTCTGTTACTTACTGTCAGTAAGTTTCAAAGTTTTTATGGCCTTGTTTATCGCGATATTGTATTAAGGCTATTTTAATAGAAGCCCTTAAACGTTTACAATATTTAGGATAACCAAAAGAGCCTATAATACACTTTACCGGTTGAACCACAGAGAAAGATTGGGAAAAGTATTATTAAACTAGAGAATGGCGGTCTACTTTCATAGATGGAACTGTTGACCTCCATTTTTCTGAGAGCTGATGTACAAAAAGTAGCATTCTTGTGCAAGGACGATTTAAACCAAAGCTGGAGATACGTACAAGCAACCACAACCGCAGGCATATCACGACCAATAAGGAAGCAAATATAAAGTGTGGTAAAACCTCGGTAATGATGAGGGCAGATCTAGCCCGTTAGTAACTTCAGTGAAAGCATACACGTCTTATTCCATACTTCTCTTATTTTCCATCGATCGTCCATACAGGTCCAAGAAACTCGCAATTTCACACAATGTGGCGATTAGTGCAAAAACTGGAAACGTCAGGTTTCACTAATCTTACAGGAAACAGATTTGCTTAAAGATGTGTGGATTTATGGATCTAGAAAAGGCATTTGACAAAGATAGACATAAGAAGCTTCGGAGGGGCGACTTAGCACTTCGACCTATGGGAGATATTTTGTACCTAAGATGTCCCTGAAATGGAGATATGCAATATCCTGACGGAATGCACAACCTTTGCCCTTCCAAAGACAGGTTTATAACAATATTTATAGTTTCCATAACACTAAACAACCTCTCACTCTGTCTGTATGCGGTGCATACAACACAAGCGGTTCTCGCGAGGTTTTTACAGCAGGTGTAGACGATGAAAATCTGTTAGAATATTTTAATCACTATGAGGTAAATGTCGGTGAGCTTCTACCAGATAGCGACAATATATCAGTTTTTTTAATCACGTCATTCGGGGTACGGCCCCCCCCCCCTCATTTAGCTGCGTTTCCCACCTCTGCCCAGTATAGGCGTCATGAGTGGGGTGCAGTACTTGAGCGTGGGACGTGGTCAGCCGGTTATCCGGTCTACACAACCAGGGGCCGCTACCTCTTAATCAAGTAGCTCCTCAATTGGCCACTCAGGAAACTAACGGGGCTGAGAGCACCCCGCACCAGGTCTTCCAGCGGAAGAAAACCCCTACACCAGTACCAGGAATCGAACCCGATTGATTACTATTATTAATATTTAATAGTGTAGTTTCATATTGGAGAAAGATTAATTACAGCCACTTACGGACAGTACGTTTGTATTTCAGCAGAATATTTTGCAATAATTATAGTCTCTCAAGACTTTAAAATGATAAATCTTGTGAGTATCTAGAAAAATGTATCTAAACTATACTTCCGCACGTCATTCTTTTATAATAATAATTTTCACTAAATTAAAGACATATAGAGTACCATTCTTTCACATTATATAGGTCATATTATTTTAAATGCTTTTTTAAAAATGAATTTTTAAGTTGAAAGTCCGTAAGCCAAATTCACTTTAACATTTTTTTTACCATTAAAGCTAGGTATATTTAGAAGCTATTGAAAGTTATACAAACTGTTGATCGCAGTAAATGGACGTTGGGTTAAAAACAGTTTCACCACTGGCCAAAGTTACTTATACGCAGTTTTCCACAATGATGATTTTCAACATATCAACCCGTCACACTTGTAGACAGGTATGAGCTGGCAAGTCGACCTTTGAGACCACTGGCATAACCTACCGATAATCTACGAGATCTTGGCTTCCCAGCGCGACTAGGAACATGTGACAGGGACAACTTTTGGAGCCGGCTGTACATGTGTACAGTTTTATTTATTCTGTCCAATCCATTCTATTAAGTTAAACGTGCTCAATTATTGTCTCATTTCTTCATTTTTTATGATCTAGAAGAGAGTATCCAACCACTGTTTATAACAGTTTGTTATTTCTACTAAAGGTAAATGTTGCTACGTTGTTAGGGTAATGAAAGGGGAAGCACTACCCCAATCAAGGTGGAGGAAGGATATACGGGTTTTGCACGCACAGCCAACCAGCCCTACTTCCGGTGGTTGTTGCAATTGCTATATCCCTCTTTCCTATCCATCCCCAAAGATTTGGTCAGCATATCCGGAAATTATTAACTTGGTAGGTACAATGGGAGCTGACACTGATATTGTCAACACTCTACTCCCGCATTGCTACGAGGTGGTTAAAGATAAACTGAGATAAAGCAAATAAAACACTTTCATAAGGACGCCTACGTGTAGTTCAGTTCGGGTTGTGTCTTAGACCCGGTATTACAAACAAGGTTTAAACTCCTGGCTAGGTTTAAACTATAGTCTAAGGTCTTCTTTCGTTTTATAAGCGCTAATCTTTAGTAGAACTTAACAACAGTTTAATGCTATATGTAATATGGCGGACCCGGCTTAACATTTGTGTGTGAGTAGTAAGATTTGTCTATCTCTTACGGTTTACCAATTATGCAAAAGTCACCCCGAATGAAGAGAAATTATTAGGCCATTCCCAGAATAATTAAATACATGTCGTTTTTCACAAAAATATCTTAAACATATGGTATTTTTTATCAAAATCACTAGAGCCATTTTTTAGAAAATAACAAATTTCCAAAACTATTCCATGTAGTAAAGAGAGGAGCATTTTCTTCAAAATCTTCGTTTCGCATCCTTAGAAGTGCTGAACTTAAATACCATGTTTGGCTTTTAACCGATTTTTACTTTCTCTACAAGGTATAGTAGGTAGAGGAAATATTCTATTACACCCAAAAATTCAATGTCCAGATTTCACTGCAAATGAAGGTTTTGAGACCCCCTGAATCCACAAAAAAAAAAAAAAAAAAATGTTTAGAAGAAAGGTTCGCGCGCGCGCGTGTGTGTGAACGGGAAGATTTCGAAGAAAATTGCTCCACCCCCAAACTTCCCTTTACATGGAAAATTTTGATTATTTAAAAAATGACTAACTAGTTTGATTAAAATGCCATTTGTTTAAGATATTTTATGGCTAATGAAATATATATTTTGAATTTTCTGGCTACAAGAACATCTAGTTGTGTTCACTCTTAATGAGGTTTGCATAACTAGTAATTTATGTCAAATGTGAAGTGAACCATATCGGAGAATTTCCTTGTTGTCAGAATTTTGCAATACTTAGACTTTCTCAAGTCGTTATTTATTTTTTATCTCTTAGTCATTAAAAGAGAGCGGAATTTTAAAGTCATAATATAGCGACCACTTAAAACATATGACTATTACTTAAAGCCTACTGTATTCCCCTTGCACCTACAAGAAAATTAGGGATACAATAATTTCTACAAATCTTTATCTCTATTAATATGAATTAGATATAAGAATACGTGTTTGTAAGAATACAAGTGTAAGAGTAGAGAAAGTCATGTGAATGCAACATATCAGGTTTTGTTTTAATTCAGAAAGTCTCAGAACACGCATTTCCAGTGAAATTTCGGAATCAAATTTTTTTAAAAAATGAAGTCATAATGGCGGCTTTTTCTTGGGAACAATTACTCATCGGCAGTGATGCTCACTTGTATTTGTATAACTTTGGGTTTGTTTACGCATACAATAAATTTGTTGGTAATCAAAACACAATATACGGAAATGTAGGTCTGAAGAACCTCAAAGGATTCTGGGAAGAAGAAACATTTCCATGTTTTATAGCTCCGTGCTTTTTATGGGTTAGACATATTGTCACGCTAGGTAAGAAATGTTATTATCCAGTCCTGTGTTGAATTTATGAGCCATTTCCTGGGTCTTTTTAATAGCGGTTAAGACCCCATTCCTTTTGTGCTAGAATACGGAAATACATTCAGCTATAAACGTTAGAGTAGGTAACAGCAAATCTGGCTTGTGATTAAGAAACAGTGCGCTCTGAGACACAAGAAATTGTGACCACGTAGAGGGAATCAGCCGAGTACTATTTGTCAATAGTTACAATATATAAATATTTACAACAAGAAAAACATCTCAAATAAAACCAAAACCAGACACTACGTATAACACAGTAATCAAACCACAATGTCTATATGCTATAGAGTGTATGTTTTCCTTTGGAACAGAACAAATAGAAGCATTAGAAAAGAAGGAACTGGAGAAAGAGAGTTTAGACTCAGGAAAAATGAACACCTGCATAAAAGTAAAGAATGTGAAAATATTTCAGATAAGATGAGGAAAAGAAGAATAAGATGGTTTGGTCAGCTGATGATGGATAATAACAGACTTAAAAAACAAATTTTCAACCATATATACGAAAGTAAGAATAGTAACCAATGGATGCAAGGAATAAGCAAATACTTAAATGAAATGGAATTAATACAGGATAGAACAACGTTAAGAAACTTAACACAACATTTCGGAGGTTTCCGGTTGAAAAACAACGAAAACAACTACGATAGGACAGAAGAAATGAAAAATATAAGAAGTGAATGTAAATGCAGTGGGTTGCATACCGTGGCTCGTGGGTGAAACGAAGGAAAAAAATATGGGCTATAGCCAGAAAATTTAAAATATACTTTTCATTTGTCATACAAATATCTTAAACATGTGACATTTTAATCAAAATCGTTACTCATTTTCAAGAAAATCAAAATTTTCCCTGTAAAGGGTAGTTTAGGAAGGGGCTATTTTCTTTAAAATCTTCGTGTCGCATCCTTGAAAGACATTGAACTTAAATACCAACTTTGGTTTTTAACAGACTTTTCATTTTTGAGTTATGCTGTCCACAGACTGACAGACACACACATGGACCTTTTTTCTAAAAAGGCTTTTTTTTTATTCAGGGGTTCTCAAAACACACACACACACACATATCCGGGTGAAATTTCGACATCGAATTTATTGGGTGGAATACAATACTTCCTTCTACTTATCAGTAGAGAAAGTAATAACGGCCGATGACTATGTTATCAAGATTTCCACACCAAACGATACTGAGTTCAACAGTTCTTCTCGTCCATTTGAATCTTTCACATGCACAATAATGCACATTACTTTTATTAACTTGTTTCATTCCATACTTTATTTTCTCCCCTAGTTTGTTTTCTTTTTTAACAGCTCAACAATTTTATTTGAGGGGAAAAATGCTTTAATAGAAGTTTATGGTAAGAAACCAGAATATACAAAACATTACCATGGTTTCATTTAAAATTCTGAGGTTGGGGCCCATGGGCTCCGTGAGGGGTCCCATGAAAATATTTTCCGTATTACAATTTGCTCCTATAAGATTTGGAATTGTTGGCATGTGTAACACTTTATATGGGTCACCCTGTATATTGTTAATGCCACTATCATTGCCAGGATTACGGTTGTGAAGCTACCGTAGACTATGATAAGTCAGTGTAGACTACGGTTGTTCTTGTAGTCTAGTAGAATTGGTCTCTCAAGAAGATACCGCATTACCTGTATGTTAGGTGTGTTGTATACCTATCAGGCGTTCCTTACCTCATATTGATCGCGTTAAGTGATCACGTTTTACTGAGTCTAATATGAGAGGTAGAACTGCAACTTAAAAGACAAAAATAATAGTAGATCACCATTGGGGTAATTGTCTCTGATGAGAAACTGCCTTTGTGGTTTACCTGAAAAAATACGAACTGGTTTGAGAATTCAGTGTCATTCTAGCACGTTGTCACAGTAGCTTAATGGTTACAGCACCCACCTGGTAACGCAGGGTTTGTGGTTCAAATCCCAGCTGTGACATTCACTTTTTAAGTTCCAGTTCTACCTCTCAAATATTGCCCACACACGGCTTGTGTGTTTAAAAACACCAGCATTAAGTTTGTTAGCATAAATAAATAATGATTGCTTCTGTGTGTGTGTGTGTGTGTGTGTGTGTGTGTGTGTGTGTGTGTGTGTGTGTGTGTGTGTGTGTATGTGCGGGGCTCGCTGGTTGAATATATACTATTATTATTCGGTTTAGGGCTCCCTTTCGTTTAGAAAACAAGCAATGTTGATTAGAAAGAAAAACTGGGCGCTGGTGAAGTGCTATAGCGCCTGTGACAAAAACCCTAACGTCATAAAGTAGCCAGCAGTCGGAGTTTCCTAGAAGGTTTTTTCCCCAGTAGAAAAGGAGTGGCTAGGTCTTGACAATGTGTGTAATTGCGGCGGTTCCACCCAGTAGGTATGTGACAAACCTGTGTGCTGGTCCAGCTCTATAATTTAGAGCCGGTTTACATGCTTACCACATGTCCTTGGTGGTGGTGGCAGAGATTCATCTTATACAATTAACTCCATTCTCTGCTTGTGGTGGCTTGAACCTTGCACATTCGCTGCTACTTGTCCAGGATCAAACTTTACAGCTTTTGTTGTCCAATTGTTTACAATGCTTTTAAAGACTTTGAACGCCTTAAAAGCAAGTGATTTTTCTGGTAATAGTCTCTGACCTTCTCTTTATTCTAAAGTAGAAGACCCGGTGAACTTCGTACCAACTAAAACTGATTTGATTGTAACTCTTAATAAGTGATTATCTATCCTAAGCAATCTTCCAACCCCAATTCACTGAGATCAATACGAGAAGTAGCTCGCCGCGCATTTCACTGACTTCGGTGACCTATGTCAGTTTGTCCTCTCCTTGGCACTGCAATGAACTCTGTAGATCGACACGGAATTGTGTCCACAGTCTCTCAAATTTGTTTAAATTAGCTTGAGAACTTTTCAATATTAAAATGTTCAAACTAATTTCTCGAGTGTGTGTGTGTGTGTGTGTGTGTGTGTGTGTGTGTGTGTGTGTGTGTGTGTGTGTGTATGTGTCTGTCAGTCTGTGGACAACATAACTCAAAAACGAAAAGTCGGTTAAAAACCAAAATTTATATTTAAGTTTAATGTCTTTCAAGGATGAGACACGAAAATTTGAAAGAAAATTACTCCACCCTAATCTACCCTTACATGGAAAATTTTGATTTTCTTGAAAATGGCTCAAACGATTTTGATTAAATTGACATGTTCAAGACATTCTTAATGCAAATGAAATGTATATCTTGAATTTTCTGGCTATAGCCCCTGTAGTCGTATTTACTATGGACGGCTTTTGCATAACTGGTAAATCGTTAAAGATAGACCAAATTATACTATACAAAAAATGTAGATCTTGTTAAAATACACAATTTATGTCTGAATAAAATTTCTTGTAGGGTGAACCATTTCGGAGATATTCCTTATTATGTGTGTGCGTTTCGGAAAACTTAAAACTTTCGTGAAATGGATCATCGTTGTTCATTTTTTATATGTAGAGTGTGCAAAGACAACAGAATCTGAAAGCTTTAAAAGATTTGACTATCGCTCAAAGGCTACTGTATTGTAATATTCCCCTTGTACCTACAAGGAAATAATATAATTTACGCAAATGTTTATCTCAACTAACACGAAGAATATATAGGAATAAGAGTTTGTAAGAATGGTTAGTACAAGAGTAGAGAAAGTCATGTGAGTGCAACACATCAGATTTTTTATAAGAATTTAACGTTTTGAGACGTTATCTACCATCAGTTGAAGTAGAGAAACACGTATTTTTGCAGAAAATGTAATGTTATATTTGAAATGTTAAAGGGGTTTTCTGAGTAAGGAGATGTAGGTATAGGAAGAAGAAAGGGTCAAGGTAAAGAGTGAAGTGGTTGTAAAAATAAGCGATCATGTAACAAGGACTTCCGTGTTATGGCAAGTCACGACTGTGTGCGGGTGACTTAACTCCCCCACCCCACCCCGAGTAGAGGTACACAGGTGTTTCTCATGAAAACTTGAAATGCAGGATCACCAAACTGACAACGACTCTACGTTTAAAACACAAAATGATAAAATGTTCTTATTACCCAAATAATGAATATTGATATAGGAATTATTTATATGTAGGTTAATATATACGAGGAGAGATTGTTAAAGAAAATAACATATTTAAAAAAAAATTGAAGTCTTGCATTCACATGACTTTCTCTGCTCTTCTACTGACTATTTTTACAAACTCTTATTACTTTATCTTCTTCGAGTCAGTTGAGATAAACATTTGCAGAAATTATCTTATCGCTTATAATCACATCTTTTAAAGATTTTAAATTCCGTTCTCTTTGCACGGCTAAGATATAAAACAAAAGAATAACGATGTTCCATTTGATGAAAGTTTAATTTTCAAAAACTGACACAAATAACAACGAATATCTCCGAATTGGTTCACTCCACAGAAAAATTTAGTTGGACATAAATTGTAAGTTTTAAGGAGATCTGCATTTTTGTACAGTAAGACTTGGTCTATCTCTTACGGTTTACTAGCTATGCAAAAGTTATGCAAAGTCATATTTCATAGTTCTTAAACATACTGCATTTTAATCAAGGTCGTTAGACCCATTTTCGAGAAAATAAAAATTTTCCACGTGAAGGGTAGTTTAGGGTGGAGAAATTTTGTTCAAAATTTTCGTGACGTATCCTTGAAGGATATTATACTTAAATACCAACTTTAGTTTTTAACCAACTTTTCGTTTTGAAGTTATGCTGTTCACAGACTGAACGCGCGCGCGTGTGCGAGGACCTTTTTCTAAAAATGCTTTTTTTATACAGGGGGCCTCAAAACGTATATTTGCGGTGAAATCTCGACATCGTATTTTTGGATGGAAGTAACCTACTTGTACGTGGTGGAGAAAGTAAAAGCAACTTTGTCAGCATAGTCTGGTTTTATCTCAATACACCTAGCGCAATGTTTATCCCATCTTTTAACCGTTCCAAAAATACACTTTTTGAAAGTCTGCAAACATATGTTTGTTTGGATAATGTTTCGTATGTATAATGTTGGGTACCTTGATAAATAACACCAGAACATTATTGTTTTAAAACAATTATATTGCTTCCTAAAACTGTTAAAACACGTAAATAACTTTTTTCCAATCTGCTTAGATAGCAGACGCTATACACAGAAGGCACGCGGTAGGGGAAAGCGGGGAAAGTGGTATTGCCAACGTATGAGAAGCAGGAAGTGGCGCGGACTTGCTTGTGTTTCGAGTGCCCATATTGGCAACATCTCGACATGAGAGGGAAGGGACAAGCAGGAGACGAACGCTCCCATGATGCCTTGCGTGAAGAGCGCCGCCACAATTTCCTTCAACTGCGCAACTTTGTGCACCTTGCGTCAATTAAGTGTAGTTGCAGACATTTATACAAATAAATAACATATTGTGTGTGTCAATTGTTTTTTCTAAAGGTGTATTCATAATACTTATACAATAAAACTGTGCAATATATGCGACAAAATCCATTTCAAAAGTTTTGGTAAATACGAAATGTTCTGATTCTGTCACAATGTCTTCATTGGATATGAATTTCTTCCCAATGACAACATTTTTCAGGTTTGCAAATTGAGAAAACTCGCTTGGAGCCAAGCTAGAGAATATGATAGATGTATGCGTGGGTGCATTATCTGATGAAAGAGAACTTGTCCTTCATCAGATGGGATCCTTCCTCAGTTCTTTGTCAAATTATTCCAGTATTGCGGTATAATATGAATATGCTATCGTTTTACCCTTTTCTTTGTAGTGGATGAAAATTCCAAAAGAGCTGCCATGATTTTTCTTGCTGACGAGACGTTTTTCTCTTTGTTTGAAACATGTTCGTGAAAGTCATCCACTGCTTGGATTGTTGGTTTGATTCTAGTTGAAAGTAATGTATCAACTGCCGCAAAAACTTACTTGGATTGCGCTGGAACATGTTCAAACATTTCTGTGAAATGGCGACACGGTTCCGCGTGTTGTCAACTGACAGAAGCTACTGAAAGCTTTCTCATGCCCATATATTCGTGCACAACATTGTGACAAACGACAAAAACGTTCTGTGACTTTTCTATCATTTTATTTTCTTCTCTAAAACTGAAGCAGAGAAAGGCAGTTATATTTTATCGTTAACACAGTTCTACAGATTTCTCTCTTTCGGTTATCTTCGCTTGCTTCGACGATTACACTCATTAAAACTGCATAATTTCACAAGAATGTACGAAGATAACAGTTTGTTACTTGTAAGATGCGTAGAGTAACTTATTTGTGACGTAGATTCGGTAGTAATTATGGGACATCAAACAGGGTTTCGAAATAATTAAATTATTTAGAATAATTGAAGTAATACTCCGAGCTGCTCTTTCAGAGGTGCAGTAAGTCGACAACAATGCGTTGAGGTTGGTCAGGGAATTGAACCGGTTTCTGGATGTAAACATGTCGGTGGCTTGTAAACAAGACGCAGGGTGTTGTAATGTTTTGGGAGTTAAAGGTTCTGATTGGCCTACACTCGCACAGTAAACATGGAAGGACAGAGCATGGTATTTGTTTACGCTCGGGAGACGCGCCGCTGCAGTGTTTGTTTATGTAGGTACTGACCTAGTGAAAGTGACACCCATACAATCTGCAGTGTTGCCAGCTTGTTTTAGACAAAACTAAAATATCTCCGTAGGAAATGGTGAGAGACAAAAACATAAGATATAAAAAGTGCTCCAAATACCGAGATCTATCACTGGTTTAAATTAATGTAATGACTTCCCTTCCACCCGATATACACACACTCTTCTAACAGCTGCCTTGTTCAACACCCTACGAGTCCATCACAAAAATAACACTCTCTCGCCCTCTTGCATCCTTATATAGGCGAGAATGACGTAGCATGGAGTTTTCGCTAAATTCACCTTTTCTCGAACCTCTCGTAAATAAGCCGGCAGCCAAAAGTCTCGCGAACACTCTGGAAACCCTTTGTTCTGCCGCGGCCATTGTCGTATTTATAAAAATATTAGTGTGTGCACGCGCGTGAAGTAGATATAAGAATAAGCTTTTTAAAGAATAGTTTGTTGATTAATGAAAGTCATGTGAAATTAACCTCAGTTTTTTTGTATGTAGCTCTACATAATGTAGTCAATTACATGATGGGTGCCAAAGAAGCGTGTTAATGAATTGGAATGCAAGGTCGTGCCTTGCTAACTGATTTTACTCGAGTAGAATTACAAAGTTAGGTTAGCTAACACTGTGTTATTAATATTCATGAATGTGTGAGTGTCTCAAGGTTCAGTTCATTCATCAAATTTAATAGGCAGGAATATTCACACTTGAAGATATAATTACATAGGTATTATCGGCGCCCTATCGACCTCCTTCAAGCGTCAGGCTATTTGGACCAGCTCGTTTATCTTAAGTGGTGTAGGTTGCTATTTAAAGCCTCCACAATAAGACAAACGTTGGCAATCAAGGAACCTGGTCAGTAACCCCTCAAGAATCTCAGATACCGGTCTCTCCTGTCGAGAACTTCGCGTTAGTCGCATAGGATGGAACAAAAGCGCTGCACACATTCACAAACAGCCTGTAGGTACATCTTAAGCTTAAGGTCTGAAATTTTATGCAAACTCCTACTATCCCAATTCCAACCATCATTAACACCAATACTCCGGATCGCTTTGGGGGGGGGGGGAAAATACATAAAAAAGACATTTGTGTGCCAACCATTTCTTTATTAAACAGAGTTGGTGTTGTTCGACTTTTATCATAGAATCCGAATTTTGATGACTTTCCATCTTTTTATAACGATGATAGGACAGTGCTATGTGGAAAATATGTGGCTTACAATATTCTGAGTGAAATTAAACCAAGTTTAACGGCCATTTTTCTGTACTATTACACACACACATCATAGGGCATTTTATGTTATTTTTAAGAACAAATCCAGCTTTTGTAATTTTTCCTAAATTTGGTTCCAGTTTCTTATATTGAATCAACTTTCAAAGCCTCAAAATTTGAAATTTCTTGGAAATCCATTGGAATGTGTCTCATTTATCTATATTTGTTAAATATTTGGACTCGTTAACCTAAGATCAATGCATCCAATTACGTTTATTGTAAGATAGAAAGATCCTCTAAAGGAATGGGGGATAAATCTACCTGCTACTTATGAGAGTCGCATCACGCCTACTGCTACAATGCGATCTTCAAAGAGCAGAAGCTAGTGGTTGAGATGATATTTGTATTCCATCATTCCCAAAGTAAAAACAAGTGTTTCTGTGAAACTGAAACTCGAATAAAATTGTTGAAACCGGTTGCAGTAATCTAAGTGGTGTGGAACGTGAAGTGGGCAAATTTGAGAAGTAAAGTAAAGCCGGTTGTTCCGTGTCGATTTATGGTCCTCAAGAGGTCCCTGAGCAAACTCAAGCAATACAGAATGGGACGCTGAGAACTATAGGTAACAGTTAACATAAAAATCCTGCTTCTCAACAAAAATACTGCGGGGTTCTTTCAAGTTCTACAATCAAATGACACTTTACAGTAGCTACTGCACAAAATATAAACATTGCTTTGTATTCTTAATACCAGAACTGTAATTCAGCGAAGCACAACATTAATATGTATAACTTGAGTAGAACTAATACTCCCTGCTCCATTTATTGCTAGTACTCGTATTTACCAGAACGTGTTTTGTTAGGACCTTCCTAACCTCACCAGTTCATGTCCATTGTTGGGTTTGGATTTATAGAACTCCTTGGTGACGATTGAGGCGCCTCCCTCGCTGACCTGATGAACTTGAATACCAAATTTGGTATTTTCGTTTTGGGGTTATACCTATTGTTCACAGACACACTGACCTTTTCTCTAAATATGCCCTTTGTTTCCGGAGAAATCTCTGTGCTGAATTTTTGTCAGTCCGTGGACAGCATAACTCACAAACGAAAAGTCGGTTAAAAACTAAAGTTGGTATTTAAGTTTAATGTCTTTCAAGGATGCGACACGTAGATTTTGAGGAAAATAGCCCCACCCTAAACTACCCTTTACATGGAAAATTTTTCGAACATTTTGATTTTATTGAAAATGGCTCTAACGATTTTGATTAAAATGTTATATGTTTGAGATATTTGTATGACAAATAAAATGTATATATTGATCTTTCTGACTATAGACCATGTAGTTCTGTTTACTCTGGATGAGTTTTCAATAACTCGTAAACCATAAGAGATAGACAAAATCTTACTGTACGAAAACTGTAGGTCTCGCTAAAACACACAATTTATGTCTCAATAAATTTTTTTGTAGAGTAAACCATTTTGCAGATATTCCTTGTTATTTGTGTCATTTTCGGAAAACAAAACGTTCGTGAAATAGAACATGAAAGCCTTCATTGTTGCCCTTGTATCATATACAGTTTATTCTTGGTCGTCCTCCGTGGGCTAACTTCTGGACCCCAAAGTCACGGGTTCAAATCCAGTGGAGGGTGATAGATTTTTTCGGACGTAAAAATGCTGAGTTAGCATGGCTTTCTTTGTAAGGGAAGTGAAGTCGATGGTCCCGTGTAGTAGATTTATGGCACGTAAATGAAACCCCAAGTCTGATGAAGAGGCCTCTGAGCACTTGGGACGCAGAGCTGTTGGTAAGTATGGAGCTAAGTTTGTGGAGCAGCCTGTAGTGCTGTAGACATTGTTACTTTCCCATAACGTATCGATGATGAGGAACAATTAGCAGACGTTTGTCTGCTTCTGTGAATTGCCAGGTTACAGTACCGTTCATTGTTGTTTGGCAAACTTTTTTCTCGTTTTCTAACGGTGTTGTGGAGATGATGTTACTCTTTATCTGTCGTAGAGAGATGCTGCAGACCAGAAAAGTGAAGTGAAGGAAGCACTCACTCACTTCCTCTATTTCTTCAAATGTTATGTTATGATGATACACTGCTTATATCCTGGTTCGGTGAACGCATTACTTGCAAGCAGTGGCGTATCACCAACACAGACATGACGACGTTCTTAGTGCCTCGATTTACCTACAGCACATGTTCTGTCCTTCCTTTGATCATCAGGAGCCTCTAAGGTAAAACACACCACATGTGTTCGAAAGTTGCTGATGTTTCACGTTGCACCAATGAGCGTGGCACTTCAGGCAATTAAATCAAAGAAATAATAAATGACGGACAGTTATTAACTCCAGGTGGAGTGAAACGGAGCGTTGCAACATCTCCCCTGTTTGCTGTCTCGTTCTGTTGGTCCTAACTGTCCACACGTGGAGTGCGAACGCTTACTTGGAGAAAAGGTGACAAAGTTGCTTTTCGTGACACTAAATACTTTTGTCTTGTCACCCGGCTTTGACGCACTGCATGTTAAGTGTTACAATAGCACAATTATACCCCAAATTAGTCTAATCAGGTTAATTAAGTCGCTCTAGCCTAGCTTCGAACTCGGGACCTTTTGAATGTGAGATGGACACGCTACCCCCAAACCATAGAGGCGGGCCATGTGCCCCCGGAAGGAAGGAGTGAGGTGAGAGGACAGTAAGAGTACCTGGACCTAAAGAGAGTCAACAGAGGGCAGGGTCCCTAACAGCTATACGTATTTCATTGGCTGGAGATCACAACTCTTCCCATTTGAAAAGCACTGTAGGTGTTTCCTCTGTCAACGTATTCTGTCCTATGCCATATTATACACGAGTAACCTCGACCTTTACTGTTCCAAGAATATTTATTCTCCCCAAGCAACAAACACGGCCAGTACAAGAACTGTCTTAATATAAAGTTTAGAGCCTAATGCACGCACCAAGTTCTTCGCTTTGTTCTCCATCTTTAGGTTTTTCAAATCAGGAGTAGGTCTTTGTTTTTCACCTAACTCTAACTTATCACTGAATAGGTTTATTAAATAAATTTGATATAACACCACTTTCAGAATCACCCAAAATTTGAATATTCAACGGCAGCATTCACTTAAACGCACTCAAATTCCTTTCTTAGTTCGTGGGTTATTATTGATTCCTCTGTCGTTGATGAATGTTAGTCATTTCATTATTGTACATTCACGTGTATGTAGTTCATGGAGGATACGCCACTGGCTGCAAGAGAGATGCCTCTCCGGAAGAAGCTGTAAGTATGTACGTACAGTAACTGTAAAGCCCTGTTACGGATTCCTCAAGAGTGCGCTGCAGTTCTGCATTCATCTTCAACTCTCACATGAGCAAACTTCAGTCTAGATCACTTCACACAAATAATTATCACAAGAATATAATAACACATTTCATTTAACCGACAAATTCTCGAGCGGAGCGTAAATAAAACATGAATTTAAATACTATATCACAAACATTTGACACAAAATGTTAAGCTCTATTAAACCTAACCTAAAATATATGCAATACCATTAGTGCAGTTCCATTTATTCAATACTGCCAACTGAGCAAAACGAAAGAACAAAACATTAACGAATAACCTTTTTTTTCTGGGAAAATACATTAAATTAAAACAACAAGAGTTAAAAACAGTTGTCAAATTGAAATGGACTGCTATTTGCTTGACAAAAAATGGACGTCGAGCTTGCAGCTGTAGATGTAATTTATGGGATCCAATTGGCGACACTGAATAAACAAAAGAATGACGTAATCATAAATGGTGCAAATGTTTGAGTTTTGAAAAACTTAAACTTTCGTCAAATGTGACAACGTGATTCGTTTTTACTTTTTCTACTGGTAAGTAGAGGAAGTATTGTATTTCACCCAAAAATTCGATGGACAATACAGCTCAAAAACGAAAAGTAGGTTAAAAACCACAGTTGGTATTTAAATTTAATGTCTTTCAAGGACGCTAGATGAAGGTTTCAAACGAGATTCATCCACCCTAAACTAACCTTTACAGGGAAAATTTTAGAAAATTTTGATTTTCTTGAAAATGGCTGTAACGATTTTGATTAAAATGTCACATGTTTGAGATATTTTTATGGAAAATGAAATGTGTATCTTGAATCTTCTGGCTATAGCCCATAACTGGTAAACCTCAAGAGATAGACCAAATTTTACTATACAAAAAAATGTAGGTCTTGCTAAAACACACAATTTATGTCTGAATAAATTTGTTTGTAGAGTGGACCATTTCGGAGATATTCCTTGCGTTTTGGAGAACGTATACTTCTGCCAACTGAAACATGGTTAAAGTTTTGGGAGGTGCGATTAGACCGTTTCCCTTATACAGGAGTGCAACGTATCGAATTGTCTGGTGCCTTTTCCCATAACGTAACGTAACGTAACGTACATTGACTTGGAAGACAATGTAATTAGAGCATTTAGCGGTATAAGGTGTCGAATATCACGGCGAACCTCGCTCCAGTGACTATGCAAGGTCGTTGGCCGTGAAGTGTTCCCTCTTAATCAACTTCAATTTATCTCTCCTTGGAGACAACCAAAAGACGCTCTCCAAATCATGGTTAAGTCCTTCCAGACATGATGGTCATTGTGCATTAAGTGAGGGCCCCTGATGGCGCGGCGCCTGCACTCTTCACTGGCGACAGCCATGTACAGAACTCATGTCCTCAATCCTTATATGGAATATCGTTATTCATTTTTCTATAATTATGTTAAGCGTGCAAAGAGAACGGGATCTCAAAGCTTTAAATGATTTGACTATCGCTCAAAGGCTACTGTATTGCCAAAACAAAATGAGCTATAAGGTAACTTCTGCAAATGTTTATCTCGACTGACATGAAGAAGATAGAGGAATAAGTGTCTGTAAGAATGGTTAGTACAAGAGTAGAGAAAGTCATGTGAGTGCAACACATCAGATTTTTTTATATTAAGCAGTACCAAAGAAGTCACTACTGAATAGATGTGTAACCATAAGATGATTATTGCTTTTCTAAATCAAACGCAACGTGCATAAAGCAAACCGCCACTGCAACACAATGCGTGTCTGAGTGGCACAGTCGCATAAAGTGGAATGAGGTAAATCCAACTTCCCCTTTTTCATAAACGTTGGACATCACTGGTTTTAACCGAGCTTGTTCGCAATTTCACATTAATTATTGTTGAATTTCAAACAAAATATGATCTTGCACAGTTTAACAAGCACTATTATATACACCAAACAAAGACAGTGAATGTTAGATGGTGCAATACTCATCAGTTACTCAGAAATTAAGTTTATTTTAAATAAAAATATTATACGAGTGTCATGAGGTCGCAATATCACAATGAGTCAGCAGAACATAATAATCATTTGAGTTCCTCTGTAACCTGTTATTAACTATGCTTCTTTCATTGTCACCATCAGAGACAAGGGAAATAGGACATTTCATGCCATTTCTAAACAACACTCGCTGTCGTTATTACAGGAAAAAGATGTATTTCTACTTCTTGCAGTGTGTGGAAATTAATGCGCATGACTAAACACTTCACATTACTTTCTTCACTACGTATAGGCAGGTAGACGAAGTATATTCCATCCAAAAATTCGATTTTGAGATTTCACCAGAAATGCTTCACTTGAGTCCCCAAACATGTATTGCCCGCCCCCCTTCTCCCAAGAAAGCACTTTTGGAAAAAAATTTGTATGTATGTGGAAAGAGTAAAGATCAGACCACCCAGATATTAAAGCAATAACTTTTTATCGTAAAAATATACAAACGGCCAAGACTGTAATAGAAAACCAGATATTGAACAAGTATCAAACTTTATTTAGGAAATTTAATATTCAGAGAAAGAATACCTATAAAAAAGAGACAGTATGATAAGACCGTCTGGCGAGACTGTCTGACGAGACCGTCAGATAAGACTGCCCGAAGAGACTTTGACGAGACCATCATACGAGACTGTCCGATAATACTGTCTGATGAGACCGTCTAGCGAGACTGTCTGATAAGACTGCCCGACGAGACTGTCTGATAAGTTTGTCCGACGATACTGTCTGCCGATACCGTCTGACGAGACAGTCTCCGAGACCATCATACGAGACTGTCCGATAATACTGTCTGACGAGACCGTCTTGGCTAGCGAGGCAGTCTTGTCTGGGAGACTGTGTTCTCTGGGGAGATTTTTGATGTCAGAAATGGGTCTTAAAGTATTGATTAAAATACGTGTTTAAGACATTTTCGTGACAGATAAAATGTGTATTGCGACTCGTCAAAGACAGCTAATGTCGATTACCTCACCCCACAGCGCGGCGATTAATCAAGGTAATAATGGAGCAGAACAAAGACCGATTCTAGACCGCTGTGGATACTTTCGACTATCTGCTTGTTTACAAGAGGTTTTGAGAAACGGCGTATTTTCCAGAGAATTCCCCGGCACTTCGCCTGGACTATGCGCTTGTACGACACCGAACCCGGAGTGATGGTAGCTGCTCTGCGGTACCTAGCGCCGGGATGAACTGTTCTCACTTGTTAAGGACTTCCGCGCGTCTCTGTGGACTTCGCCTGTGAACCCTGTGCCATCCTGCGATTTCTTTACCTAATCCCTTCTGGGCGGTGTTAGCTGCAATAGATCTGTGAGGACACAGTGCACGAAGTGTCCCCCTACGTCTACACGCTTTACACTTCTTGTAAATAATGAGAAAGTAGGTAGGTATATAATTTTATATAATAAAAGTGGTAATTAGTTTTCAAAATTTGTAATTTACAAACATTATTGCAACTATGTACAGTGTTTAAGCGACAACAATAAATTCAAAAAGTTATACGATCATTTATGAAGGAGTGACTCTTTCTGTATTTTACTCATAAAAGCATACCGAGAAGAGTTTTCAATTTCACTAAATTGATTTATGTGCTTAATTTTTCAAAACGACACCTTTCTGTGATGGAACTAGATTTATGCAGGTTTATTGACCATTTCAAAGTTTTTTTCATTATTTTAAAACTTTATTTTTTGGAGGGGGGGGGGGATGACTAGATCTAGGCTTTTGTCTGCAACAAAATATGAATTTATTTTCAAGTTAGTAAAACAATTGTTCTAGATTATTCTAAAATATTTTTTTCAGAAAAAGTACGAAGCAGAGAAGCATAATTCTGATGATTTCCCAAGTTTTAAGCTACAAGCACAAAAAGTCTTATTAAATCCCTTCAGTGGTTTCTGTATTGTGAAGGTTAAGGTTTAAAAAATGTGTATGAGTTTCAAAACTTTGATACCATATTTACTTGCTATGTACAACATGGTGAACCGTCTTGCCTTTTAAATAAGTACTCCGAAACTGATGAAAATAATTAAATAATACTTTGCGTAAAATGTACTCAAACGTTTTATGAATCCAGTAACATACAGAAGTTTGTTTCGAAAATTTTAATCTGTAGCTATTGCGTTAAAGAAGCAGCAAGTTATGTACGTGTTCACTAATCAATGAACACGAGCCAGTACTCGAAGTTAATAAGCGGTTGGCACATTTCCATTAGTTCCTGTTCAGTGCACATAGCTAGTTGTGTATTTCTGTTTCATCATAACTATCAAAGGAATTCAATGCGAAGGATGCAACTGTTCATATAGGTACTGCACTGGTTGTTTCCGTGTTACAGGCACACAAGAGAGTGCCAACTTCAGCATAACACTATTTGCCGTGTGAATAATTAGCTTTTCTATGGACATAGTTTTAATACTCGCTTACCCAGAATTCGCTATTCCATTGTTAATATTCAATGATCTAGGTGTCACTTCCCATGTTCGTCATTAAGCTTATTACTAGAGCGCGGAACCGCGTGCGGTCACGTGCAATACAGGTTAGTTGGACACCAGATCCGCGCAGCCGTCGTATATGCACGCGCATCAGCAGACGCCTGCAGCAGTGTGCATGCGCAAGTAGTAACAGTACAACCCATGTGCCCTAAACTTGTAGCCTATCCCACAATCTTTCGCCTTCTAATTACTACATAATTTTTATTTGCATACATAACTATATGTTGTTCTACATACCTCACCACCACTAGATAGCATGCACTGGGATGTGGTATTTACCTGAAACAAAGAAGGAACAACTATTAAAATCTCTTAGGAAATGAAACGCCAATTACTAAGCATTATGCATAAGTTTTTCTAAAACAAAATGAGCGGACGCAGTTAAACGTCAATTATAACCAGAATAAGTTGCAGAACAAATGAAAACATCTGATGCGTTGCACTCACATGACTACTCATGTACTAGCCATTCTTACAAACTCTGTAAGAGTTTTGTGTATCTCTTACGGTTTACCAGTTCCGCAAAACTCATTCAGAATAAAAACGATTTCAGTGACTTAAAGGATATAAAATCACATAAATATTATATCATAAGAGTTGCTTTGGTTTGGTATGTAGAGTGTATCATGTGATGGTTCAAGTGATACAGCAGTGGGTACTGTTAACCAAGGAAGTGCATTATATCGGCGTGACTTGCAACCGGTTCACACACACACACACACACCTCCAGCTCTTTGCAATAATTCCTTACAACGAACCTTGGTTAAATATCATATAATATAATGTGTAAATCACAATACTTTCTCTATCCTTCCTCAACTATCTCCATACCTATTTCAATTTGAGCGTTTGGTTAGACATTACCCTCCTGATCCAAGGTCGCGTGTTCAAATCAGGCCCAGTCCCATACTGCGCTTCAAGGAAAGATAGTTTGTAGCCAAGATAGTTTCCCTGGCTTCCTGATCCCAGGGTCGGGGGTTCAAATCCGGCCCAGACCGATGGCTTTTAAGTGTGCCTAAAAACGAAATCTCCATGTCAGTAGATTTACTGGCATGTAGAGGAACTCCTACAGGAGGAAATTCCGGCACACCGGCGACGCTATGATCCTTCCAATTAACAGTATCGTTAAACAAAATTAAATTAATCGCTATATGTCATTCTTTTGTTTTGTACAAATTGTCACTAGATCTTTCTTTTGTTTCACCAGAGTTGCCAACTGTATCCCACAAGTCGCTGAAGAACAATTTATGACCCATTAAAACCGATTATCAAAGTAGCACCTCGTTTCAATTTGACAACTGTGTTTTTGACAATTTTTGTTTTTATAATTAATGTATTTTTTCAGAACAAAGCTTATTTGTGATGCTAAAAACATTGTGAGATTTATTTGAGATTATAAAGTGGTTTTCTGTTATAACAAAAGAAGATCGAAATACATGTGATCTGAGTTTCGTTTTTCTCAGTTGGCACTGCTGAACTACACTAATCGAAATGAATATATTTTAGGTTATTATTTTATAAAATTTAACATTTTATGTTCAGATATGGTATTTAAATTAATATTTTATTGATGAAATAGTGCTGATAAATATAATTCGATGGTATGAGTCGCGCTCCGTTCCAGAATTTATCAGTTAGGTCAGATGTCTTGTGATAATAAATACTGAACAGATCAGACAAGCGGAGCAGATTCACTGGAATGTTTTTGGCATCTGTAATTAACTGGAGTGCGTCAAGTAGTTAAGAAACGCTTTGTTGACTGTGAAAGTTAATTGTTTTGGAGATTATAGAAGCAAGATCATAAACTGTAACGGGATGTAACATATCATGAGTTACGCGAACGGTAATACAACAAAACGAGCTAATAAATTCTGAGAGGTATGAGTATAATAATTAAAAGCGAAGCGGCGGCCTCTTAAAACACAATTCCCATAGTGGATATTACCTCTGAGTAAAAAGTTGTAAGTGTGTGCAAGTAGATCGTGCATGAGTTTTCTAATATACAGCGCCGGCCTGTTATCCTTCTCCTGTTTATTCCAACAGCTTATGGGTATCCCACAAAGAACGCAATTTTTAAATTGACCGCCTCTTTCAGTTTGTTTGTTTGCCACTCCTGAAATTTAAGCGACTGTCATCTGTTTATTGTGATTACCGATTGTCATTTGTGGTATTGTTAGCAGCTAAAATGCAGCGATCCACGAAGGATCAATGCATCCAGATGTTGAAAGTGCATTTCAAGTACGGCAGAGACCGTTCCAAGACTTAGGGTTATTTTTGGTAGCCGAAATGAGCCTAATGTGACAGCACAGAGACTGCTAAGGAAATTTGAAGATATAGGATAGACAGTAAACATCAAATCACTCGTTCTTGTCAATTGATAGAGAATGTAGCACTCGTCAGTCCACAAGTTTTTATGGCAGCAATTGCAAGAACTGAATGTGGAAGACTTGTGGTTCCAACAGGATGGGTCTACTTGTCACACTGTCCTTGAAACAATAAGGTTGCTCGTCTCATCTCTCGCAGAGGCGATCAGAACTGGCCACCGAGATAGTGTGATTTGACACTATGTCGGGGCATGCCAATCTTGCTTCTGTGAACAATCCACGAATCATCCCCCAACTCCGGGCAGAAACTTGACGTCCACGGAGCGGATGTATGCAGACGGAGCCGTGGAGGACATATACCTGATATTTTCCTTCATGTTTAATCAAAGACTCTGTGCTTCAATTGACAGAATAATATTAGCAATTTTCAAATAAATCACGTGTTTTATTATTAAATTAAAAATTGTGTTCTTTATGAGATACCCTATATAATTAGCAGTGATGAGTTTTAGCATTTAGCATTCTATAGCAATTTGAAGAAGAAGAATCTGATATGTTACACTCATATGACTTTCTCTACTCTAGTACTATTTCTACAAACTCTTATTCTTCTATCTAGTTCATGTTAATAAAGATAAACGTTTGTACAAATTATGTTATTGCTAATTTTATTGTAGGTGCAAGGGGAATATGGGAATAAATAGGCTTAAAGCTTGTATAACCTAACGCTAGAACTCTGTTCCAAGTGGTGACATTCGATACTCTGATTTTTGTTTGAGGCTCGTAATCGCTACGTTTCCTTAGGAACTGAAATCGATTTGAGTCCAATGCCATTCTCCATACGATTCGCGTTTCCATGTTGAATTCAATCCAGAATGAAATCGATTTGGATATGCAAGACTCAAGCATAAATAATTCAAGTTCTATATTGGCCACTTGGTTTATGCTGGCAAACCTGAAAAAATATGCTCGTCTTCTAGTCCGGGGGATGAGATTTCTAGAGCGCATCGTGCTGTGCTGCTGCCGCGATACTCGCCCACACTTCTAACCCCGAAAGGGACCTTACAGGGCGAAGGGCGAAACGATACGATTGTTGTAACAAATAGAGGCACAGGAAATACGGAGTATGTGGAAATCTTCCCAGGATTCATCTGGTGACCCGAGGAAACCTCCGAAAGAGCCCATAGGTCACGGGGATCGAACCGCGACCTTGCAAATGCGGGCCACAGCTTTTATAAGAGCTGATACGAAATTCAGAACCATGGATTATTTTGTTTAGCATGGCTGATATATTATGGATTATGTAAATGTAAAACTCGCAGTAATGTAAGGGAACTACGTTTTGTTTAGAAGTGCATGTGGAAGCTTCTAAGTGGGACTGTGTCAAGCACGTGTCTCGAGGCTAACAGCAAATCCTAATCGACTTGCATGCAACTCAACTGCCATAGGTATGCAGCATTTGCCGTTAAGGGCAAATTATCAGCAATAGAATGGAAATTGAATTTCCTGCAATGCAGTCCATCGTCTTCCCTCGGGGCCTCAAGTCTGCGTGTTCGAATCCCGATACCATCCTCTTATTAAGGTGATGTTAATTTGCATTACACATGAAACTTGTATTTGTGAATCAGGTAGCAATATATTGGTAAATCATCTAACAGCTGTTTTATTGTGATATCTTCATTATATTTTTCGTTATATGCTGTTGAATTTGACATTTCTAAAGTGGGTGTGGAAATGCCACTTTACTATACACTTCAATATTATCATTTTTCTACATGATACAGATTTCAAATTTGCGTCCTAAATTACTACAAAGGTTCTATGTTGTATGTTAGATGCATGTTGTGACAATTGAAAAACTAGAATGTTGGGAAGTTTTAGAGCTACTGACCCAGGAGGTACATCAAATTCTTTATACTCAATTTCTCGCTAATTACATTTTTCTTTATAAAATGTACCTTTTCTCAGGAACTATTGAAAAGAATTGCGTGACTTTTTTGAGGTTATTATTAGATATATGATTTTCAAACTGAACATAACACATTACTCATTCTCCGAATTAATGTACATGAAATTGTTCATATAAATGTTGGTGCTATTATGAGCTTTCATTCCACATTAAATTGCCTATATCTTTTATTTTTATTAATGGATGAAACATCTTGTAAAATGACTTGAGTTAAGTATAAAACATTGAAATTTATATAGTTGTTAGTACTCTCTATGACCTTTTTTTCCAATAATTGTTTTATCCTTATTTGTTTTTACTTTCTCTACTACGAACAGTAAGGGAAGTATTTTATTCGAACGAAAAATTTGATGTCAAGATTTCACCAGAAATGTATGTTTTGAGGCCCCCTGAATAAAAGAAACGTTTTTAGAAAAAAGGTCCGAGCGCACGCGGGTGTCTGTCTTGTCTCTTTGAACAGCATAACTCAAAAACGATAACTCAGTCAAAAACCAAAATTGGTATTTAAGTAAGAATGTGACGTCAAATTTTTTAATGAAACTGCTCCACCCTGAACTATGTGGAAAATTTTGATTTTCTCGAAAATGCCTCTAACCGTTTTGATTAAAATGACATTATATTGAGCGTATTTTGATGACAAATGAAATGTATATCTTGAATTTTCTGGTTATAGCCCCTGTAGTCCTATTTACTCTGGATGACTTTTTAATGACTAGTGAACCGTAAGACATAGACCAAATCTATACAAAAAATGCCAATCTCGTTAAGACATAATTTATGTTCAAATGAATTTTGTTGTGAAGTGAACCACTTCGGAGATATTCCTCATTATTTGTGTGAGTTTTGAAATACTTACACTTTACACAAAGATCGTTATTCAGCTTTTTTTATATGATAAAAATATCATTTCTCCAGGTTCTCCGGTTTCCCCCGCCATTCATTCCACCAATTACTGGAGTAATCACCTTTACATTCATCCATTTTACCTGCATTTCTTCGTCACTCTCATACCCGGTGCTTGGCTGATCACCCGCTTCCAGGTCTTCACTGTGTCCGGTGCAGAGGTCCCTGTGTTCCCCGAGAGGCGTCTGACTGTAGACACTGACTTGTAAGTTCTACATAAGGGGAGTGTAATACGGAAAAGAAGAGGCAATCAGGTCACAGAGGCAATCAAGTTATTTATGTTCCACTTGTACACAGAAATAGTTTATCAGCGAACAGCATTTGTTGCACTTTCACTTCAAGTGCAAGGCCTCCACACTTGAACGGTGTAGATACGACTCAAGTTCAAGGATACAAGTTATCTATCCCAACTGCACTTGTAGCTCACACTTATATAACTTGGTGGCTTATTTTAGAGCCACTTCAGGCATCCATCCATCATGCAATACTCAACAAAATCCGATGGATTACTTTCGAGCGTGATGACTCAAGGCATCTGTGTAAGGTCGCAAGTTTGACTCCCGTGGCTGACATAGGATTTTTGTATTTTCTTTTTGACGGGGGGGGGGAGTTTTCCTTGCTCGTTAGGTGAATGCTGAGAAGGATAATTATATCCACCGAATTTCCTGTCCCTTCATTTCACTTAGTGTTTCAGGGTTGTAAGTGTCGTTAGGAGCTTCGTGATACTAAACTTTAATACATCTGTTATGTAAGCGACCTTTTGCTTGTCTCGCGCGCGCGAACCTTTTCCTAAAAATACTTTTTTGGATTCGGAGGGCCTCAAACAATATATTTCCGGTGAAACCTGGACATCGAATTTTTGGGTAGAATACAATACTTCCTCTACTTATACGTAGTACAGAAAGTAAAAGTAAATGTGCAGTACACGTTCAATATTAGCAAATTAAAATAACTCAATAAAAGTGGGCGCGGCGCGCTAACATACGAGTCAGTAACACAAAATTTAATCTTTTTCTTTAGATTTTTTGGAGTGAAAAGTATAATTATTTTAAACATACAATCAAAGCTTTTCAGAGAACGCTTGCCCAATAATAAGCCAGCAATTATAGAAATAACATTGCTATTTTTTTACCTTGTGCATTAATATAAAACAAAAGCTCACAAAAAATGACACATTTAACTAAATCACTGCTGTTTTTACTGTCACAAAAGTCCTTTCTGCATTGACTCATGCTTGTTCCAAATTGCTTTGTTACCTGCGGTCTCTAAAAAGAAGAAAAACACTTTCAACAAGCAGGTAGAGGATATACAACATATAATTACAACGTTATGAACAATTACATTGCGTCTGTAAGCTATGCTGCCCACTGGTGCATGTGATATTGTAAATAACTATCAAGATTTAAAACAATACTAACCACAAACCACTGTACAGTTTATATCGAACTAATTAAATGGTTGTTAAGCGTCAGCGGTTAGAAGTTGCTATTAAAAACATTGTTTGAGTGCATTTTCATGTAACAAGATACCGAAATGGTAGAAATATTGGAGCTTTGAACTTCGAAAGCCCACCTTAAGTCTCTAATGTAAATACTTATACTTACTGTTTAATTTTTGGGGATTCTTAAGTGGTTTAGCACCAACAAATACCCAAACAGTCTTCGAATATCAAAAAATGTATCACAAGTAATATTATAAGAATCTAAACCTAACCGGTAAGTTCTCAAGCGGAGCAGAAAATGCTACATTGTGCAGAAATAACCTAAAAATATTAATTTCAATTGGTGCAGTTCTGCACACTCAGCACTGCCAACTGAGGAAAACGAAACCCAAGAATATGTATTTCGATCTTCTCTTGTTATAACAGAAAACCAGTTTATAATCTCAAATAAATCTCACTTTATTTTTAAGATTAACAAATAACCTTTCTTCTGGGAAAATTAACTACTAAAAGAACAGTTGTTAAAAACACAATGGAGTGCTATTTTGATAAGTTGTTTTTAAGCGATTTATGGGATACAGTTGGCGACTCTGGCTAAACAAAAGAATGACAAAAGAATGATACAAAACAAAGAATGTTGTATGTAATAAATTAAGGCCTCTGGTATGAAATAGTCAAGCAAATTCCTAATAAGCCCAAATCAAGACACAAACGAGCACATGTTATATCCAAAACATGGTTATATAAAATACTTAGAGGAAGAAAGTAATTAGACCTATTTCGACTGCTATGTTAATGTGAAAATCAACATTATATGGAAAGAAACTCAAACATAAGTAAACAAAAGGAAACATTGATATGATAAAAATGTGCTACATTCACACGACTTTCTCTACCTAATGACCTAGTTGTCAACGGGCCCTTGAATGTTACTCCCTCACCCGGCTTTAAATAGATACCATTTTCTTTGGACTACTATGATCCATGACGATGCCAGGGAGAAAGCTTTCCAAAGGCATATCCACCGCCAAGCCGCAACACACCAAAGGCCGGCTCCTGGTCCTACAACCCGGAAGCAGATGACAGGAAAAGAACCACCCCACCATCCACCTACCAACTCGGGGAAATGATAGAAGAATTTTATTTCCAGTTTCCTGGCCCGCTTGTGATCTGAGATGTGCTTTCACAGGTCCAGCGCGAACCAGTTATGTGGAAGGTGTGAGGCATTTGACCTTCGAAAGAGGGAAACGCACCCAGTTGACTCATTGTCACAGAATAAAAGCGAGATACATAAAGAAAGCACCAGGAGTGTCAAAAACAACAAAGTCAAGACTTGTATACCTGCTGGCGAGGGAAACATTCCTCCAAACAAGCCTGCTCCTACCAAGCACCAACGCTTCACAGATTCTCCTAGCAACAAAGAAGAGTAAAAGATAAGAAATACAACCAGGAGTCATGATGGACCGCGCATGGACGAATGAAGATATTGAAATGAGGCACGTTAGTTATCACAAGGTTCCACCAGAGGATATGCAAGAACAAGAACTACCACGAACCAAATATGGACTGTGAATGTAGGCTGTGTGTGACCGCTTTCACATCAAGGACAATACGCAAACATGTAACTTCGTTTGCCTATTTAGCCGCAGTTAACTGTATCATTATATGTGTATGTGTTGCTTTCAGTTTGCACCCATAAGGTCTTGCGATGTACAAAGGTCATTCTCTGCCCGCAAAAACACATTGACTGACAAACGCAGAGACCTCACAGAAAACAATGTAGAAATTTTGTTATTTAACTGTGCTAAAAGAAAATTGAAGTGATGTAAGGAAATTAGTACAAGAATGATAGTGCATATTTTAGTGTATCCAAAAATTCGATGTCGAGATTTCACCGGAAATATATGTTTTGAGAAACATATTGAATCCATTTTTGAATCCAAAAAAAGCATTTTTAGAAAAAGGTCCGTGTGTGTGTCTGTGTCAGTCTGTCAGTCTGTGGACAGCATAGCTCAAGAACGAAAAGTCGGTTAAACACCAAGTTAGTATTTAAGTTTAATGTCTTTCAAGGATGCGACACGAAGATTTTGAAGAAAATAGCCCCACCCTAAACTACCCTTTACATGGAAATTTTTTCGAAAATTTTGATTTTATTGAAAATGCCTCTAACGATTTTAATTAAAATGTCATATGTTTGAGATATTTTTATGACAAATGAAATGTATATCTTGAATTTTCTGGCTATAGCCCCTGTAGTCGTATTTACTTTGGACGACTTTTGCATAACTGGTAAACCGTTAGAGATAGACCAAATCTTACTACACAAAAAATGTAGATCTTGCTAAAATACACAATTTATGTCTGAATAAATTTTCAGAGAAGATTGGTTCATGTTAGGGAGACAATTAGGAAGTTAAGAGCGTGAATAACGCGAATGTAGTTGCAAGGAGATTAATTTGGGTGAAGGTGTCATGTTCCGTTGCATAGCTTTTGTTCACGTCTCTCTCTCTCTCTCTCTCTCTCTCTCTCTCTCTCTCTCTCTCTCTCTCTCTCTCTCTCTCTTCCCAGGTCGTTAATTTTATGCTCGATTGCATCTTACAGAATGTGTAGGTACTGTCTGCTATCATCTTATCTTCTTGCTATGTACGAATATAACGTGTCTGCTTCAACATGCAAGTGTAGCAGTGGCGTGCGGACCGCAGAGCACCTCTAGGAGCGAAGCAGGGCCACGGCGTCCCTAGCAACGCTTCCGACGCCGTCTTCACTCCTGCAGTGGAGCCCAACATGGAGATGAGTGCAGCCGGAGTGAGTCCAGGGCAGAACCTTTACAAAGTGTAAGCCACCGCCGAGTCGCAACCCTCCGACCACCGTCACTTCATCTTTCGCCTTCGAAATGAACGAGGAAGGAATTATCAGAACGGGCGTGGTATGGTAGGCACCCCAGCATTCCCGTAAGTGACAAGGCGGAAACCGGAAAACCTTAGAGTATGGGAATGGCGGGGGTCGAAGCCACGACCTTCCCGAATGCGAGAGACAAGCGCTACCGTTTGCGCCATATCGCTCGATAGTAGCACTCTTTCTGACCTCGGCACCCTGTACTTCCACGATTTACATTACACGATGCCCTCTGTTTGGTGAATCCGCTTCCTAGGAAAATCTGTATCCCTCTATGTTAGTATTGTTTTAACTCTAAAATACGTGGCTTCAACTGTTTCATTTTTTTTGCTTCCTTAACTGTAGAAAACTGAATCTTCATTATCACTTCAACTTGGGACTCGTGTGGATTTGCCCGAGATAGTGGCCGCCTCAGAGGTACGGTAAACGCACTGAGCGAGTGTTTTGTGTGTGCCTGGAAGCACACACCGGTTTGGTACAATACAGACCTCTAGCATGTGCGAGGACTAATTCCGTCAACTCAACATTGCTATTTACATTGCCGAAAAAATGAACATATCTTACAAAACGTTTTAAACCTACCGAAAGGAAACGTGTTTTATATTTCTTACACCTGAGTTTATTAGCTATATTATTCTGCTCGAAGCAGTACCTGCCATCTCACATACAGAGCCTATAACTCAAAAGAAATAAATAAAATAACCTGTACTAATGGCGTCGATTTTAAGCAGATTTTCCTAACGGATGTTAGATAACCTGGTTTATATAGTAGGTATAGATGGAAGTAAGTACACACATAACGAAACACTTTCAATGCTGATGGTGCCTGAGGTTGTGCTTTGTTTTGTTTTCTCATCATAAGCACGTGGTGGAGCAATTTGCACAAGTGGGACAGAAAGAGCAGGTTCTATTTGCAGACAAATCATCTCTCACTTTGATTGATGCACGTACATATTCCACTGCCCCACAAATTTGTTCACGTTCAGCTTCATACTTGGGAGATAGACCAATCTCAAACTTATCTCACTTCGGTACATTAGCCTATGTTATTTGTATGCAGTACTGGTGTTCAATCAAGGGAAGGGAAATTAAACGTAATTCTATGCAGGTGTTATCTCTCTTACATCGGACATGAGTCCATTAAAAAGTTGTCACTTGTGGTTTTGTTACATACATCTTGCTGTGCAACACTGTGCTCAAATACATAAATACACAAATGAATCTATGCGCATAATACAACTATAAATCAAATGCCGTGCGTTAGTCTTCCAAAAACTCGAAAATAGCTCGACCAATTTCAATAATTTCCTTTTGTTTTGTTCGCCTCAATGAATGGTTTAGAAAAATTTGACGAGTTGCACTCACATGACTTTCTCTACTCTCGTACTAACCATTCTTACAAACCCTTATTACTATATCTTCTTGTTAATGCAGATAAACATTCGCAGCAATTATCTTATTGTTTATTTTCTTCTAGGTACAAGGGGAATATGGAAATACAGTAGGTTTTGTGCGATAGTCAAATCTTTTAAACCTTACAAATTCCGTTCTCTTTGCACGGTTAACATACAACAATTTAATAACGATGTTCCATTTGACAGATGTACAAGTTCTCCAAAACACACAAAAATAAAAAGGAATATCTCCGAAATGGTTCACTGTACAAAAAAGTTTATCTGGATATAAATTGTGTGTTTTAGCAAGATCTATATTTTTTGTATAGTAAGATTTGGTCTATCTCTTACGGTTTACTAGTTATGCAAAAGTCGTCTAAAGTAAATTGGACTTCATGGGATATAGCTAAAAAAATTGAAGATATACATTTCATTTTTCATAAGAATATCTTAAACATATGACATTTTAATCAAAATCGTTACAGCGATTTTAAAGAAAATCAAAATTATCGAAGAATTTTCCATATAAAGGGTAGTTTAGGGTGGATGAATTTTCTTCAAAATCCTCGTGTCGCACCTTGAAAGACATTGAACTTAAGCACCAAATTTGGTTTTTAACCGACTTTTCGTTTTTGAGTTATGCTGTCCACAGACTGACAGACACACGCTCACACGGACCTTTTTCTAAAAATGCTTTCTATTTTTTATTCAAGGGGCCTCAAAACATATATTTCCGGTGAAATTTCGTCATTGAATTTTGTGGGTGGAATACAATATTTCCTCTACTTTACTATACGTAATAGAGAAAGTAATTTAACATTAGCAAAAACCCAAAGGAACAGACGCAAAATCGAAAAAAAATCGAAATTGGTAATTTTGTATAGGAATTCCCATTTGGGATTACTTTCAATATATGACGTTTGTGACGAACCTATCGCACCAGAGTTGCATCTATTATATTTAAAGTGGTTTCTTCCTAAAACGAGTTGTGGGTTTTAAGAGTAGATTTGGTTAAATCGAATTTAATTACATTTTGCAAACATTCATTTTGATATCAACCATTGCATTAGGTAAATTGACTTTACAGGCCAAGAAATAAGCAAATAAATTCATTCAATTTTGTTTTAGCGAGACTTGAGGAATGAGGGCAGGCTTAGATATAACCACTAAAGTCTAAAATTATCTATCTGAATGAATTGGAGTTGGTAGGTTGATTAGGATGGATAATAATCACTTATGAAGAGTTACAAAAAATCAATTTTAGGTGGTACCAAGTTCACCGGGTCATCTAGTGTTCTGATCATTTAGGAATTTGGATGAACAACTGATAAGCACTGCAATGGCACTAAAGTCACAAATAGCATTACAAGTGACCTCGTACCTCAGGCGTCCCGGGTTCGACTTCAGATTTCGATTATTTTAAAGCAAAGGTTATCCTCTATGCTCCAGAGACCGAGCGGGATGGCTCAGGCGGTGACGTTTGTTAGGTTTGTTTTTGGGGTTACAAGCGTCGGCGAGCGTCGGGGTAGCAGCACGGCGGGGGATCAAATGCGCTGTGGAAATCTCGTCCCCAGGATTCCAGGTGAGCCACCCTCTTTGGGAGTACTTACCAGAAGAGGTGGGAGAGAAACTGGGCTGAACAAGCCTCAGATCCGACCACCCTTCGTATCCCCTCACCTCACCCTTACTTCCAGAGGATGCCCCATCAGAGGCATGGGCAAAACACATTTTCTAAGGTCCCACTCCCAACCTCTGTCCTATATGTCCTATGTATAAGATCTAAAAAACGAGTAACGGTTTTTTGTTTGTGAAAAATATGTCATTGAATATTCAAACTATGGCGGCGCCGTGGCCGAGCGGTTAGACCGTTCACCTACCACGTAGGTGGCCCGGGTTCGATACCAGGGATCCGCATGCGGTATTCGTGGTAGACGAAGCCGCGTCTGGGTGGGGTTTCTCCGGGTTCTCCGGTTTCCCGCGCCACTCATTTCAATTGCTTTCCATTCATCCATTTCACCTGCATTTCATATCATCCTCTTCCTCACTCTTATACTGACCACCCACTTGTAGGTGTTCACTCTGTCTGGTACATAGGTTCCTCTGTTCCTTGACAGGCGCTGGTTTGTAGGTCCTAGGAAGTGTAAGTCCTAGGTCCTAGGGGGTGTAAGTCCTAGGTCCTAGGGGATGTAAGTCCTAGGTCCTAGGAGGTGTAAGTCCTACATAAGGGGAGGGTAATCACTTCCTCACTCTCATACTGACCACCCACTTGCAGATGTTCGCTTTGTCCGGTCCATAGGTTCCTCTGCTCCTTGACAGGCGCTGGTTTGTAGGTCCTAGGGGTGTAAGTCCTACATAAGGGGAGGGTAATCACTTCCTCACTCTCATACTGACCACCCACTTGCAGATGTTCGCTTTGTCCGGTCCATAGGTTCCTCTGCTCCTTGACAGGCGCTGGTTTGTAGGTCCTAGGAAGTGTAAGTTCTACATAAGGGGAGGGTAATCACTTCCTCACTCTCATACTGACCACCCACTTACAGGTGTTCACTTTGTCCGGTCCATAGGTTCCTCTGCTCCTTGACAGGCGCTGGTTTGTAGATCCTAGGGGTGTAAGTCCTACATAAGGGGAGGGTAATCACTTCCTCACTCTCATACTGACCACCCACTTGCAGGTGTTCACTTTGTCCGGTCCATAGGTTCCTCTGCTCCTTGACAGGCGCTGGTTTGTAGATCCTAGGGGTGTAAGTCCTACATAAGGGGAGGGTAATCAGCTAAGAAGAACACAATTCAAACCAACAACAAGAAATTTCTCGAAAGTAGTTCTCTTTATTTACGTAACCTAGCCTTTTTCCAAAGATGGAGCTGATTTTATTTTTTACTAGAGATTGTGGTTAAGAAGTTCAAGTTGCTGGTGACGAAGATGAGGGGGGGGGGGGGGGGGGGGAGGCTCTGCGAGCCGTTATGATTTGAACAATACTGTGTAAATACTAAATAGTGTGAAAACCCAAAGTGGAGCTGAGAGGCGTTTCCTGCGGTTGGACAATGTCTAATTCTGACAGTGGCTACTATGTAGGTATATCGGTTGTTGGACTACCTACAACAAAGAGTGCACGCACGCATCATTACTTAAACGAGAACAGGTAAATCGACTGTTACTGCTGCTATATAACGGTTGTCCAGTTGACCCGCGGAATGCTTCCCATAGTAAGGTTCTCGCTGGAATGTAATGTAACGTAACGTAGCATTGCACAAGATGCATCTGTACCACATTCCCTACCTCACTGACACGAGGAAGTGCATACACCAGTGCTGTTCAACCTTTCTTCTGCGCGTACCCCCATCCCAGCCTCTACCCTACACATATCCTCATGTAGCATTAGATGGTTCATCCCTGTTCCTCAAGGGCTGTGTAAATGTGCCTGGTGGTGTCTCGGGTCTTCCAGAGTCGCCCCTGCCATGTGGTCGATAGTTGTAGTCTAAACCTGGGAGTCGATGAAGAGCCATACGCACACTGTACATGATTGAACCATTTGTGAATGTCTTCTGTGACATTATTTACCTTCAGTTTGTTTCTAATATCCACATTTCTTTGAATGATCGAGTCTTGTTAAGCCTAATAATGGTCTTAAAAACCTCATCTTTGCTACTTCTAAGTTTTACTTTCTCTACTGGTAAGTAGGGGAAGTGTGTGTGTGTGTGTGTGTGTGTGTGTGTGTCTGTCTGTGGACAGCATAACTCAAAAACGAAAAGTCGGTTAAAAACCAAAGTTGGTATTTAAGTTTAATGTCTTTCAAGGATGCGACACGAAGATTTTGAAGAAAATAGCCCCACTCTAAACTACCCTTTACATGGAAAATTTTTCGAAAACTTTGATTTTCTTGAAAATAGCTCTAACGATTTTGATTAAAATGTCATATGTTTGAGATATTTTTATGACAAATCAAATATATATTTTGAATTTTCTTTCTATAGCCTCTGTAGTAGTATTTACTCTGGACGACTTTTGCATAACTGGTAAACCGTTACAGATAGACCAAATCATAGTATACAAAAAATGTAGATCTTGCTAAAACACACAATTTATGTCTGAATATATTTTCTTCTAGGTTGAACCATTTCGGAGATATTCCTTGTTATGTGTGTGAGTTTCGGAAAACTTAAAGCTTTCGTGAAATGGAACATCGTTGTTCATTTTTTTATATGTTAAGCGTGCAAAGAGAAGAATAAGCAATAAGAAAATTTGTACAAATGTTTATCTCAACTAACACGAAGAAGATATAGGAATAAGAGTTTGTACAAGAGTAGAAGAAAGTCATGTGAGTGCAACACATCAGATTGTTGATGTTCGTGACGTGGCCAAATGTCTCTTAGAAATTAAACTTTGCATAACATTTTAACATCCAATTGCAACTAAATTCATTTGAATTAAGGTATAAACACATTTCAGCGTTGTTTAGACAATGTTAGCGCGCCAGCTATGGAAATAATCAACCATTTATACGCATTCGTTAAGAAGCTGGATCTCCTAATATTAACACAAATTGTAGTGAACATATTTGTTACACTCAACCCGTAGAACGTTTACGTGAACACCAAGAACAGCGACTGTACTGCCGCTGGTATGACTAGGTACTTGTGAACTTTCCCCCACCACACCCATAATCATTACGGCGTTCTAATAAAGGTTTTGTCATGTGCTAGCGTATAATTTTGCTCCTTTTTTAAAGCTATTATTTTTCATCGCTGACAGCTGCGAGGTAAAAAATAATTCCATTACTGTAGCTACAGTTTGTCTACCTCGGCAATTACCAGCAAACAAGGTATTGAGCCTAAACAAGGCTTTCGCTCGCATCATAGGGTGTTAGTTTGTGGCTAAAATGATTACCAAGAGGCGTTTTCAAAATTAATAGGGGCACAGCACGATCTAGTGAATACAAAATAACACAAAATGTAAGAGCTTTCCCTAACAACACTCAGGTGAAATGTTTTAGATGACTTTAGTTCAGGTGACTCGTAATATTTTCCATGAACATAATGAATCATGATTTCTCTTAGGCTTTTGTTTTCACTTTTCTGTTCCTCCTAGAGTTTAGGAATTACACGAGACAATACTTTTAGAAAGATTTGATAGAGTTTACGAAACTGATTCAACAAGTACATTAATCTTAGGTAGCTATAAAACGGAAAAATAGTGTATGTTACATTCACATAAGCTTTTCAACCCATCCTTAAACAAATTACCCTCAAAAAAGTTTATTCTTGTTAATCGTGATAAAAATTAGAAGGAATGCTTTAATTGCATATCTCCTTTAAATTGTTATTCAAATATATGAATAAATTAGGCTTTAATCGAGAGTCAAATGTTTTAAGAGCTGGACGGTATGTGATAGCTTTGAAATCCCGTTATCTTTACATGTGCAAAAGAGACGGGAAGGGGAAAAGAGAAGAAAAAACCTGATAACGATTTAACATTAAAAATGAATATCTAGGAAACGGTTCACTCCACGAAAAAAAAAAAAAAAAGTATTTGATGTAAATTATGTGCTTTAACGAAAGCTGTATTTTCTATGTAGTAAGATTTTGTCTATCTATTACGATTTACCAATTATGCAAAAGTCATTCACATTGAAGAGGACTTCAGAGGACAGTCCCAGAAAATTCAAAATATACATTTCATTTCTGATAAAAATATCTTAAACATATGACAATTTAATTAAAATATTTGTTTCATTTTTTGAGAAAATAAAAATGTTTAAAGAAGTTCCATGTAATGAATAATTTAGGGTGCGGGGATTTTCTTGAAAATACTCATGTTGTATTATTTAAAGATGCTGACAATTAACGTCCTCCAACGTAATATCATATCGGATGGTAAATGAATGAAATGGGTGAAATGATGCTGAAATGGGCCCGATGTGATTAATGTGGAGCTCAGCTGTTGGGGATATTGTTACGGTTTGTTCAAAGGTTGTGTTTGTAGCCTCTATCGTTTGTTTCTGTGGCAGATTGTTGTCGTATTATTTCCGAATGCTGTTCTGGAGTTAGTCGCATTCTTCGACCTACTGCCATGAAATGAGGAGCAACACCGGCGATTTCAGCTAGTAGTTGATATATGTATGTCATCCATGAAGTGTGTATGGATGATGAAGCTAAATGAAGACATGCACATATAAACAAAAGAAGGCTGTGACGTATGAATATTTGCGCGATCTCTCGCTAGGGGACCCGTTAGGCTAGCGATGTTTCTGGAGCACACTCACATGTAGTGTTCGGCACTTTTATGAAATCCCGTTGTACCTACTCTCGATTTCTTGTGTTAGCCTGCTGCTGTGATGCAGCTGTTGTCGGAAGTTTCGTGGTCCACTTTAAAAACTGGTAGGTAGGTATATCAAACAAAGCTGGGCTTTGTCTCACGTGCTAGAATATGTCACGAAGAAGGGAACAAATTCACAAAGCGCCTTTGTTCTTCTCAAATGAGTGAATGAGTTTAGTCGTAGAACACAGGGAGTCACTTGTTTTCAAAAGCAACCCCTTTCTTGTCTCGACTGTGGACCTGCTTGATCCGCTCTTGCTAAGACCATGTCTACTGTGCGAGTTTTCATAATCTCTTGTACCTGTGTAACTCCCAAACAGTAACTCACCATGTGTTACACTCACATGATCGTCTCTTCTCTTGTGCTACCTATTCCTCTATCTTTTTCATGCTAATTCAGATAAACATTTACAGAAATTATCTTTTTGCTAATTATCTTGTAGACTTTAAGTGATACTCAAGTCTTTTAAACCTGGTAGCTATGTGATGAATGTAGTATTCCGTTGTCTTTGCACGAGCACGATATAAAAGCTGAAAAACGACCATCCTTTTGAGAAAAGTTTAAGTATTTGAAAACTCACGCTAACAATAAGGAATATCTCCGAAATGGTTCTCTCCCCCCCCCCCCCCCCAAAATGCATTTAGACAAATTGTGTGTTTTAACGAGATCTACTAAGATTTGGTCTGTCTTACGGTTTAGTAGTTATGTAAAAGTCATCCAGAGTAAACAGGACTACATGGGCTATAGCCAGAAAATTCAAAGTATACATTTCATTCGCTACAAAAATATCTTAAACATATGGCATTTTAATAAAATCGTTAGAGCCATTTTTGAGTAAATCAAAATTTTCGGTGTAAAGTGTAGTTTAGGGTGGAGGAATTTTCTTCAAAATCTTCGTGTCGTATCCTTAAACTTAAATACCAAGTTTGGTTTTCAACCGATTTTTCGTATTTGAGATCACGTAGGACATACATGTTGATACAAGAGCGGTATTTATAAAATTTGTGTACCTAGTTCGTTTCTTAGAGTCTTACTCTTTTACATGAGGAAGTGTTTTGCTGTGATAGATTATTGGTAGTCTGTAGCGTCTAAAGATCGCGCTCTAATCAATAGATACTTGGCGGTACCTGTGAGGGGATTTACCCGTTACTATTTTAGCGACCAATGGCAACTTACGCTTTTCATTGTTATTATGCAAACAGTTATGTGTTGATAGTTGTAGTCCTAAGGTTCAGAAAGAGTCTAATTCTACGTCCTCAAAGAGTCCTCATGTGTAGAAAATGTATGACATTAAACGATATTGAGTAGGGAAATGTATGCGAGTGTTGCTCACTAGAAGAGGATTAGAGAAAGTAACAACATTCTGAAAATAGCACAGTCAGCAAGAGACGCGGGTTTATCAGAAACAAAAGTGAGTCATGGTTGCCCCCTAACCCACTTACCTATGGAGAACATTAATGGAGGTTGTGGTCCCAAAATAACCACCACTTTACCTTCTGGCGTGTCTTGTCGTGTCGTGATTATGCATTCTTCTCCCAAGCGGCAGTGCACAACAAAGAGGTCGTTCGTGCATGATTATGTGGAATTTGCCGGAAATGTAAGAAGAAAGTTTCGGAACTACTTTTGTCATTACGGTGAAATTGCCATAGTCGCTTCCATTCACAGTCCTGACGTTCCGTCTATCATTCACTAAACTCTGCTTCTTATAACCTTGCTCTTGAAAACTACTAATCCCAAGGTCACGAGTTCAAAACCAATGGTTTTTAAGTGTGCCTAGAAACGACAGCTCCATGTCAGTAGATTTACTGGCATGTAAAAGAACTCCCGCAGGACGAAATTCCGGCACACTGGAGACGCTGGTGTGATCCTTGCAATTGACAGCGTCGTTAAACAACACAATACTTTACTTTAGTAAGAGATAAATCAAATCTTACTGTACAAAAATGTAGATCTTGTTAATACACAACGAGTTTACTCCAAGTACATTTTTTGTTCAGTGCATGTATATGAAAATAAGCAATAAGATAATTTCCACAAATGTTTATCTGGACTAACATGACGAAGACAGGAATAAGGGTTTGTAAAAATAGAACAAGAGTAGAGAAACTCATGTGAGTGCATTAATCTCTAACTTGCATGTTCTAAGGTCTCCTTGGATAGCTGCATATTATTACGAGTAGGTGCATATATTAAAGGAATGCAGCCAATAAGAGAGTGTATTGCAAGCTGCTGATCGTTTCATCTTGCACATAGTTAGGTGAAGCTGTGAGTAATGATGCGGCAGTGAGAAACAAGACTTCCGCGTATCACACTCTGCCTCGTTTATTGTTCCCCTTCCATATGTTGCAGTGTGCTGCAAGGAAACCGTTTTAAATCTTAGGTCAAGTATTGAGGTCACGCTATTGTTGTTCTCTATATTCATGTGTAAAGGAGCCTCATTATTCAACTGAGTAATCTCGGACCAGTCTCTCTCTCTCTGGCTCTGAGTTGTCCCTTGAGGAAGGTTTACAGCATAAAACACTCCTTCTTGCTATTATTTAACTTCCCTTCAACGTCTGGATGTCTTCTTTCACATGACTTTATCTACTCTCTCTCTCTCTCTCTCTCTCTCTCTCTTCGACAACAAAAGCTAGCTACTTCTTGCTAATATCGCTATGTGATGACTTTGAAAGTCCATCTGCTTGAGCACGAAAAAAAGAAAACAATAAACCACTTGCCGTTTGAGAGAAGTATAAGTATTTGAAAATTGAAACCAATAACAAGAAATATTTCAGATATATGTAACTAAAAAAAATGAAAATTGTGTACTTTACATTTTTACTTCCTCTACTACGTATAGTAAGTACAGGAAGTATTGAATTCCACCCAAAAATTCGACTCCGACATTTCATCGGAAATATATGTTTTGAGGTCCCTGAATCCAAGAAAAGCATTTCTAGGAAAAGACCCGTGTGTCTCTGTGTCAGTGTGAGGGCAGCACGCTTTTGTTACAAAACATTTTTTGCGCCACAGAATTTCAGGATTCTTTGCTTTGTCGTAGAACAGTATACTAGCTTACATAGGAAACATAACCTCGACAAACAGGCGTCACATTAAAAGCAAACCCTTCTTGCATACCAAATATGGTACCATTCCAGTGCATTTGTTCGCATTATTTGTTTGAAAACCAACTGTTAATATTAAAATATTTTCCAAAGTTAACTCATGTTTGCAAAATTATGTGTGTTTAATCATTTACATAGCTTACTCTTGCCTTTTTATATGTATTTCACAATAGGGTTTACATTTGGAACACTTGTCATGAATAAAGAAACGCCACTTTTTATTTCATATTGTTTGCTGACCTCTAAATCAAGTTATTGTTGCGATGACCTTATATCTAAGTGTAAGTTAACATAAATGTATAAGAAAGCACGCGTTAAAGCTATGCGAGGGAGTTATAAACAATAATAAAGCAGGGGCAGTGCTATTTGGGGCCTAGCGCATATTCAGGGACCTTCACTGAAATCTCGTATCGAAATTTGGGTGGAACTGGAATGCAATGCCTTGTTGACCTACTATGAATGTGCGGCGACTGACCTGCCCTCTGATGGTATTACGAAATAAGCGCGAGTAAGAAAGAGAAGAAGTGAGGTTATAGTTTCAGGTTGAGATATGGTGCATTGAGTAATTACACGAACATTCCATTGAAGACTTGTTCAGCTGCACACCTGCATCCATATAACTGGGATTCCAAACGCAACCAACGAGCTATTAATTTGTGCCCTCAAGACATGCGGAATGCTTTGCTGCAATAATAATTCATCTTCTTTTGTTCTGAGAATGGAAATCAATTCATGCTCACTAAAGCCATTAACATCATGGAGCAGGTCATGGTTATACAATCCCTTTAGCACATGAATTCTTTGCGCGTCTCAGAATCATTTAGGAAGCAGCCAGTGATATCAGGTATGGAAGCAATCATATCAACAACAGAAGATATGGCCAACAAAATGATCATGTAAAGAAAGCATAAAACAGCACATCTTGCGTTTTCCACCAAGCATAGAATAGAAAACGTTTGGAGGTGCTCGACCAATGAAACCTTTTGTGTTTATACCCCTGGGTCCCTAACAACTACAGATTTGCACCAACTCCCCGGTAGTGGCTCGTGCACCGACTCCCCTCCCCTGTCACGGGCTCACAGATCTGCTGGGGGACCGAGACTCGGAGACCACCGCCGATACGAAGGACCAAGATTTACAGAGAACAAGCACCTATCATGCACACCGAAACTCCCACCGACACTTAAAACCCTGAAATAGTCAACCAGGATGAAATGAGAAGTGAAATGGAGGGATAGGAAATTCAGGGAATGTAATTATCAGACCTCGGATTTTGGATAAAAACCTATTTTGTTCCTCATTATATATAAAAGATAAAAGTTGCGTATATACTATGGAAATAAATGTTCGAAAAGTGTAGAAGTGTGGTCCTATACAACCTAAAAATATTTAAGTTCACGTTAGAACATATGTTCACCTAATTTGACATTCTTTTGGTAATATGGAAACGCCGCGTAAACCTGTACTGCAGTGGTGCCTTGACAACAATGACAGCGAACAATGCACAACATGGAGAACATTAAAGACATTGTTTTGGAACTGGGGCAGCATGCAGTGAGCACGCAATTGGGGTTGATAGAAGAAGTGATAGAAAAAAAAAATCAACTTGGTTATGTTGGTCAAAAGGTTTTTGAAAAACTGAAATCAGTGATTCAAACATACCAGGGCTGACAGTTCTCCGCACAGTTGCTGACATGTTGTCTGACAAAACACCTGAATATTTAAATATACTCCGGTGACATCACGACTTATAAGATGTGTTATCTGACAAGTGATGCAGTTTCTCAATAGAAATCTTAGAAAAGTGTTAGTTGCTTAATGTGACTGTCATTATGGACAAGTACAATAAAGACATTGTCAAATGTTTCGGCTAATTTGTAATGACAAATAAAATAATGCCATTTTTGTCCACCTACTTTTGTAATTTTAGAAGCTATTTTGATTTGCCATAGCACCTATTTAAGGTACCTAATTTAAGATTTTAGGAAGCAAAAGTCCGAATTATATCCTTTCCAACATTCACCTGGCAACCCGGGGACACCCATCCCATGGGTCAGTAAGGTCGGCCAAGGGAATCGAACACACGACTTGCCAAAGGCGAGCCTCACATGGTCGGCGGTAGGCTCTGTTCCCGAGGTCGCGAGTTCAAACTCGTGATGGACCTCTTTGGGTGTAAAACTCGTTAGCGTCACTTCTTTCGAAAGGTTCCTAAAGCTGGTGGACCCATGCGTAGATTTACGGCACGTGAAAGTACCTCAAGCCTTATAAAGAGGCCTCTGAGCGGGGTGTAGTCCTGGAGGTGGGACGTGGTCAGAGCCCCGGTTCCTCCCGGCCGGTTATGCGGTCTTTGCAACCAGAGCCGCTACGTTTCAATAAAATAACTCCTCAATTGGGACGTAACGAGGCTGAGTGCACTCCGAACCAGGCCTCCCAGCGAGAGAAAACCCCTACACCAGTACCGGGAATCAAATCTGGGTCTCCCGCTTGCTAAGCAGCAGCACTACCACCACGCTAAGGAGGCGACCTCTCTAAATAAAAACTCAATTCTTGTATGAAACGCTTTCCTGGGTAGAGGACTTGTTTCCTACGTACCTACTCGGGTTTGTAATGCTAAAGACACCATCGCACATTTCGATTAGTATCATTCTGGAATCGTTATGGGCTCCGCCTTTGCTAGCGTGCACGTCGTCCGGTCAGGTCCCTCCTTCAAACCTTCCTCCCAGAGACAATGGATTTACTGATACGGCGTATGTCGGTGGTTCTGAATATTGCATACTATGATTCATACAGCGTTAACCAGTCGAGTGTAACTATTTATTCAAACGGAAAAGAACAACAAGTATGAAGCGTAAAAAGGAATAAAAGAGCGCATCGTTGTATATTATAATCATGAAATAAATCACAAGGAGAAAGAAGTTGCAGCGCACGCGATCATGTGCATCTTGGTACTGCGGCATGTGGTGGAGGTGACTGTGATCTTATCTCATTCTCTGCTTCATGACTAATTGAACACCATTACGTACCAACTTCTTTGTGTGTCTATATACGACCAACCCGGAAGGGTCCTCTACCACATAAAGCAAAAACATTCGATACACAGATTTCACCTGTTGTGGTGCCCTGAATTAACAAATCTGATGTGTTGCACTCACATGACTTTCTCTTCTCTTGTACTAACCATTCTTACAAACTCTTATTCCTATATCTTCTTCGTGTTAGTTAAGATAAACATTTGCAGAAATTATTTTATTGCTGATTTTCATATAGATGCAAGGGGGATATGGGATAATCAAATCCTTGAACAATTCCCTTCTCTATTTGCACGGCCAATGGATAAGAGAATAACAACCTTCCATTTGAGAAAAGTATAGCTATTGCAAAACTCACACAAATAACAACCAATATCTCCGAAATGGTTCACTCCACAAAAAATGCATTTGGAGATAACTTGTGTGTTTTAACTGGAACTACATTTTTGTATAGTAACATTTGGTATATCTCTTACGGTTTATCAGTTATACAAAAGTCATACAGAGTAAACAGGACTACTTAGGCTATAGCGAGAAAATTCAAATTATACATTTCATTTCCCTTAAAATATCTCAAACGTATGTTAGTTTAGAGAGAAGAAATTTTGTTCAAAATGTTCTTTTTTTTTTTTTTTTTTTTTTTTTGTAAATATTTATTTAAGGTCGTTTTGACAGCACGGTCTTATCACGACCATACATAGTAATACATTGTGGATATTAACTTACAATTATACATACACAGATTACATTATGTTGACATTTACAGTAAATTTGAAAATTTTATGTTCTTCATAAACTGTAGAGTCTTGCTGATCATATTCGGTGTATTGACTGCATGATGAAGACTGGAAATGCCGGCTTGCTGTCTATATCTGCTGTATTGTGAACAATCTATAAGGATGTGGTGGATGGTTTTGGGAATATCACAGTTGGCACAATTTGGAGGTTGGTCCTTGGTGAGGAGATGACTGTGTGTTAGTTTGGAGTGTCCAATTCTAAGCCGAGTGATATTAACTTGATCTCTTATTTTCAGTCTTTGGAGATGCAGAAAAGGTTTTGTACAGCCTGAGCGAGCTTCATGGAGTTTACTGCTAACTGATGACCATGTCTGTATCCATTTTTGCATGTACTTATGTTTAGTACCGTTGATGATGTCTTGATGTGGAGAAGCGATCGAGGCATCACTGACGGGATGTTTAGCTGCCTCTTTTGCAGCTTCATTGCCTGTTATGCCAACGTGAGAGGGAGTCCATACAAAGGATACCTTTTTATCGGTCTTATTTATATTGTGACACAAAAGTCGAATTTCATGGATTAGTGCATGGTTTGGCTCGGAGTTCTGTATGGCAAGTAGTACACTTAAGGAATCAGTGAATATGGTACAGTGACTTTTAAGGGATGAATTGGTTATTTATAGAAGCGCTTCCTTAATAGCGAATGCTTCACAGGAGAAAATGCTAAACAGGCGAGGTAAACTGTAGAGCATTGCTTGATCAGGATACACAATTGCACATCCTCTTCCCTCTTTAGATGCTGATCCATCAGTGAAAATTTTCGTGTTAGAGTTATGTTCATCCAGTAAAGAACTCCACGTTTGTTTAAGTATACAAGAAGGAGTTTGAAGTTTCAAATGAGATGAAAGACTGGTATCAATTGGTGGACTTTGTATCTGCCAGTAGGGTGTGGAGCAATTAATATAGCTGGGTTGGATCATAGAAATTTTTAAATCTATTTCTTTCAAGTATTGGAGAATTCTAATGTGAAACAGACTTCTGTGTCGTTCTGTTTGCATCTGACAAGCTTTGTGTAGTGGAAAAACATAGTTATGCATTTTATGACATGGATGTGAGGCAATCTTTATGGCATATGTTACACTTAATAATTTTCTGCGAATATTTAGAGGCGGCTCATTTGCTTCTATTTGAAGGCTTAAGATTGGACTGGTGACAAATGCCCCTAATGCCAACCTTAGGGCTGTAGACTGAATGGAGTTCAGGGTTTTGAGAGTTGAACGGTTTGCGGAGTTGTAAACAATAGCACCATAGTCCAGTTTGGATCTAATAAGAGCCTTGTAGGTTTTGAGAAGTGTGAATAAATCAGCACCCCAATTTCTTGCGGCAAGAGTTTTGATAATGTTGAGTCGACTTGTGCAAGCTTCTTTTAAGGCTTTAACATGGGGCTTCCATGAAAGTTTTTGATCGAAAATGACACCCAGAATTTTTGTGGTCGTAACTACGTTGAGTTTCTCTTCATTGATATATAGTTCAGGAACTTGTCTTTTTGTGAAGGTGATACATTTAGTTTTGGTGCTGGAGAATTTGAAACCAGTAGTAGACGACCATTCTTGGAGATCATCTAAGGCTGACTGAAGTAGTTTTTCAGTGGTGATTATGTTTTTACCTTGGCAAAAAATTATGAGGTCGTCAGCATAAAGGCACGCCTTAACTGGTGGGTGAAAAAATGTTCTTGTCGCATCCTTGAAAGATGTTAAACTTACATCAATGGCAAGATTGGTTTTTAACCGACTTTTCGTTTTTTGAGTTATTCTGTCCTCACTGACTCTCTCTCACACACACAGACACAAACACACATACACACACGGGCCATTTTCTAAAATTGCTTTTGCTTTTTTTTGGATTCAGGGGCCTCAAAACATATTTGCGGTGAAAACTCGACATTGAATTTTCCAATACTGCCTGTACTTAGTGTACTGAGAGATTGATGATCCGTTGAATGTGTAGCGAAAGATTGATAAAGAGGTGAGGTCAGGAGCCTCTGAGTCACTCCTTTGTCAACTCGCTGGCTGCGCTGGGCTGGCCTGGGCTGGCCTGGGCTTGGCGGATTATTAAACAGGCACTCGCAGTTATTTCCTCTTCACGACTTTTATGTTACTCGATGGTTTACGAGCGTAACGTGAGCGCCCTTCACCTTGCCATGATATAGGTCATACCGTTGTTTCTTCCCATTAGCATTGGCCTTTAACTTGAATCCATTTACGTACATTGCTGCGATCAAACCGTTTCCTTCGCTAATTGATGTCATTTCCACAGACACAGCACGACTCTCGGTCCAGCAGGAAGAAGCTCTCTGTGCGCTTATGTGCCAATTTCTTGCTCTGCTTTTTTACTTTCTCTACTACATATAGTGAGATTAACCCTTCCATGTGCTGCTTTGCAGAAATGCATAGCGCACATTAATAGGCTATTTTTACAATATTTTAAGTGATTTATTTGCCACCTTCATATTCTACTGGCTTTCAATAATGAAATTCAAGTATTTGTAACTACCTATATAAAATTGTGACACCGGGCTGCCCCACCCCACAGGTGCGGCAAGTAACAAAGGCGCACAACACCAACCAACGCCAGCGAAACGTGACTAACAACAATCAAGCAACTACACAAAGGGGTTTCCAGAGAATTCGAGGAGTGTCCGGCAGCCGGCTTGTTTGTAGACGTTCGAGAAAGATCTGGCTACGTCATCGCCAATATAACAGCTTGCAAAGCGCGTGAGGGCAGTCAGTTTTAGAGTCGGTTAGTGTGTCAGTGAGTGCTAGACAGCTATGAAACACACGCCACATGAAAGTAAAGAAGTTTTAGCGAGTGTTGAGTGACAGTATCGTCGAAGTTAATGTATGAAAGACAGAGAAAGTGAAGAAAGATAGTGAAAGGACTGAGCCAAGGCTACGAAAAGAAAACAATTGTGAATTGTAATATAACGAAGCACTGTAGACTGTGTAAACGTCAGTATAAGAGAACTGTGTTTTTGTGAAAACGTTTTGGAGGATAATAAAGGTGACAGAACAATAATTGAACTGATTTAGTTGTTTTTGTTAGAATATATGTATTTACTTGAGTACTATTGTAGTGTTCTGTTTTGGTATTTTGGAGGGGTTAACAAAAAGAAAAACCCCGTCATAATCCACGTCTACCATCACACCACTTATTTTACGTGGCCCCTCCTTATCCTTAATCACAGGCTTTGTGCATTTAAGAGTTAGAGCGCAGGGATAAAGCGTCGTACCACGGACCACCAGGTAATTCAGCTAGTTGCAAATACGTCTGATGGTTCGAACTGCCTAATGCATCCTAGTGTTCTCTAAATAGTTGAAATTAGTAACATTAAATCGAAATTAAGGACAAGTGCTCGTGTGTGGAAAGGAACACTTCACATCGCCAGATGAAGTGTCTTGAAACATAAGCTTTGCTATAAAACGCACGTAGGTACAAGAAGAATTTTAATGGGCATCTCAGATTAAATTTACGACCAAAGGTATAACGGTATCATCATCATCACGTGAATTGACAGCGGTGCATCTTCTCTTTCTAGTCCTACATTACCTTGTTTTTTATGTGCCGTAAACTTCTTCAGCAGCCATTGCTTTGAGAAGCAGATTATGATTGCATTCTTCGAGATACCCGGAAGTGAATCTGAAAAGCTTACGTAAAACTGGTGATTTACCACACCATTCTCTTCACTAGAAGGATCATTATAATCCATCCAAAAACGTTACATGGATATTTTGCCTGGAAATAGATGTTTCGAATTTCCTTGAACAAACCCAATGAGGGGACAAAATTCAAATTCTTTCAAAACTACCCTTTACATGTAAATATTGTAACAAACTGGCAAAATCCAAAGTGCTGTTACTTTTCTGTCACTTTATAGTCCTAAATTTTACTACAAACACACAATTTTTTTCTCGTTGTTAACACATTTTACATTTTGTGCTATCACAATTGTTCTTCTCATAATCTTTCTCAGTCTTTCAATGTCTTTGTTCAGTTTCTCTGTCCCTATTACGATACAATCACTCGACGACATATGCGTACTCGATGGCAGGCTGGCCGACTCACTCCCATAACTGAACACTAACTGTACACGACGACTTCCACAACTGAACAACAACTCAACTCAAACTGGCCATCCGTGGTTCAAATCCTCTCTATCGTACTGAATTTTTCAGTCTCATTCTACCCTTTCCAACTAAAGAGCTAATTAGTATACGCAGAGTCAACATCGAGGCGGTCTGTCTTTCGAGCAAGCGAAACCTTCCACTTATACTAAATTATTTGCAAATTGAAGGTTTACCTTGATTAAGGATGCGACACGAAGATTTTTTTAAGGAAATTTCTCCACTCTAAACTACTCTTTATATGGAAAACTTTTCGAAAATTTTGATTTTCTCGGAAATAGCTCTAACGATTTTAATTAAAATGTCATATGTTTGAGATATTTTTATAACAAATGAACTGTATATTTTGAATTTTCTGGCTACAGCCCATGTAGTCCAGTTTACTCTTGAGCACTGGTAAACTGTAAGAGACAGACAAGATCTTACTGCACAAAGAATGTACATCTTGTAAAAACACACAATTTATGTCCAAATGTATTTTTTGTGGAGTGAACCATTTCCTTGTTATTTGTGTGAGTTTTGCAATATTTAAAATTTTTCTCAAATGGAACATCGTTATTCAGTTTTGTATATCCTAGCAAGGCAAAGAGAACGAAATTTGAAAGCTTTAAAACATTTGACTATCGCTCCAAGTGTACTGTATTCTCATATTCCCCTTGTACCTACAAAGAAATAAGCAATAAGATAATTTCTCCAAATGTTTATCTTAACTAACATGGAGATATAGGAATAAGAGTTTGTAAGAATGGTTAGTACAAGAGTAGAGAAAGTCATTTGAGTGCAAGACATCAGATTTTTTAAAATTAGTTCCAAGGATATTATTATTGCTATTATTATTATTATTATTATTATTATTATTATTATTATTATTATTATTATTATTATTATTATTATTATTATTATTATTATTATTATTATTATTAATTTTATTTTATTTTTACGGCCCTGAAAGGCTGCTCCACTGAGTGCAATTTTTTTTAAATTTAATGTTTTCATAATTAAATATTTTAAAATCAGATGATTTTATTTATTTTATATTGAAATTTACCTCTGGCTTTGGCCATGATCCGTTTTAAAGGGCCGTGTTGACAAAGTAGTCGGCCGCCCTTAAAATTATATAATTTATTCCCAAGCATACATACATAAGCGCGCGCGCGCGCACACACACACACACACACACACACACACACACACACACACACACACACACAACACACACGCACAAACCTCTAAAATGCCTTTTTTTTAGTCAGGGTTCCAAAACACCTTCCATATGGTTTTCGGGGGTTTCCCCGGGTCGGTAGACGAATGTTGGGAAGGAGAATTACATCCCCGAATTTCCTGTCCTTCCATTTGACTCCATTTCTCATTTCACTCCACCTTTCAAGCTGGTTGTTTGTTTGAGAGTTTTAAAAGCCGGCGGGAGTTTCGGCGTCCATTACAGGAAATTTGTTGACTCTAAATCCTCGTCCTTTGGATCGGGTCAGGTCTCCGAGTCCTGGACCCTCCATTGAATGTCTAACACAGACAGCACGTAAAGAATTCAGCGGTGCCTTCTAGCGGACACCTCATTTCTTACCGTTTGTAGGGTGCCTACCTTATTACACCACGCTTTCATTTTCCCGGCTGATGCTGTCACCTTGTGTTCTGTATTGAACCGTTAGAGCATACCTATGTTGTCAATTCGTTGACTAATTTGGAATAGATATAGCCACCTCCCTCAACTGGAAGGGAGGGAAGCTTAATGTGTCCCCTTTCAAGTTGTAGGAGACAATCTATCAGAAGACACGCCCTATAAATGCCCCTACAGAGTATCAGAAGTTGGATGTCTATTACTATTTGTGCCCTGTGTACCAGCTAGAGACCCTGGCCTCCGCTGTTGTCCCTCCCGAAAGGACATAGGCACGAAAGGTTTGATAGTTGAAGTGCCTTGTCATAGAGTCGAGGTAAGCACTTTCATTGAGTGGAAGTTTCCCAGCGTGCAGCAACAGGTGTTCGCCATTTTCCCATTGTCTGTGTCTGGAGTGGCTATAAAGGTTGTAAGTTAACGAGTTTCTTCTTGGCCACGCACCTGGAGTGCTCGTCTTTATAGCTGCATTTGTCTCCCATTGATGCACTTACTGGCCACTTTTAATGTGTCTGAGATTGCTAGAACTTCACTCATTGTCTAATGTCTCTACCCTTCACTTCTTTTTTGCCTTCTTAAACTCCTCGCTATATCTGCTCATTATCTTCCTCCTTCTCGCATTTATCATATTATGTCAGTAGAATGTCCTGTAGGGCTCAGCTAGTAAAGCACATATTCACAAACTCCAAGTTATATATATATATATATATATATATATATATATATATATATATATATATATATATATATATAACCAATTGTCTTGCGTTAGTCTCATTGTTTTGTTTGCCTCAATACTGCGATTGTTTAGGAAAAATCTGATATGTTGCACTCACATGACTTTCTCTACTCTTGTACTAACCATTCTTACAAATTCTTATTCCTATATCTTCTTCGTGTTAGTTAAGATAAACATTTGTACAAATTATCTTATTGCTTATTTCCTTGTAGGTACAAGGGGAATATTAGAATACAGTAGGCTTTGTGCGATAGTCAAATCTTTTAAAGCTTTGAGATTCCGTTCTCTTTGCACACTTAACATATAAAACCATGAATAATGACGTTATCTTTAACAGAAGTATAAGTTCTCCAAAACTCACACCGATAACAATGCCTATCTCCAAAATGGTTCACTCTACACAAAATAAATAAGTTATTTGAACATAAATTGTGTATTTTAGCAAGATTTACATTTTCTATAGCAAGATTTGGTCTATCTCTTACGATTTACCAATTATGCAAAAGTCATCCAGAGTATATACGACTACAGGGGCTATAGCCAGAAAATTTAAGATATAAATTTCATTTGTCATCAAAATATCTCAAACATATGACATTTTAATCAAAAACATTAGAGTCATTTTTAACATAGTCAAAATTTTCTAAAAATTTTCCATGTAAACTGTAGTTTAGGGTGATGCACTTTTATTCAAAATCGTCGTGTGGTATACTTGAAGGACATTAAACTTTAATAGCAACTTTGGTTCTTAACCGACTTTTCGTTTTTGAGTTATGCTGTCCATAGACTGACAGACACGCACGCACGGACCTTTTTCTAAAAATGCTATTTTTTTTTTATTCAGGGGGTCCCAAAATATATATTTCGGTGAAATCTCGCCATCGACTTTTTGGGTGGAATACAATACTTCCCCCACTTACTAGTAGAGAAAGTGAAAAAGAACATTAGGAAAAACCCACAGGAACCGTCGAAAGATCGAAACAATCGAAATGGATAATTTTGTGTGGGAATTTGCACTTCGGATTGCACACAGACGTTACCACCTGAGATATCCCGCTTGATAGAAACTGTGTAACAAAAGCATTTCTGCACACGTCTATCTCGGTTAACATGAAGTAGATAATAGAATGAGTGGTTTAAAAATACTGTGTACAGGAATGAGTAGTCATCTGAGTACAACTTGAGCTTAAAGATTCTCCAGAAAAATGTTGGAACTCTCGTTATTTTGCTATAGAGCACTGATGGGGGGAACTGACTCAATGTGTCATTTTCCCTACATCGTATTTTACCCCCATCCACTGTCTCAGCGATTAGCTACCAGACTACGTCTCCCGCTATTGTCTGTCTACTTCAGAGAACCGGTCAGTCCTTCAAATTGTGTCAGTAAGTGGAGAGGGTAAACACTCGATTGCATTTCTGTCATCCCTCTTCCCCATGCCTGTTATAGACAAACATTACTTAAACCAACCAAGTCGAGAGGTCAGCGAACTGAACTCTCAACTGGTGGTTCCGGGTACAATTCCCAGCCGAGTGGTTACCATTATTCCCTGGCATTCTATATTTTGAAATTGAAAGTATGAGAGTGAATGTGCATATGAAAATAAGTTACAAACCTGGTGACCTAACCTAGAGATGTAAAACTACCGTAGCCTACAAGTGTAGACTACAGTAGTGGTCAGTTCAGAACCTATCCACATTACCTGTACGTAACGTGTGTTGCATACCTATCGGGCGTTACTTCATATCGACCACGTTGTTTACGTTATGAGATACTGTTTTACGAGATTCCTCAAGAAAGAGGAAGTGTTGAACTCCTCTAAGTATACTACAGTTAAGATAGAAGACACTGATAATGATCACGAGTAATAGGTATTATTTTGAACCGAAAACTACAATGTTTATTTTGATCACAGAGAACCAGTCATAGATAGTTTTTGGTGATCATTATGTTTTAGTTTGTCATTAAATGTCTTAATTCGTTGTAATTTGTGTTGTTTCTTCCCCTACCAATACTACCGTAATCCTAGCGTTTACGTCATTTATGTATTTTACCAAAACTACGCAAATCGAACCAAACCTAAAAGTGCATAGACTAAATCAATTATTTCAGTCAAAAGCTCCCGATATGTCCATAGTAGTTAAAAGGGGCTATAAAGATGATGCCCCTCCCAAAAAAAAGAGGTTACCTACAGTTCCTGTATTAATATTTTACTTGTGTGTCCACTATCTGAGGAAATGGACGAAACAAAACAACTTACTCAAATAATTACGGTCTTTGTCCATTACTTCTTCCTTGGCTTCCGGTATGGGCTGCGTACTGTTTGCTTTTTTAATCATGCCGACGTTTCGCCGTAAACTAAGCGCGACTGCAAACGTCATCCAACTAGCCACTGTCTACTCCGACTGGCATTGCTGTCCCCTCCCACTTGCAATTCTATTGGTTGCTTCTCCCCCAATAGGAAGTTAACAAGCTAATAGAGTCCTCCATATACCTAGTGTTGAGTGGTTTTCCCGTGTCACGGTTCAGACTGCTCTTTTCTTTAAATACCTCTATGCTTTCCCTCACTGTTCGTTGAGAGAAGTTGTCACAGATTGCTAACATTTTTAAATTGTCGAAGTCAATGTGATGGCCGGAGTTTTCTGCATGTTCCGCTGTGGCAGATGTTTCTGGTTGAGAAAGTTTCATGTATCTTATATGTTTCTTTTCCCTTGTACTGATAGATCCGAGCTGCGTACGTACAATTCACAACAATCACAGGTAATTTTATAAACACCCGGAATATTTTGTAAAGGGTTGAACTCAGGTTTTTGTTTTGGTGTTTATCTTGTTTTGGTGTTGCAATGTTTTTGTAATTCTTTCCCCAACTCCTGGAACGTAAGGTGTGTAAGCCTTCTTCGCACCAGTCTTTTCGGGGTTTTTGATATTTCTTTATTGCGTTAACATCTGGGTTCAGATAGTCGTTAGCCTTTAGGCGACGTAATTCATTAAAAAGCCAAGACGCGGCCCTTACCAGAAACCAAGAAAGAGGAATGAAGTAAAAAGCTTACTGTATTGATATTTTACTTGTTTGAGTGCAAACGAAACAAGTTGCTGTATTAATATTTGTGTTGTGTGTGTGTGCGTGTGTGTATGTGCCTGTGTGTGTGTGTGTGCGTGTGTGTGTGTGTGTGTGTGTGTGCCTGTGTGTGTATGTGTGCGTGCGTGTATGTATGTGCCTGTGTGTGTGTGTGTCCGTGTGTGTGTGTGTATGTGTGTGTGTGTGTGTATGTGCCTGTGTGTGTGTGTGTGTATGTGTGTGTATGTGCCTGTGTGTGTGTGTCCGTGTGTGTGTGTGTATGTGTGTGTGTGTGTGCGTGTGTGTGTGTGTGTGTGTGAGGAAATGGACCGTGCAGCAAGGAAGGCACAATGCCAGAACAGAAGTTTGCTGTCCAGTATGCGAAGCCTATCTTACTTTACCTAGTCACCGCTCATCCCATCCCATCAACATCTGCTGTTTGTGTTCCCTGGACCGTGGCTGACTGGCTGACTCGCTGGCAGTCGATCGTCCAGGGACGGAAGGTCAAAGGCACCAATACCTCAGCAGGGGACCATGAGTTTGAACTCCGTCCAGACACTGGGTGTCCCGAACTCTAGTACTCATCTTTACCACCAAAATAATAACCTTTCAGACATGAAAGACAAGGGAAAATGTCTTGAGTTAAAACTATTTCACATTTCGTTCCACAGAAAAGTAAAATGTTTACTTTCTCTTCTATGTATAGTAAGTAGAGGAAGCATTATATTCGACCCAAAATAACGATGTCGAGATTTTACCGGAAATATATGTTTTGAGGCCCCCTGAATCCAAAATAAAAGCATTCTTAGGTAAAGGTGCGCGCTCGCGCACAGCATAACTGAAAAACGAAAATTCGGTTAAAAACCAAAGTTGATATTTAAGTTTAATATATTTTAGGGATGGTCCACCCTAAACTACCCTTTACGTGGATAACTCTTTGAAGAGTGATTTCCTCAAAAATAAGTCTAAACGAATTTGATTGTAATGCCATATCTACGTTTAAGATATTTTTATGGCACATGAAATGTATATTTTGAATTTTCTGATTATAGCCCTGTTTACTTTTGATGACTTCTGCATAATCTTAAGAAATAGATCAAAACTTACTATAAGAAAAGTGTAGACTCGTTAAAACACAACTTTCATTTAATACATTTCTTTGTGGAGTGAACCATTTCGAAGATGTTCCTTGTCATTTGTCTAAATTTTCCAATACTTTTTTCTCGAAAAAGAAGTTAACACAGACGTGCTCACTTGAAGTTGTAAAATAGTTTACACATTAATTTTAAAAGTCCGATATAAGAGTAGTATAGATAACAATTTGAACTGCTCAGTGTTTGCAATGTGGCAAAAATATTAAATTCTAAAATAACTTCGTTAACTAGCATCGATTTCAGAGTAATACGCTTTTACATTTCACAGCCACCTATATTTGTTGGGTTTAAACAGAAACAGCGTTTTTTACCCTGGTAAGTTGATCACACGACACTAAATGTTTATCCACCAAGAAGACGGTGCCTCAAGCTCATTTGTCTTGCAAATACTTTAAAGATACGTATAGTATTTTAATCAAAACCTTACAGTCATTTTTGAGAAAATCTAGAATAACGGAAATGTTTTTTCCCCACAATATTCTCCGCCCATTTTTATACAGCACTTGTTGCAAAAATTGTGAAATCTGTTGGCCCAATGTTTTTCATCTCACGACTTCCCCCCAATTTTTTCATCTCTGGAAAGTATTAGAAATGGCTTGGAGCAAAATCCGGGATGTGCTCATAAAATTGGAGCTTGGAAACGCCACAACGACACAAGTTTCTCGAGTTTTTGTGCTGAACATGTACCTCAGGGGCAAACAAAACACTTACATAAAATCTGACTGAACACATCTCCTGTCACATCCAAGCTCTGCTTCGCTATTTTGGGGCGTATCGGCCCGGCCCGATATTCCTGTTCGCCTAGAAATACTCGCATACGCAACCTTCAAGCTTTTATGTTGGTCACTTGATTTATGTTACGAACCTTTAAACATGTGTTTTCTGTGTAGGTATTTTAAATACCTAGTGAATGCTTCTTTTTTAGAATATATTGCGAGATTATAGAAACAATAAAACTGGCTTTGTTGCTGTTTTATTACGCCATTTTCACTAAAAAAAATAAATAAAATGACTAGCGTTACAACGAGCCCAGTAGTAGTTCACATCGATTTCAATCCGGTAGGTGTTTCCATGCAACAAAATTTCGATCGGATCCTACTTCTACGATGATTGGATCGGAGGATTTAGTTCGATCTGATTCCGAGTTACCATGCAGTGTTCAATCCGGGATGAAAACTCAGATCGATTTGAATTCCTCATGGAAACGTAGTAATTCTGCACAGAATCCGTAGCGCGTCATTTTAAACTAATTTCTGTACTGCACCCTTGGCAAGCAGACCTTTAGCTAAAACTCTGCCCAAACGGCAACGTGAACCTATATGAGCTGATGCAAAATCTGAAATACTGATACAAGAATCCCAACTGTAATTAGACAGATGTCAACTATCGATTAAACAGAAGAATGTCAACTATCGATTAAACAGAATAATGGTATCTATCGATTAGATAAAGGAATGCCAACTATCGATGAAACAGAAGAATGTCAACTATCGATTAAACAGAATAATGGTATCTATAGATTAGACAAAGGAATACCAACTATCGATTAAACAGAAGAATGTCAACTATCGATTAAACAGAATAATGGTATCTATAGATTAGACAAAGGAATACCAACTATCGATTAAACAGAAGAATGTCAACTATCGATTAAACAGAATAATGGTATCTATAGATTAGACAAAGGAATACCAACTATCAATTAGACAGAAGAATGTCAACTGCCAATTACACAGAAGAATGGCAACTATCCATTAAAAAGAAGAATGGTATATATCGATTAGACAAAGGAATGCCAACTATCGATGAAACAGAAGAGTGCCAACAATCCATTATCTATAGTGCATAAAATTGCCCGTTGTTTCAGTGTAGCTCGATTCAATTTTAACAGAGATAATAAATTTCCATTCAAATGGGAGGGAGACGGACCACCTGTATGTACGTCACCTGTATTTCTGTTCATATTTGCCATTTAAAAGAACGAGAAAGCGAAGCAGGGAGATGACGAAAAAGATAGAAACACAAAACAAGGAAGCACTTTGATTACGTTTAAATTAAGACTGCCTTCCAGCCTCCTCGTTGAGGTGCGTAATTGTTAGAGAAATGGAATCTGGAGCTACTTAAGTGTCCATTTAGTAAAGAGTGGATTACTGTGTAATAATAACTCTTCTCTGACTTTGACAGATGCTTCGTAACCAATGGACCAGAAAGTGCTCCATTGTAGTGTGGAAGACAAGTAAGTAATGCAATAATAAGGAACTAAATGACACTCCCCGCTGTGTCCCGTCCCTCAAATCACCATGGGGCATCACATGTTAACTGTCAGTCCTCCACTGTGTAACCTTGAACCCTTGCAATTTATTCACGCACTAATTTATCATCTTGAGAATCTTAATGGCGTTAAAGTGGCATATTCTTCATTATAAGTACCGAATAAAGTGTAGCCCATTTTAACATTAGACTGACATCGTAATTAAGAACAGCGCAATATTCGCCGTGTCACATACTTCAGTGACTGGAGTAGAGTTCGTTGCTACCCACCCCACTTACATTCAAGCGGGATGGCTCAGGGGGTAGCGTATGCGGCCCACATTCATAACATTCTTTCTTTCAATTTTTCCCTTTATTGTTTTCTCTACTACGTGTAGTAAATAGAGGAAGTATTGTATTCCACCCAAAAATTCGATGTCGAGAGTTCACCGGCATTCAAGGAAAGCATTTTTAGAAAAAAGTTCGTGTGTGTATGTGTGTGTGTGCGTGTGTGCGTGCGAACAGCATAACTAAAAAACGAAAAGTCGGTTAAAAACTAAAATTGATATTTAGGTTTAATATCTTTCAAGGATGCGACACGAAGATTTTGAAGAAAATTTCTCCACCCTGAACTACCCATTACGTGGAACATTTTTCGAAAATTTTGATTTTCTCAAAAATGGCAGCAACAATTTCGATTAAAATGCCATACTTTTTAAGATATTCGTATGGCAAATAAAGTTTATATTTTGAATTTTCTGGCTATAGCCTATGTAGCCCCGTTTAGTCTGGATGACATTTGCATAACTAATAAACCGTAAGAGATAGACAAAATCCTACTACATAAATTAGGTATATATTAAATGACCTTAAGCACTTCTGAGATAGTCCGTGTTATTAGTTTGAATTTTGTAATACTTCTACGTTTTTCAAATAGGAAGTCGTTATTCGTTTTTTATGTGCTAGCTACCTGAATGTAAGGTCACCGCATCAATTTGTTGATGAGAATTTATATACATTGCAGATGTATTAACTCCGTTACATGATATACTTAAGTAATTCGGTTATTATAATAGGTATACGAAAATAACTGGATATGTATTGAGACACGGAAAATTGGGGGAAAGCATTGTTGCTTTGTCAAGATCTTACTCATTGGTAATGTAATGGTAACAGACACCATTCATTTTTGATCAGTTTATGTCTGGAAAGAGTGAACATTTTTTGAAGTGCAAAGTTCAGAAAGAACACTTTCTTGCGTGATTTTGTACGATTTCAAATGTGGCTTAGTTGGTCTGGGTGGCTCAGTTGGTTAGACGCTGGCCTACTGATCCCAAGGTCGCGGGTTCAATGGTTTTTAAGTGTGCTTAAAAGAACTCCTTTGGGACGAAATTCCGGCACACGGCGACGCTGATGTGATCCAGGCAATTACAGCGTCGTTAAACAAAAAAGTGACTTAAATGAAAGGCAGTCACTTGAGCATTTGAAGGGGTTTTTGGGGACTATTCTCCGTCACGTGACACTGTTCCGCTGGTTTGTACAGTTTAAGAGGGGCGGCAATCTCTTAAAGATGAAGAGAAGAATGCCAGACCAGCAACAGTAACATCACCACTGTGGGAACAATGGTTAAGGAAGATCCAAGACATTGAGCTGGCTTCATGAAAGAGGCACATTGTTGCATCATGACAATGGATCAGCTCACACTGCTAATGCAAGGACTCATCCACCTTACAGTCCCGGTCTGGTGCTATGTGATTTCCTCCTGTTTCCTATGGTCAAGAGGTCATCGTCACCTACAGTGCCACGTGGACGCTTCCAGAGCATGGAACGCTTCATACAGTTCCAGGGAGAATACTTTGAGAAACTGGGACAAACAAAACCTTTCTTGGCTATTCATATTTTGCTGTCTCAATACATATCCAATGATCTTCGTAAATCTGACATTATCTTGAATATATTATGACAAAAGATGATTTCAAATAAGGAATTATTTTGCACCGCAGAAAAACCTATTTCAGGACAACAGGCAACGAGACTGCTCACGTGACAGTGAAGAGACATGAAGAAATTTATACAGAACAGATCGTATTCCTAAATATCACACGTATACCGAAGAGACAAGAAGCTGCCACAGTGCAAGAATCCTGAAGGGAACAAGGAACGTGTTCAGTTCTGGAACGCAAAGGTTTCTTCGGGTAATTTCAGTAATGTACTTACAGTTAGACAACTATCAGTTTTAGCACTTCGATACAAACTCCGTTATCCGGGTACTGAAGCAACGGCGGAAATGACCAATTATCATAATGAGGATACACTTAAATAATACATACATAATCCTTTGATGTTACACCGGCTGCTAATCACTTTATAGGCCATGAAATTCCCACAGCACTTCGCGAGAGCTCACAACACTATCTAGTGCTACGAACGGTTCGAGTCAAGAAGGCTGAAAATAACAACTGAGTATCGCTGTCCATACTCCAATGTTACCTTTGTTGCTGTTTTTACGTTTACTTTTGCGTTTCAACAACTCAAACAGTAATTTTAAGTACTAAATGCCTGAAGCAAATCGAGGATCAAACTCCTGTAAATAGTAGAACAAGAAACCTGTGTTTAGCCTGAAGAAAGAATTGCGGAAACTACAACTTACAGCCTTCTATGATATGATTTAAAATATGACTGCGTAAAAGACATGAAAAATCCATCTTCAACAACAACGCCATCTGAGAGTTCAAGATAAAGTGTGCTTGTGGAATACATGGCATGACTAGTAAAAAAGAATCGTCATGTTATTTATATTACTTTCTCTACTCAATGTTCTACAAAACATGTCACATTTGGGAGATTCCAAGTTCGATCCCCGGCGACTGCCCGCTTTCACCCATGGGTTTTTCGCGGTTTCTCCTGGTCGATAAGCTAATGTTGGGCTATTTCCTCTTTTACTAAGACTTTCCTCTCCCTCATTTCTTATATCTATTGTTTTCTTCACTTTCCTCTGTTTCACACTGGTAGGACGAGGAGACGGTATCCGGCGCGTGGCGGATGGACGGTAGATATCGTACCGCTACGATTAGGGGTTTGTGGGTGGCGTTGGAAGCGGTCGAACTTGAAACGTTATGGATCCCGTTCATGCTTTCGCCCGTCATCATCTGGATTTAGTCATGTCTCTCCCCTCATACCTCTCTCCCAGGGTTCAGGTCAGGTCAACAAGCAATTGCTTCTCTAACAGCCCGATATGACCAATGACTTTAAAGGGGATTCTATGAATTAAACAATTAAAACATAAAATTATAATTTCATAAAGAAAGAACTATGTGTATAATGTCAGATAAGCCAGCTGGGCTGTACTGGAGCACAAGCGGAGGGGATTCCACACCGTGTACCTACTTTGAGGGTAACTATGTCAGATCTCTACGGGCGTGTTAAAGCGGGAGGGTCTCTAATGCCTATACTGCAGGTTGATCCTCACGCCAGGGTTCGCCAAGCAGTCGCCAGTGGCATGGCTTTCGACATCGGTCCCCCAACAAGTCAGGCTTTGCTCTGTTGCACAACAAATTAATGAATAAATAAATAACAGCAGTTACAGTGCGCAAAATTCCCACACAGCAGCGCCATACTCGCCCATTGCTGACAATTCCAACCCTGAAAGACCGGATTGAAGGAAGAAAAGTGGAAATTCAGGGGATATAGGTAATTATCCTTCCTAGCACTGCGACCTGGGAAAACCCAGGAAAATGCATGGGTCATAAGTTCATCCACGGGAATCGAGCCAACGCCTTCCGAATGCGGGTCACAGACGCCAGGATGGAAGTAAAGAAGCAGGTGTTGGGGAAAGTGCTGATAAGTGATGTTAATCCAGACAAGGATATCTTCCAGGTTATTACACAGTCTGGCACCATGTTAAATATAAGCTTGCTTATTCAGGTTTTGGAGCAAGGGCAAGGAACTCTGTTAGAGAGGTTTACATTCCACCTTCATATAATCTTGATCCTTGTATGGCGGGCGTGTAGGTATTTAGTAACGTCAGATTACAGATTACAGACAGCAAGAAACTAACGCGATTTGCACGCAGTAAATGATTAGATTACGTAATGAGGTAAACATAACGCCCATAATCAAGTACTGTCTCACTACCAGGAGAAGGCCAGATGGAGGAATGTGCTACGTGGTGCTGCAAGCTAGTGATTCACATCAGCGTTGCCAACTAGTGTTAGCCAAAAACCGCCAAATCTTAAATTAAAAGTCGCTGAATCAAAACAGATACCTACTACAGGATCCGGCAGAATAAGTAGCCTGATTTGAGTCATGAAGTGCGGCGTCGCTGCTTGCGCATGCGCAAAATTACTTTGCTCACTGCATTGTGGAGGGACTGCCATTTGTAATAATGATCTGTAGAGTTCAGAGCATCGCGTCTTCACCGTAAAGGCGTATTTCAAAAATAACTAGTCTCTAAGACTCTCGTTGTCAGCCCATTGTACGATATATGCTGAAACGGGTGATGGCAACTTTGGTTCACCGCGTTCAACGTGATAGCGACGACCTACTTGGTGCCATATTCAAAACCAAGTAATGCCGTATTTTGTGATAAAATGGCATAGGTATATCCTTCTGTGTTTCAACAAATTTAACAATTCATTTCGAAGTTCTGTGCTGTTTATATCCCACTGTCCATTCTGCTGGACCCTATTTAATTAATTAAGCGGTATTTATATACTATTTAATAGTGTTAAAAGAAAAAGTCATTGCCATAATCAGAAGTAAAATAGTTGATCTTCCAGTTCATCCTCAAACATCTCCACAACAAATGACGTTGAAGGTTACACAGAGCCGTATATTGTACAACGTTTACTACTGAAGCTTTGTAAACGAGTAACACGTATTTCACAAAATCATAACAGCATTTCTGCAGCAATAAGAAACGACCAAATGCAAATGATACATTACGCGCTCTCTATTTGCATGCGCTTTACAATCTGTAATCCGTAACGTTAGACAATGGCAGCATATACCTACAGGAATGCGTTTATTCCCTGGAAGATAAAGACCGTGTAAGTTAAACGAAAAGCAGTATAGTACCTTTTCGGTTGTTTATACTATTATCACGGACTACACACGCTAGTTCAAGACTCTCATCTCTGTGTTCGCGGATACGCAGAACGAAGTTCGCACACGCCACTGCTGTCTCTATAAATGGGATTGCGCCGTAGCGTTTTGTAACTGTTGAATTACATACCACAACGCCGGATGCGTCGAGCCACCTGCTATACCTCAAAAACGAAAACTCGTTTGAATACCAAAATTGGTATTTTTTATCATCTTCCAAGGATGCGACACACGGTTTAGAAAACCTACTCTTAACATGCAAATTTTTTAAAACATTCTGATTTTCTAAGAAATGGCTAGAATGATTTTTTTATTAATTTTCCATTGAATTTTCAGGGAACAACCTCGGAAATACTCTTCATTCTGGATGATTTTTGCATAACTGTTAAACCGTAAGAGATGAAGTTGTATACAAAAAAATGTAGAACTCTTTAAAACACAAGAGTTTGTCGTTTTTTGTGTGGAGTTAACCATTTCTCACATATTCCTTGTTATTGGTTTGAATTTTCTAACACTAAATTTTTCTCAAATGAGAAGTCATTCGTTCTTTCCCTCCTTCTCAGCAAATAGAGCGCAATTTTAAAGCTGTCATATGGTGACCAGCTCTTAAAAGATATGACTGTTACTTAAGCCTACTGTATTTCCATATTCGTATTACAGAAAGACGAAATATAACGTATTACATTCTCATGATTTTCTCTACTCACTTTTCTTATACGTAACACATTCACATGTATTTATTTACTCAGTCTTGTGCAAAAATTACATTTAATTTTCTATATATTTGATACAGAAATACAGCGTATTACATAGTACATTCACACGGTTTTCTCTACTCACTTTTGTTTTATGTAACACATTGGTATCTCTTTCCTTACTCGCTCTTCTACACACAATTCACATAATGTTCTGTATGATTGAAACAAAAAAGCAACGTGTTACATTCACACGGCTTTCTCTAGTCGCTTTTCTTCCTGTAGTGTTTGTGGTTTTCAACTGAAAGGATAAATAGTCAAATAGTCAAATCACGGACAACTTCAAGTATTTCAGCTAGTATACAATAAAACAGTTTCTGTAAATGTGTATCAATATTATATGAAGTAGATACAAAAATAAGCCTTTGTAAGAACAGAATGAGTAGAAAAAGTCATGTGAGTGAAATACTCCCCTTTTTGCTGACTAACGGCAGAGGTCATCCCAGGACATTCCTTTTGAAATGTTATGCAGAAGGTACAAAAGAGGTTTGCAAAACAAAACGACGACGACGAAGAAGAAGACAGCATGATTTGCAATGCAATGGCTCAAGACCACGCCCATATGACTGGCGAGGCAACAAAATGCCCTGGGTTCTGTACCTACCTTCGTGTGCAAAATTAACACTTTCTTACTCACGCTTTTCCTTTTCTCCACTTGTGATTACACACTGCCGCGTTAAAAACTGTATACATTGTCCGCTTATTACCCACATCTACTATGTTTACTTTAAATGGTAAATATTACTCTTCATTAAGTAGAGGAGGTATTTACCAAAAATACACGTGCTGAAGGTCCCCAATAAAAAAAAATAAATAAAAAAAAATAAAATAAATTTTTTTAATTTCTCTGCTACGTACAGTAAGTGTGGGGATAGTGCATCTCACTCAAAAATTCCACACCGACATTTTGGTGGAAATACAAATTTTTAGATCCTCTAAATAATAATAAAAAAATGGAAAAACATCCATGTTAGAACATTTTTCGACACTTCTGATTTTGTCAAAAATGACTCAAACGATTTTGATTAAAATACCATATGAAAAGATTCACACAATCGTATCACTCAAAATGCAGCAACAGAGCATTTTCTTGCTAAATCAGGAACTATTGATGGATCATCCAACATTTTCTTCCATTTTGATTATTCATTTCGAAGTATTTGAAGTTATTTTTCTACACACAAAATGTAAATTTCGTGCAATTCATGTTAAATACACTTTTGTTAGTGGAGTGAACCATTTCCTTGTTATTTGTCTATATTTTATGAAGTCGTTATTCACTTTTTTATCTCTTGGCCATGCAAAGAAAACGAAATTCAAAGTCATCACATAGCGACCAGCTCTTAAAACACTTGACTATCGCTCAAAACCTACTGTATTCCCATATCCCCCTTATACCTACAAGGAAATAAGCAATAACATAATTTGTACAAATGTTTATCTCAACCAGCTCTAAGAAGATATAGGAATAAGAGTTTGTAAGAATGGTTTGTACAAGAGTAGAGAAAGTCATATGAGTGCAACACATCAGATTTTCCGTTATACTTATTCTGATTTCACTTTAGATAAGTATATAACGTCATTTGTACCTTCTTTATGAAAATTAACACTTTTTTATTGGCTCTTACTGATATTAAATTAGGACACAATTTTGGGAGCCTAGAAAATCTAAGTTTTTTTGTCAAAATGAAACAATCTTGTAATTTTATGAAACTCTGTACTACACTTTGTGCTGATTTTTGAGATTTTCAACCACTTCTTTCCAATGTGGTGTTCGTTTATGTAAATTTCACATTCAAATAAATAAATTCTAAAAATGTTAATGTTTCCGATTACGTCACTTTGTTGCAGTAATCTGTAATTTAATAGCATGGCTATTATACGTGCATTAACTTGGTATTTTACAGTTATTATTACGCATCCAACGATTTTTCCCATCTGCATTCCTCTGTTTTGTGGTTAAGAATCAGGAGAATTGCCTAATGCGTACCAGTTACCTAGATCTTTTAGCTATAGAAGAAAAATGTCGCGGAAGTGTCACGTCTGTTGTTTTTACCAGCAAATAATTGAATTTCTACAAGTGCTTGCGGCTCATTGGAATGCTTTTGCCTGCAGTGGTACCGAAAATAGTTTCATCTTTTTGTTTGCGTGACCTACACAGAAACATTCCCCAGATATATCTATAGTCATTTGTTCTTAATGGGGCAGTAAGGTCGTCTTGGCGCGGTGGTGGCGTCAGCGGGAGACCCGGGTTCGACCTGCGTGGAGATTTTCTGCAGCTGGGAGATCTGGTCAGTGGTGCACTCAATTTCGTTAGGTTCCTGGGGTCCAATTAGGAGCTACTTGATGTAGAAGTAATGGTCTACTGTAGTCTACAATGATAGAATCTTAAAGAGTCGGTTTAGTTTAAAAGGATACAGCTTGCCCAAATGTTGATTCCTGCAACTGTGAGGCAGCCATAGTCACCTGCGTGTACTCATGAATATTCAATACACTACGCATGTTCTAACACGCTCCAATGAAGGTAAAGTCTCATACATAATGTGAAGAGATTGCTTTGTATGTTAACATCAGGTAACGCATGCGCGCTGTATGTTATGCTTGCCCAGTTATTTGCAAAGAACTTAAGATATGTTACTGTGATAAATGAGACGTACAGTTATTTTACGTCACTTTATTTCCCCTAAAACTGAATCACAATACACTACTAGTGACCTTGCAATACACAGCTGCTCGCTCTGAAATTCTACTTACTAAAAATCTGATGTCTTGCACTCATATGACTTTTTTTGTAGTGTTTAACGCCCGCTTTCACTACAACGGCACCGCAGGCGGTGACACTGATGATACATGGAATGAAGATGCAGCACCGTTGCAAGGCTAACATAAAATATGAATAACGATGTTCCATCTGACGAAAGTTTAAGTATTCCAAAACTCACACAAATAACAAAGAATATCTCCGAAATGGTTCACTTTACTAAAAAATTATTTGAACATAAATTGTGTGTTTTAACAAGATCTACATTTTTTGTACACTAAGATTTGATCTGTCTCTCACGGTTTACCAGTTATTCAAAAGTCACCAAGAGTAAACAGGACTACATAGGCTATAGCCAAAATATACATTTCATTTGTCATAAAAATGTCAAACATATGGCTTTTTAATCAAAATCATTAGAGTCACTTTCGAGAAAATAAAAATGTTCCTGTAAAGCGTAGCTTAGGCTGGAGGAATTTTCTTGAATGTTCGTGTCGCATCTTTGAAAGACATTAAACTTGAGACAGAATATTGACTAATAGAAAATTGTTCATGTAAATATTTTTGTAAGAGTGTGTAAATTTTTAATTCTTTTAATTTGAATGTATCAGGGACCTATTTTTTTCAATATTCAAGATCCAATGTCTTCTAGTCACTTTGAGTTCGACCAATGAGAACTGTTGCGCGGATGAATATATAAGAATGGCGGTGTTGCGTCATAGGACGCTCAGAAACTACTTTCATTAGCGTCTGTGACTTCAAAGTGTAAGGACGTATAATTGTTGATGGCGTGTGAATATGTGAATTACACCAAAACTTTTAAACAGCATGGACGCTATCCAATTTTAAGAGTTGTTAACTAATTGCTTTGTGAAAAGAAGTGTAGATGAACGAATAAATGTGTTTCTAATAAAAGTACGTTGGTTTATGCATTCCATTCTACGACCACATCCCCTGCAGAGAAGAGTGGCGTCTGCTCTAACAAACTTTCCACCTTTTAGCAAAAACAGTGCTCCATTTGATGCCATATTCACGCTGATATATGACCATCTTTTAATAAAACCCCGCCACAAACTTAAATACCAACTTTCGTTTTTAACCGACTTCGTTGTTAAGTTATGCTGTCCACACAGCTGATACACACAGACGCGCGAACCTTTTTCTAAAAATACTTTTTTTGGATTCAAGGGGCCTCAAAACATATATTTCCGGTGAAATCTCGACATCGAATTTTTGGGTGTAATATAATACTTCCTCTACTTTACGTAGTAGAGAAAATGAAAATGAAAGTAAAACGTTCATTGGTAAAAGAAATTAAAACAGAAGAATTAAGATGGTTTGGACACGTCAAAACGATGGATGTATTCTAGTGGGAAGTAGAAACAGGGGAAGAGCTAAATTAACATGGATACAAGGAAAAACATCAACCAGGAAAGAAAAGAGATTACAAGATGGATCCTGGAAAGACAGATAAGAGCGGAGAAAAATTATATGTACTTCCTAAATGAGTACAGGAAGATGTCAAAGACATTGTAAACCTTGAATAAATAAATTATAAATTATTATTATTATAAATTATTATTATTATAAATTATTATTATTATTATTATTATTATTATTATTATTATTATTATTATTATTATTATTATTATTATTATTATTATTATTATTATTATTATTATTATTATTATTATTATTATTATTATTATTATTATTATTATTATTATTATTATTATTATTATTATTATTATTATTATTATTATTTGAAAAGCGTCAGCACACTGGTCATACGTAGCTGGGTTGTATTGTAAATAGAGGTGCAAGAACTGCTCCTTGCGGAACACGAACAGTTATCAGTCGAGTGGTTGATTTACATTCGCTGAATGCGAACCAGAAACGCTCGATCTGTTAAGAAGCTGGTAATGACCTGGATAAGATCGTTACATCTTCTCTCGTGTTTCTACGCACGCCAACGTCATTAAAACAAAATGTTAGATAGGTAGGTAACCACTTAAAGTGGTTCAGCATTGTAACCACTGCAATCCTGCTCTTCAGGTCTTTGACTAATGGCTTATAGGGTTCGGTGACATGATACAGATCTGGAATTCATCAAATGTTTCCGGCTTTACCTTAACTAACTCTATTCTTAATCATTAATTTAAGGAGGCCATGCCGAGCTTCTTGGACACGAAATAATGAAGTTGTCATGTAATTATAGGTAGAAATAACGAGAACATCTGGTAATATAGGTTAACAGGACCTGAGTAGGTACACAATTAGCTACAGTTTCTTTTCATCAACAAACACAAATCATCCCAAGACCGTACAGTGAAGGGTTTGTTTGTCCTCACCAATGGGAATCCCTGGGATGTCTATAAATACGTATGTCCTACCCGGATATCGAACCCAGACTTGCCGCATTGCCACTACGTCACAAGAGACGAACTGGAGAGATGCGATAAGGAGTTTTCAATGCTGGATAATTGGTTCAGTAAATAAATTCAATATGTAACAGTGGTAATCATGAAATTGATCTTTACGTGCCCGGTTCGTGACCAGAAAGAAGATATGATGACATCGTGCAATAACCCTCAGGTGCACACATTTATCATGACCACGAATATCCATTGTATTGTGTGAACCTCAACTGTCACTGGCACAGGAAAACAAAAGCTAAGCACTTGTTACGAACATATGTTCCATCATCACTCCTGGCGTGACTACGGCTTATTATTTCCGAACGGTAAAAGAAATATTGCGTGAACTATAACAGCTGGTTTCTCTGTCTAAAAGAAACTGAAAGTTGCCAACTTTGCAAAAATAACGTTCCACAACAACGACCTAGCTCATATATGCACTAGTTTAACTATGTCTAGTTATTGACCAGATATCGTAGCAGCAGTGAGATTTGTATAGTTTATTTAGGATTCAGTTTAATTGCCTGCCGCATCCAATGCATTAAAAACAACATTTATGGGTTTCGTTTTATTCACGGTGTATGAGCACAACTTTTTCCCGCGCATCGAAGCGAATCTGAAAGAAAAACATTTAACACAGTCCCTTTCCACAACTTTGATTCTCAAACTCCTTATTTTAAAAGAAAAAGGCTTTCTCGCAAAATTCGTAGAAGTCATCAATATATGTAGGAACTATCGACAGTGTGCTGTTGTCAACAAATGCATTTCTTATTGTTGTGTAAGAAATGAACATCTATGGACATGATGTTACTCCGGGAGTTTTACAAAACTTGTTCTATATAACCCAATTTAGTTACATTTGAAAGCTTATGTAGACCTATTTGATACTAAATGCTCCCAAGTTTCAAAAGTAGATTCCTCTTTTCGATGTTAAACTCAAATTATTAGCTTTTTTGAGAAATTGTATCAGATTTATTACGTAATTTGGAATTCTGATAAACTTTAATATACTAATTATCATATTTCAAATTAAAAGCTTTGATTCTATTATTTTTTTTTTTTTTTTTGTCTGAAACTAATATTTGGACTAATGAGCTAAGTATCCCCTAAAATTTCCAGAGTAATTGGGTAATATTTACTGTAAAAAGTAGCGGCTAACATGCAGAAAAAATAAAGTTACGGGAAATGGCGTTCAAAGATATAACTACATTTGATACCTCTAATTGTTATTTAATCCGCCTAGAAAGCATTGCTTATCTAGATTTTGTTTTTCTTTTCCTGGTTTCGGTAGTTTTAGTCATTGTTTTTTATTTACAATGTCATTTAGGCTTGTAAAACACGCTAAAACTAAACCATATTTACAAAAATTGTTTGGTTAGGTTCTATGGATATAGGCCTATTACTTACTGCTGAAAGCGATTTAGTCTTCACTACAAACACCAGTACAATGATAACTGCAGGAATAAATCAGAAAGGGTTTCTTCTTAAACCATAATTAAAGAAACATCACTGAATTATAAAACACGTACTTAAAACCACGCTTTCACCATATAAACAAACTAACGACATACTATGTATTATTGCTAGATTGCATCTCTTCTAAAACATTCAGAAGTACCATAGATGTCACTACTGTGTATAAAAATGAGTGCAAGTTCCTAGGCAGGCAACCTTTGAAAATAAACACTATAAATGAAAAAGAATTTAAAAAAAAAAAAAAAGAAAGAAAGAAAGAAAGGAATGAATTTTGATCTCAAATTAATTCCTGGCCTGGATACTGTTTTCTGATCTAATAATGGCATTCACAAAATCTAGCTTTTAATGTACTTTGAATAAAACTTTATTCAAATCTCTTTCTACATCAATAGAACACAAAACAAAGTTACCAAATCTGAAACAAAAAAGCTAATTGTTGGATGTGCCCTTTTGCAGTGCACCAGTGAAATTGGATGAAAATGTGCAAAATGCAAAAACTGATTTTTCATAAGCTTTGTTCTATTTATACTCCATATTTTCGTTTGGGCGTTTCATTTACTAATACCACCAATATTTATCGTTCTTTGAGACACTTCTGAATTTAGCTACATTCTAATAATTTTAAATGTAGTTTTACTTAATTTGTTTTCGCTATTTTGTCATTACTTTAAATACAGTATGTGTTAAAATACTTTAACGATTAACCTCTAAATTTCAGAAAACTTTAATGAATGCTTATTCTCATAGACATTTTTGAAATTTTATCGTTATACCATCATAAAAATTTGAGGCTTCTCGCTCAAATGGAAAGTATGAATTTTGAGAGTTTTTTCACTGTTACATTGCCTTAACAATGAAATATTATAAGATACAGTTGTCATACCTGACCTAAGCTGAGGTATTGTGAGACTGCTGAAGATGAACAATCATTCTTACCTGGAAAAAAAGAACTCGTGTTAATTTTTAATCATAACTATGGCATCTTTATGAAAATGTTACAGTTAAACTACTGCAATGTAAACATGTTAATTCAGTTTTAATCTTAGTTCAGCATGTTTTTCAATGGTAGGTATCACTAATTTCATTCACATTCTTACAAAAGTGCACGATTAGATGATAGCATCGAGACAAAAACCAGTAGGGTGTTAGGGGTTTTTCTAAAACCTTTTCTTATTAGGGTGTCCCAAAACATGTATTTTCGGCGAATTCTCGGTGGGTGGAATACAATAGTTCTTTATTTACTGTATGTACTAGAAAAAGGAAACATGATACCTGAAACTTATACTGATTTAGAGTACCTATGTATGGATTTTAAAGTACGTATAGGTACTTTATTTCCTGTTTAGACATTAAAGTTTCCTGTTTCATTATGGACAGTGTTGACAATAATTGTATTGTGATCTGGAAAGACAAATATGAAGAGAGTTGCCTCTCAACATTTGCAAGCAAGTAGAAGAAGCTTTTATGTGTAGTGGATAATGCACTTGTGCATGTATACAGCTGTTCAAACATCAGATGCCGCTAGTATGTTTGCTTGCTTGCCTGCTTGCCTGCTTTCCTTTCATCACACTGAACGGGTTTTCTTTTTTCTTGTGATGTTTCTCCCCGCTAATTTTACCTTATAGACCGTCCAGTTGGAATGGCAGATATTTCCGTTTCCTTTCGCTGCAACAGACACGCAAACAAATGAGCAAAAACAACAATTCCGGATATGCCTATCTTCTTCTGCAAGATATTAATGAACGGGGATCAGACTCCCGTAGCGGTCCATTATCTCCGCTACATGGGCAGTTTTCGAACAGCACCGTAAAAATCAGGGGATTCAGGGGGACTTAAAACATATATTTCCGCTGAAATCTCAACATCGAATTTTTGGATGGAATACAATACTTCCCCTACTTACTATTAAAGAAAGTAATAAATTACAAACTACATCATTTTCAGATAATACAGAAATCCTTAACATATACAACGAAATAATATTCCGCACTCCTACGCCACCAAGTTAACCTCGTTTGACATTCTGTGACTGTCGAGAAGAATAATATTCTCAGTTAAACATATGTACCTATACAATTAGATATGAAACAGCCCAAAACACATTTGAAAGAGGAGATATCGATTACTAATATGAGACAACTTCCTAATATAACAAAGCTTATCAGTAAACACAGCAAAGTGACACGATGGCTGCAAGTTTATTTGGACATGAAGTTGTACTTGTGCCGGAACTAAGGAAAGTAAACGAATTAAACATTAAAATCTCTGGACATGACGTCGGTCATTGCTCTGTTTGACTGCTGCAGAAAACAGGTAAAGTAAGAAAGTGTGCTCCAGTAAAGCAGTATTAGGCACTTGAAGAGATATTTTAAAACTCAACATTACCTTAACCTCATTCTTTTGATGTTCTTTTGTCAAGTGTTACATTGTAAATTTGTAGAGTGTGTTTAGTTATCATGAATTTCGATATTTAGCCTAAGTTTGTGCAATTGATAGTTCTTTTTGTGTTAAAAGTCACTAATGTAAATCTATATAAGCTTCTTGGTATCTGTCCGAGGTAATTGAGAGATTAAATACGGAATGCGATAGCATGACGTAATCAACAACGTCATGAAAAAGTATTGTCAACTGAGACAATATCACAGCGACGTTGTTTTGGCAGCAAACAAATAACTTTTCAATTCACTTGGACGCCATTTCTTGGAAATATTGCGAGAAATCAAATGTTAAACGATTTAAAGTTTAGTGAAACAAAGTTTCGGACCGATATAGATGCCAGTTATCTACGAGTGTCATGAGAAGAAACAGCTTAATTATTTTAAATATTTCTTCGCCGAATTATACTAGAAACATCTATACTTAAACAACATCTAAAAAAAAAAGAATATAAATGTAGAGTTCACTGGAGTGCATTATGTGTAATGATGTAAATAAAATAAAAGACGCGAGGATATATATGTACATACCTACGTATGTGTATAAGAGTTTAGTAATTTGCCTTTATTCTGTACCACGCCCTGAGATAGTGTAAGAGTGCCCATAGCTAAGGCGATAATCAGTTGACTTCTATCTTGAAAACCGCTATATGGTAGAAATCTTTCACAAAATCTGGCAAAGTCTAAAACTGATGTGTTCAATTTTTGCTATAGTTTTATATACTTTCTTCTATATACACCATGTTATTCGAGATAAATATTTGTTGAGGTTATCCTATTAGGCATTTACTTATATATGCGAGGAATTAAGGCAATATACTAGGCTTAACCTGTAGTCCAATCTTGTAAGCGTTGGTCGCTATGCAATTGCTTTGACATTCCTTTCTCTTTTGCACGGCAAGAACATAAACAAAACGAATAACGACTTCCGAGTTGAGAAAAATGTTGTTTTCGGGGGTTTCCCCGGGTCGCCAGGCGAATGCTGGGAAGTACTTCCATTGCATTCGCCTCATCCATCCATGCGGAGTTGTCCCGTGGGGGGCACAGACACAAAACATCGCCTTTTGTCGAGGTGCCAAGTCCCCATAGAGTCATCGGCGACAAACGACTGAATCAAAGGAGTTTGAGGCATTATTAGGTGGCGTGAAGTATTGTTGCTTCAACTGTGACGTACAAAATGCTAATTCGGCGACTTGAAATGGTGTTTCCAACGAGTGGTTGAACAGTACTCCTTCGCCGTCAAGGGTACAACACATTCATAGGCAGAGACGCGAAGTCCTCACTCCAAACCTTGTGACAGAGCCCAGTGCTTCACAGAAGGAAATCGTCTGATGGTCTTTAATCCACTGTTCCCTTTAACAAACACTGCAAATGGTGAATAAAGCGCCGCCAGCTGAGAGAAAAAATTGCTTCGAGTTTCGCGGAATCTGTCTGGGATAATAACATTCTCGTGGCCATGTTATTTATTTCAGTTTTTTGTTGATTTTTTATGAAGAATACAGACAGGTTTGATCCCCTAAACAAAAGTACGTTGGGTAAGTGAACTTGGCTGGGAGGCTGTGGAAGTTGTCCGATTAGTCTCCCACCATGGTCCAATGACTATAGCACACGCCCCCTATCTCTGCAAGGGTTGACCAGTTCCTCGCTTCACAACAACCTCAAACCTAATACTACAGTAGCAGATACCCAACCCTGGACCCTCACCTCAAATTTGTTTAACTTTCTCTACTAGCGGTAGAGGAAGTAGATATTGTATTCCACCAAAAAATTTGATGTCGATATATCGACGTGTGTGTGTGTTTTGAGGCCCCCTGAATCCCCCCCAAAAAAGGGCATTTTCAAAAAAAGGTCCGTGTGTATGTGTGTGTGTGTGTGTGTGTGTGTGTGTGTGTGTGTGTGTGTGTGTGTGTGTGTGTGTGTGTGTGATAGGAATTGCTTTACATTTCAGTAAACCTACTAACATGGAGCTGTATGTAGCTTTTAAGTCCGCCTAAAAACCACCAGTCTGGGCCGGGTTTGAATCAGAGACCTTGTGATCGGTAAGCCAGCTCCTAAGCAGCTGAGCTATCAAGACCGACTTTTTTGATAGAGGTAACCATTTCCGAGATATTTGTTGTTATAGATTTTCATTTTAAAATAATTATACTTTTCTCAATTGGAAAGTCATTTGCTAGCATCTCTTAAAAGATATGAGTATCACTTAAGTCTATTATTTTCCCCTATTCCCATTGTGCCTAAAAGGAAATTTTTAGTAAAGTCAGAAATGTTTATTTCGACTAACTTGAAGAAGATAGAGGAATAAGTCTTGGTAAGAAGGGAAACTCGTGTGAGTGCAACACATCAGATGTTCATTGTTGATTTTTACTTGTTTTCACAAAGAATCACACTCACATTCACACGTCCAGGCTCCATGGACATCTCTGCCTCAACCGGGAATCGAACATTGGATTGGATTGCATTATAAGTGGAGGGGATTTCACATTGAACCTTGCAGACACGTTATTGTTTGTCAAACCCCAAGAAGGAAGGGATGAGATGAGAGCACTATACGGGATGTACCGTAACCAGAGCTAGGGTCCCTAATGTAAGCTGGAGGTTCTTCACTGCCGTTCCAGGGTTCACGATGCAGCCACCAGCCACATGGAATTCGATACCGGCCCTCCCCAGCAGAGCAGGCGACCAGAACGCCACCCATACACCGAGAACACGAACTCCATTCCAGGCAGCGCCACTGTCGCCTATCGTCAACACTGCAACCTAGAAAAGAGTAATTGGAATGGAGAATGAAAATAGAGGGACGAGAAACTCGACAATGTGTCACGGGAATCAAACCCACGACCTCGCTCGGGAGCCGAGGTTGAGGAACCACCTGCTGCATTACGCAGCGAAATGTTCCATTTTGCAGCACGAGGAGACTGACGTACCTAATAGCAGTGTCTCGTGGATCCTGCTTATGAATGAACATGAAGGAGCGTGAAGCATGAAAAAACGCTGCTAAACAATGTTTCAAATAACGTGCAATGAACCTTCACTAGCAAGGCCATCCATTTAGTCGCATTCTTTACCACAGTGAAAGGCTTTTCAACCTAATGTATGCATCACATGCCTCTATCTTCCTCGTGCTAAGATAAACATTTGTACAAATTATCTTATTGCTTATTTCCTTATAGGTACAAGGGGAATATTAGAATACAACAGGCTTTGTGCGATAGTCAAATGTTTGAGATTCTGTTATCTTTGCACACTTAACATATAAAAAAATGAACAACGATGATCCATTTCACGAAAGTTCTAAGTTTTCCGAAACTCACACACATAACAAGGAATATCTCCGAAATGGTTCACCCTACAAGAAAATTTATTGAGACATAAATTGTGTATTTTAGCAAGATCTACTTTTTGTATAGTATAATTTGGTCTATCTCTAACGGTTTACCAGTTATGCAAAAGTCGTCCAGAGTAAATACGACTACAGGGACTATAGCCAGAAAATTGAAAATATACATTTCATTTGTCATATGACATTTTAATCAAAATCGTTAGAGCCATTTTCAAGAAAATCAAAATTTTCGAAAAATTTTCCATGTAAAGGGTAGTTTAGGGTGGGGCTATTTTCTTCAAAACCTTCGTCTCGCATCCTTGAAATACATTAAACTTAAATACCAACTTGGGTTTGTAACCGACTTCTCGTTTTTAAGTTATGCTGTCCACAGACACACACACACACACACACACACACACACACACACACACACACACACACACACACGCGCGCGCGCGCGCGCGCGGACCTTTTTCTAAAAATGCTTTTTTATTCAAGGGGTCTCAAAACATATATTTCCGGCAATAGCTCACATGAACGACGGTGGGTGGAGAAAGTGATGTGAATGTAAGACAGTGCTGCCGTTATTGAACTCGTGGCAACATAGCAGCTTGCCACCAAGGCTATTGTTTGTTGAAACCACAAGGTTGTGGCATATAGCACTTGCAACGTAGGTATACCTCCCGCATCCGCTTTGCTTCATCACCTTCGGCAGAAAAACACATGGTGAGGAAAACCAAGCTGAACCAAGTAGGTACATTTGGAATATCTGCTTCAACAGCATTATCAGCCCTTCTTAACGCACGGCCCACACCACAGTTTACTAACAAAAGTTACGAGCAAACTACCATCTACATGAAACATTTTTCAAAATGCCCAATTTTGTCAAAAATGGCTCTAATGATTTTAATTAAAATACTATATGTTCAAACAAACAAAATATTTTAGTTATTTAGGCTGCAATGTCTCATATTTACAAAATGATGACCTGACCTCGGATTTTAAGTAAAACACTATTTTGTCCCTCGTGATATATAGAAAATAAAAGTTGCGTATATGCTAATTATGGAAATATATGTTCGAATACTCGGTTAAAAACCAAAGCTGGTATGTAAGTTTAGTGGTTTAGATGCGACGCATCTAGACGCATTTAGATTTTTAAGAAACTTTGTCCCCTCTAAACTAACCTTTAGATATAAAATTTATCGGAAATTTTGATTAAAATGCCATATGTTTGAGATATTTTCATGACAAATGAAATGTATATTTTGAGTTCCCTGGGGATAACCTCTAAAGTCCTGTTCAATCTTGAGTTTTGCTTAGTTAGTAAACAAGAGAGATAGACAAAAATCTTACTACACGAAACGCGTACATGTCGTTAAGGTATACAATTTTTTCGTCCGATATGACACAATGTTGGAGGAGGTTAATTTAAAAAAAAAAAAAAAAAATTGAAACAGTCTCCCCCCTCACGACTACGGGATAGATGATAATCATCGTGCCTGTTCGGACGTACTCTAAATGAACGTCCTTTGCAACCTTCTCCGGTGTCCGATTAACTTATTACTGGCTAGAACATACAATGGACAGCCAGTGAAGATATGGATTGTGCCCCACGCGTGAGTGTGAGTGAGTGTATTGGGTTTAAGGGCCCGTCGACAACTTGGTCATTAGGGCGTGCCCCACGCTGGGCGCCACTTCGACATTTATATATATAGACTCCTGGACTCCAGCAAGAGATGTACAGTTCTCAGTAAATCTCATATTAATATATTTCATTGGTTCTGTATTTATTTTATCGGCTGTTCCTATACTATACATAACACTACGGCTCACTTTAGGAGCCATAACTGTTGCTCTCTACTGAGGCTCTAATACATCTTCTAGGCAGGGTAACAAACTCATAGCACATCAGAGATTTCTTTGTGGATTTAACCATTTCTGACACATTCCTTATTAGTTTTCTCAAGTGGGTACCTGTTATTGGAGTTTTCATTGCTTTCTTTTTTTAATGTAACGCATTCACCGTGCTTAATTATATGCTGGTAATTATATAAATTTACATTTATAATGTATGGTTGCACGCACGTTGCCTGAAATATGGCTGTGTTAAATTTGTTGGCTACTGCCTGAGTATCTCCTTGGGCAAGACATTATAAGAGGCATTCGCTCAGCACTTGGAATGCTCTCTCTCTCTCTCTCTCTCTCTCTCTCTCTCTCTCTCTCTCTCTCTCTCTCTGCTTCCTTGATTACCATCTCACCCCAGCCAGCCACTTCACCAGAGAAGACGGGTAGCCAACAACTTGCCAGAACACCTCAACAACCGCTCCGTCAAATTTTACTTCATCATGCACAATTTTTATTTTCTCTATCGCGGAAACCGCAGGTTCACAAGGTAGCTACTGCATTTCACCCAGATTTCACTGGAAATAAACGTTCTCTGAATATACATGAACACCATAACTCAAGAAAGTTGGTATTTAACTTGAACATCTTTCAAAGATGCCACACGAAGATTTTCATTGAACATCCCTCCAAATCAGACTAATCTTTACATGGAACATTTTTCGAAAATTCTGAATTTTTTTTCAAAAATAGCTCTAACGATTTTCATTAAAACTGCATATGTTAAAGATATTTTTACAACAAATAAAAATGTATATCTCGAATTTTCTGAGAATGTCATCATTAACATAATATTAAAATATTTAATTATGAAAACATTAAATTTAAAAAAAAATTGCATTTAGTGGAGGAGTCTTTCAGAGCCGTAAAAATAAAATAATATCTTTGGAACTAATTTTTAAAAAATCTGATGTGTTGCACTCACATGGCTTTCTCTACTTCTCTACTTTCTCTTGTACTAACCATTCTTTCAAACTCTTAGTTCTATATCTTCTTCATGTTAAACAGAGATAAACATTTGTACAAATTATCTTATTACTTATTTCCTTGTAGATACAAAGGGAATATGGGAATACAGTAGACTTTGTGCGATAGTCAAATATTTTAAAGCTTTGAGATTCCGTTCTCTTTGCACAGTTACCATATAAAAAAATGAACAACGATGTTCCATTTCACGAAAGTTTTTAAGTTTTCCGAAACTCACACACATAACAAGGAATATCTCCGAAATGCTTCACCCTACAAGAAAAGTTATTCAGACATAAATTGTGTATTTTAGCAAGATCTACATTTTTTGTGTAGTATGATTTGGTCTATCTCTAACGGTTTACCAGTTATGCAAAAGTCGTCCAGAGTAAATACGACTACAAAGGCTATAGCCAGAAAATTCAAGATATACATTTCATTTGTCATAAAAATATCTCAAACATGTGGCATTTTAATCAAAATCATTAAAGCCGATTTCGAGAAAATCAAAATTTTCGAAAAAGTTTCCATGTAAAGTGGAGTTGAGATTGGAGGAATTTTCTTCAAAATCTTCGTGTGTCATTATTAAAATATATTAAATTTCAATAACAACTTTGGTTTCTAACGGACTTTTCGTTTTTTAGATTTGCTGCTCTCTCTCTCTCACACACACACACGCACACACACACACACACACACGCACACACACACACACACACAAGGACCTTTTCTAAAAATGCTTTTTTTATTTGGGGGCCTCAAAACATATATTTCCGATGAAATCTTGATGTGGAATCTTTGGGTGGACTACAATATTTCCTCTACTTACTATACGTAGTAGAGAAAGTAATAAGCCTGAAATTTGTTCTATATATCACGTGTTTTTAACATTGCCCGGATGGGAGTTTTGAAGTGTCGTTAAATTTGTGGGACAGAACAATGAGCTTGGACAGTTTGAGTCAAGTCACGTGGGTAGGTAGGTAGGTAGATAGCCAATGGCTATAGATGTCTGATTATGGCGTTCCAACTCACTTAACCTTCGCAATTATATGTTGTTTACTTCTGCACAATAAAACACCGCAGGCCACGGAGTCGCATTTCTAAGAATATCAACAAACAGGTTTTGATGCAATTTTGTATTTCGAAACCTAGAAGATCCTTAACCACAACTCATTTATTTTCCGTTTCTAGGAAGAAGATGCAATTAGTTAACGCTGAAAGGAGATTTATGATTAAGAAAAGACGTTTATATAGACATTATATGGTAATGCCGTTCATGAAACATGCATAAAGGAATCCTATCTGCAATAATTAACTTGCTGCCCTAGAACCACTTTTGATATAATGTGTTAGGTCTCCGTTATGTGAATGTCTTACAGCAGTTCACGTTTTGGGAAACAAATGCGCTTGCGTGTTATTTTTAAAGTAATCGTGCATCCCGCCCCGCTCTCGCTATTCATTCTGCATCGCTTTATATCACGACGCATTTGTTTTTACTTTCTCACTAAGTATAGCAGGAGACATTGCGATTGCAGGAATGCTGACGTCACGGAACGCAACCCGACATACACATATGTAACGCACGGATCAAACAAGGGGATTTCGGAAGCAGCAATGACGGAGCAAGAACTTCTCTAACGCACGTTTGAGTCTATATACATATGTTTAATACATATATACAGGCTGAGAAGCCTTTGACATTAATTGTTCATCCTATTCTTCACTTTATCTGGAGTTTTACGATTTCGCATATATTTAAGGTTAATCCACAAGTACAACAGAGCATGTAGGCTTTTATCTGTCAATCGCGATTTGCTTTTACACCCTATAAGCTTCATTTTAGACAAAAAAATTGCTCACATACACATATGTTGGGCTAAACACAACGCTAATATGAGCAGATATTACTGAAGACAAAAATGTTGCCATATACAGTTCTGTAAATAATTCTAAACCAGCCTTACTTTATAATTGTGATTTTAAAGTTTTTTTTGTCTGTAATTCAGAATCTGAATTCATAATTTTGGTTGTACTTATATGAATTTCCAAAGTGAAAGGATTTGCGAAAAGTTCAAAATCATGATCTGAGATCATAAAAATGTTTGTGTTAGGACTCTTTTATTGTCTTCCACCCAAAAATTCGATGTCGATATTTTAATGGAAATAAATGTTTTGAGGTCCCTTGAATAAAAAAGTTTAGAAAAAGATTCGTGTGTGTCAGCATAGTTTGATGTTCACTTTACCCAGGGTCATCTTTTATTTAATATTGTATTTAGTTTTAAATTGTATATTATTATTATTATTATTATTATTATTATTATTATTATTATTATTATTATTATTATTATTATTATTATTATTATTATTATTATTATTATTATTATTATTATTATTATTATTATTGTACATTATTATTTTGTTTGTTATACTTTGTCTGCACATAACAAATTCACATATATGGAATACATCAATATTTAAAAGGTCGCAGGTTCAAATCTCGGGTAGGGAGATTTATCCAGATTAGGTTTTGTTACCGAGGTTTTCCCTTGTCTTGAGCAAAAGAATGTCGGCTAACTTAAAGTTGTATGGACCTCGAGCTTATTTGAACATTATGTTATCCATTTCATTAATCGCCCGATATGATCGCCCAGGTTAAAGGGCGTTAAACATTAAACAGGGGAAAAATGTAAGCAATATTGGGTGGAGAAGTTCATGTGTGTGTACCGTACCGACATTTTGTCTATCTGCGTGTCCGTGAAAGCACAACTCAAAACGAAAACTGGATCCCAAGAGCCCTGCAGGGTGAGTTTTGAGGAATAAAGAAGACATCAACAGAAGGTGGAAGTGTTACATACCCCCGAGAGGAACCATTATCACCTTGCTGTGTAGAAATGAGCTCATTAAATGATGCTTATTCCTTTTTTGGCGCCCTGCTGACCCAAATGGGCAGTAACTTCGGTTTCGCTTCTTGGAACAGTCCAAATCATTATCTCAAGTCCACTGACCAACCGCTAGCGGCCATTATTATTTTTATATATGTATGTACGAGATCTGGATGGACCAGTCGTCACCTTCATATTATCCTGCACGTCATAAAACAGCTCAATACAGAGTCACACAACAACATAACCAACAACATTAAACCAAAGCTCTCTTCAACATAACTGAAAAGGCGTGTACTAATTAAATATTATTGAACAGTTACCTTTTATCACTTTACCTCCACTAGAACTGTTAGTGATGCACTAAGTCTCTTACAGATCAGTCATAACTTAAAGCTTTCTCTTCTATCGAATACAATTTAGGAAAACTTTATAAAACAGACGAACTCTACACAACTCAATCCCAAGTTACCACGTCGTGCAAGTTCGCTTATCTTCGAGAATTCCCGGCAACTTTTCTCGAAACTTCCAATGTATACTGGCGTTATAATATGAGGTAGCTGAGTTTTATTTTCTTTGCCGGTGGCAGACACAACATTATTAATCCTGCAAGCGTACAAATATGCGTGTTTGTTTAAAAAATGTGATCTGTTGCATTCACATGACTTTCTCTACTCTTGTACTAACTATTCCTCAATCTTCTTCATGTTAATCGAGATAAACATTTGCCTTTATGTGATAGAGAATGTTTTATATAATGACGTTGACATTCCATTCCCTTTGCATAACCAAGAGACAAGAAAAAAATGGATAAAACCTTTATTGCAAAATTCTGAAAAATAATACAGAATATCTCCGAAATGGTTCACTTAACAAAACAATCATTTGATATACTTAAATGCGTGTTTTAACGAGATCTACATTTTTATGGTCTAATATTTGGTCTAGCTGTCGCTGTCATCAAGAGTAAACAGGACTACATAGGTTATAGCCAAAAAATTCAAAATATACCGTTAATATGCCATACAAATATCTCAAACATATGGCATTTTAATCAAAATCGTTAGAGCCATTTTCAAGAAAATCAAAATTTTCGAAAAATGTTCCATGTAAAGGGTAGTTTAGGGTGGGGTTATTTTCTTCAAAATTTTCGTGTCGCATCCTTGAAACACATTAAACTTAAATACTAACTTTGGTTTTTAACCAACTTTTGAGTTTTGAGTTATGCTGTCCACAGACACACTGACACACAGACATACACCGGACCTTTTTCTAAAAATGCTTTTTTTGGATTCAGGGGGTCTCAAAACCTATATTTCCGGTGAAATCTCGACATCGAATTTTTGGGTGGATTACAATACTTGCTCTACTTACCAGTAGAGAAAGTAAAAACCACTGTACTCGAGTGAGTATGATTGACGTAAGCAAATTTATAAAATCCGCGTCTACATTTAGGAGTATTTTTCTCCAGTTGGCAAGGTAGAATATAAGGTCTTCCAAGTAATGGGTTGTGTAATAGCAAATTCGCAGCTAAGAAGGACGATCGCAATGTTGCGTATGCTGGTGATGGGTGGCGTGCCAAGAGCGATTGAACTGGCTGACAGCTGTCGAACAGTCAGACGCACGCGTTGGGCGCCACATAGACAGATAAGAGAGCATCTAAGGGAAGACAAGTGCTACCTATCCCAGTGTTGAGGTCGGAACAAACAAAGGTGTCGGCTCAGAATGCAAAGCAGCGTGTTACTTCACACGGTTACAGTTTCCGGGCATCTTGCCCAGTTGCTTGCTCCAGTTGCCCACTTAGACGATGCGGAACCGTCCGACCGACTTCAAGTTCAGGGCAAGGCCATATTTACATCCGGCAGCATACATATCAGTGATGCAATAAGTACTCGGCACTCTATGGTACTTCAGCAGTTAGAGCAATTAGACGAGGAGCCGAAGAGTCGTGGTTCAAATCCCGGCTGTGGCATCGAATTTTTCAGTCCGATTGTAGCTTACCAACCTTAACCTGCACTCAGCATGTATGAAAGAACACTTTAAGTACCAGAATTTAATTATATTTAGGGAGACAGATAACAAAGACGCGCGGAAGCCCGTGTGAATACTGGAGCTGCCTAGAGGCGGCTATGAACGACCCGTCTACCAAGCAAGTCTCCCTAAGGGACCCTGTGACTGAAAACTTAGCGAAAAATCATAACACTGACAATTTTTATATTTAGGCATATAAATGTTCCCCAAACCTTTAATCATCGGTTGGCAGTGAAATGTTTGTTTAGATTCCGCAATTTTAAAGGCCTAGCGCAGACTTTAAATGCCTTGTACACTATATTTAAACGTCCTTTTCTGCTAAATTTTTGGTAAGTTTTGAACAGGTTTATCTTTAAAAATTAAATACACCCTAACAGTTAAAAAAATTGCCCATCAAAGAAACAAATGGTTTAAAAATAATTGATATTGATGGTGTTTGTTGGGTAACTGGTGCTTATAAAATCATAAAACTGTGGCGATATTTTAGTTTTTGATACACATGGAATATTTTGAATATTAAGGTATTTTTGCATTGTGAATAAATTGAATAATTAATCTCCTCAAAACTATAAAACAGATTGTGATGGAACTTTGTGTGGTAGTTTATAACACTCTTAACTACACAAAGTATTGATTTAATACCTATAAAAATATAGAAAATTGAAATTTCAGTCCCACAGTCCCTTAAGTACTCACTCTTATGTGTGAGAAATTATGAACCAGTTATCTAACTTTTGGTACAGTAATGGGTATTAATTTAACGTCACTATCATGTAATACATTTTATAAAGTGGTATTCCTGGAATGTAAATATGGAATTTTGGTAAAACATTTTGGAAACTGAGTTGCAAGTAGTTTCTTTTTTTGATGATGGAGTTAAAAAACAAAAATTATTTTTCCCTCAAAAATATTCCATTCACTTGTTTGAAAATTTGGGAAATATACTACGTAAATTTAGTAGCACGCGGTAAAAGGATTTAGTTTATTGGTTAACAAACATAGCATTGGAAATGTTCACTGGTTAGCCCCTTAATTTTAGTAACACTAAGTTCTCTATGAATGACGTTTTCAAGGTCTGCAAGGACTTGTAGACGCTATGAAGTATGAAAAGATTTGGTCTTAAATACCTCAGAGAAAATAAACCACAAATAATTAAATCTGCAGATCTTGGAGGCCATAAAGCGTCTCCATTTTTTTAGATAACGATCCCCAACCGACACTGAAATTCTAGCATCTTGTTGAAACTATTTTCACTTTAGACCTTGAAGAACACATTCACATAGAGATTACCATTCTAGTTGAAATGTTACAAAATCGTCTTACATGCATCACAGAAATAAACAGAACAGGTGATTTAACAGGACTATTCCACTCATAGGTGGCGTGGTTGAAATCAATCATGTGTATAACAATTTTAAATTTCAACCAATGACAGCCTTCATTCGCGAAAAATTTATCACATTTCACTATCACGTCCTCTGGTTTTATGTTGTAATCAGGTTACAGAATCTAGCTACACTGTCCTACAGATGCGCAAATGCTTACGTCATTTGACACAACAGAGCCGCTATTCGAATGTCAAAAATGGCTTACTCTCGCTTCGGTGAAGCATCTAATGCTGAAATAATTCTTTGAGGGAATCCTTAGAACATAGAATACAACAGGAAATATGTTTGTAATCAGTTTGACAAATTTCGTATTGAAAAAAAAAAATAGAGCACATATACTTCAACTACTAATACTGACATCTTAAAAAATTGTAGCATCAATTTGATAGTATTGTAGGCCGCGGCAATGAACGCTGATGTACATATACCTGCTTCATGTTTCTTTTAAGAGGTTATGAATTACAATACATCATTTAAATAACATTTCATAGGCTATATCATAGTTTAATTCGCGAAATAGTCTTAATAAATGAAACTCGTCACAGTCAAATATTCTAGATAAATTGACAATCACTCTAGGCATTAATTTTGACGAGTTTCCGGTGTTGCATAAAATGGCATAGTATGAACAATTTTTGGGCATTGCTTCGTTTTGTTTTTAAATTGGTGTCATGAAGGATCAGCCTCTAACGTTCACATTCCAATCCCACCTAGCAAGTAAATGATATGTAGTATATACTTATATAATCGCTACTGTTGTGTATTAAACGCGTTTAGCTGTTCGCCAGCTCATCGGACCAACAGGTCGTGTATAACCTCAAACTCGGAAACCTTCCATCTTCCAAATCATGAGTGAGATTTGCAGAGCGCCTGTTTAGGAAAGGAATCCACGTAACACGTACACGCCCACATCTGACTGCTGCGAAAATCAGATCAATGTCACCAGCCTGTAGGTCATGAATACAAACGTTTGCAATGATCTTCACGGAAAGAGCAGGCAATAGTTTCCCAAATAGACAAGGAGGGGCCCAGGCATAGCTGTATACCACTCCCACAGTTTATCTTGATGGCGTTGTTGTCGAACACGGCAACAGGAATTTTCATGTATTTTTACAGTCGTACTTTAAACAGTCGTATCATAGAAGGCTGTGAGTTGCAGCTTCCGCTATTGTTTCTTATAGGTTAGCTGACAAAATAAAGGACTAAACACATGTTTCCTTCGTATACTATTTACAGGGGTTCGTGTTGTTGACCTACTTCAGAGATTCAGTACTTAAAATTGTTGCTTGAGTTGGATAACACAAGAGAACAGCAACAAAGGTGATGTGATACAGTGAAACGTAACACTGGAGAATGGATAACCACGTTCAGTTGTTACTTTGGTAAAGTATAGGGCCATTCTTAGCACTAGATTCCAGATAAAATGTGCCAGTAGCAGGTACGCAAATAGGGCGGCCAGATACGGATGACGACGAGCACTAGTATAGACGGGGTGTCTAACGGTTACAGTACGAACAGGTCTGACGCCGTCACAACCCACTCACAAGCCCCGACGGTCACCACAAGGACCCACTACGGAGGCGGTCTTACGTAAGCACAGTGTTGTAAACAATGTAAACGGTCTTTTGCATTCATTAAATTAATATTCGAAAACTGCATATGCCGGGAAGGAGGGATCGGGGCGTGACCACGTCCCACCCTCCAGTAATGCACCCCGTGGGTGGAGATGGGGGACGCAGTGGTCGGGCAGTAGGCCATGGCCCAGAAAGGATGCTGCACCGCGGCGTAAGGGGTATTCTAAATTTAATTTTTTTTAAGAACTAGCCTTTTTTCTTTATTTATCTAATTATCCTGATATTTCACTATCCGGATAGGGTCCGATCCCAGTTAATCCGCATAATTGAAGTTGTAGTGAATTAAATTAGGGAACCATAATTACCAGACCTATTTTGCATACTGTAGCTTGCACAATTAACCCTAAATTACCAAACCTCCCGTACGAAATGCACTTATTGACAGAAAACCTTCAATCAGAGCGATTAATTTCTGCTTTTATTGCTGTAATAAGAGGTAGCGAGCGTTTAACAGAAACAGGACATATGATTACAGTTCAACTGCCTGCCCAAAACTAAAGCGCCAAATTACACGGATAAACATCTCCAAACCTCATATTACTTCTCTCTCTGTCTCTCTCGTATCCTTTAAAGTCATGATCGCTGATAGAATCTCAAGGTTTAGGAATCGTTTTTTCTTCTTATTAAAAAGCCAACTAGAGCCTCATAAAATGAAGGAAAAAGAATCTGATGTGTTGCACTCACATGACTTTCTCTACTCTTGTACTAACCACTCTTATTCCTATATCTTCTTCGTGTTAGTTGAGATAAACATTTGCAGAAATTATCTTATTACTCATTTCCTTGTAGGTACAAGGGGAATGTTAGAATACAGTAGGCTTTGTGCGATAGTCAAATGTTTGAGATTCTGTTGTCTTTGCACGCTTAACATATAAAAAAATGAACAACGATGATCCATTTCACGAAAGTTTTAAGTTTTCCGAAACACACACATAACAAGGAATATCTCCGAAATGGTTCGCCCTACAAGAAAATTTATTGAGACATAAATTGTGTATTTTAGTAAGATCTACATTTTTTGTATAGTATAATTTGGTCTATCTCTAACGGTTTACCAGTTATGCAAAAGTCGTCCAGAGTAAATACGACTGCAGGGGCTATAGCCAGAAAATTCAAGATATCTATACATTTCATTTGTCATAAAAATATCTCAAACATATGACATTTTAATCAAAATCGTTAGAGCCATTTTCAAGAAAATCAAAATTTTCGAAAAACTTTCCATGTAAAGGGTAGTTTAGGATGGGGCTATTTTCTTCAAAATCTTCGTGTCGCATCCTTGAAAGACATTAAACTTAAATACCAACTTTGGTTTTTAACCGACTTTTCGTTTTTGAGTTATGCTGTCCACGGACTGACACACAGACACACACACGGACCTTTTTCTAAAAATGCTTTTCTTTTTTATTCAAGGGGCTTCAAAACATATATTTCCGGTGACATCTCGACATCAAGTTTTTGGGTGGAATACAATACTTCCTCTACTTACTAGTAGAGAAAGTAGAAATGAAGAACGATCTTCCATTTGTGGAAAGTATAAGTATTGCTAAACTCACACAAATAAGAAGAAATGTTTCTGAAATGGTTCACTCTACAAAAAAAAAAAAAAAAAAAAAAAAAAAAAAAAAAAAAAAAAAAATGCATTTGGACATTTGTCTTAGCGAGATTTGGTCTATTTCTTACGATTTACCAGTTATTCAAAAATCTTCCAGAGTAAACAGGACTACATAGGCTATGGTCAGAAAATTCAAAATATACTCGTACATTTCGTTTGCCATAAAAATATCTTACATGGCATTTTTATCAAAATCGTTAGAGCTATTTTCGCGAAAGTCAAAATTTTCGGAAAATTTTAATCTAAAGGGTAGTTTAAGGTGGAGGAATTTTCTAAAATCTTTGTATCGCATCCTTAAGAGATATTAAACTTAAATACGAACTTTCGTTTTTAACCGACTTTTCGTTTTTGAGTTATGCTGTTCATAGATACATACACACACGGACCTTTTTCTAAAAATGCTGTTTTTGCATTTAGGGGTCTAAAAACATATATTTCCGGGGAAACCTCGACATCGAATTTTATGGTGGAATACAATATCTACTTCCTCTACTTACCAGTAGAGAAAGTAAAAACGCAGATATCGGAGGCATTAAAACCGTTGTACAGTGGGGAAAACGTTATCGTTGAAATATATTATGCAACGAGAATCTTAATTGTCTTTGTACTCAAGTTTCATACACTATTTACCCTCGAACATGGGAATAGTTATAAAACATTTTTAATATTCTACAGTGCCTCTGTCACTGATGCTCGACATTTTTGTCATGTATTTGTTATTCGATTATATATAGGTACTAGAATCGATAGTTACCCCTTCAACTTTTATTGTTCTGTTGGACTTGACACAATGATAAAGAGAGTATATATGCATAATCTTTAAAAGAGTAAACTTTTAAAAACGAGAAGTGAAATTTATTAGAATGTTATTTACAATATTAATACTAATTATTAAATGGAGTAGCTTCATTTCAGATATGGGAATCGATAGTTTCGGTTTTAGCTGCGTGGGAATGTGCGCAGACGGCGAAGTATTGATGTGGATCTTTTGATTGGCGGGTTAGGTGTATGTAATGAGATCCATTACATTGGCGTATAAACACTACATTATGACAAAGTATATTAGCTCACTATCATGATGATGCGACGATAGATAAGCAGCCATTATTAAATGGTTGCTGATAACATCCTTGATTCTACAAGTGTGCAGCTTACGTCACTCAAACATGAGCGCCACAAAGGGATGTAATGGTGCCAGATACTACAATGACAAGGCACTTTGCCTGCAGTTGGACGTCGGCTTTGATTAACCCCAGACGGTCGGTCAGCTGGAGCACTTTCCCTCAGGAATCCCGACAGGTGACACAAGCAACATCTAGGCTGATTTTCCATGCCCTTCAGTCACACCTAACCTAGCACACTCAACGTGCACCTGGGTTACTATACTGTACACCTGTGTCTTACAAAATTAAACGGCTACTTGTGTAATAATCATCTACCATTAAAAATCTGATGTGTTGCACTCACATGACTTTCTCTACTCTTATACTAACCATTCTAACAGACTCTTATTCCTATATCTTCTATTGTTAGTTGAGATAAACATTTGTACAAATTATCTTATTGCTTATTTCCTTGTAGGTACAAGAGGAATATTTGAATACAATAGGATTTGTGCGATAGTCAAATCTTTGAAATTCTGTTGTCTTTACACTCTTAACATTTAAGTAGAGAGAGTAAAATTGGAAGTTGAAATATAAAACTATAGGTACGTATTACATAACCTCTTACTGTAGTTATTTTGTGGACAAACAGCTGAAGGGAGTGTAGCGTAAGCAATTTGGGCTGATAGTGACCGAAGAGAAGCACACAATAGAGGGCGTGGCGGTCAACTGCCTCCATTAAATTTATGAAGCAACCTTAGAAATGTCATGGACCGGAAATATGCAGATTAGAGAAGCTAATAAAATGATATAGCCACAATACAAACTGTTTGTTACGGTTACTTCCATTATTATTATAGACCAATGGTATGATAGAGGCGGTGCAAAGTTTAGTACTCAATAACCGAGCGAGGTGACTCTGCGTCAGTCGATTCAGGATGTCGTGAGTTCGATTCCCGTGACCGATCTTCCTAACTCATGGGTTTTTTCGGGGTTTAAATTGTGAGTAAATTCAATCCAATGCATTATAGCATTGTTCACACAATGTCTGCGCGACAGTAGTAATAATAATATGTTGTTGATAAAGTGAATGTAGAAATAACTAGTGTTTTACAGCTGAGTATTAAAAAGCGAGCAGTGCATTTCCAAGGACCAACAGGCTGTAAACAATGGAGAGTGCTTTTAGCGTGCAACCCTAGGTAAAACAAGAAAGCGTTCCTCAACCCCTATTGTGCAATCAAAAGGGTAGGGGGTGGAATTGGAGCGTGTTAGAAACTGGGTCATGTGTACAAGGAAGTACCTACCCTCGCCTGCAGCACGATAGGGGTCATGGTTTGGTAGTGTTGCTTGCAGGATTGCCAACTTACTATACTTCCGGGAAACTAGCCACAAAGTTCACAATACTTTATTTGATTGCAGTAGAAAACTTACGAATATAAATTTTATGTTGTACGAGTTTCGTTAGGAACAGATCCTTGCATATCTACTAACTGGTTTGCCTAACTGTTTGTCCAAGGTGAACCAACACATTAAACTTAAAAATTCAATTTTGAGATTTCTGTAAAAATACGTTTTTCGAGCCTCACGGTGCTATTTCATTTGGCCTTGCATTGCCATTTGAAATGTTGACCCCAGACGCTGATTTTTTGTCTCCTTGGTGCAACATTTTATGTTTTATTTGCTTATAAATTTATAAAAAAAATTATACCTTCGCCAAATTACTTTAAACTGCTATGTAAACAAAGTGCAAAATCGTATTCCTCCGCGGACCCTTATAACTGCCAGTAATATGGTGAGACTTACAAACAAGCTTCTAACAATTCACTTTTCACCACTTCATAATGCTTTTCCTTGGAGATGCTTTACATACTCTACGGCAGACGTCATTTTGAACAAATTGCTTCATTTTCTTACATAGCTGCGTGCGCATACATTGCGTATCCCAGTTAATAATACTGAATTTGCATATTAATGTATTCCATTTATTATAACTATATTCTTACTTACTGTTTTGCAAATAATTCTAGTTATTTTAAATTTAATGCTATTTTGTATGTTAGTTAACGGACTATATTTTCATTCGCGCCTGCTGACATGCAAGTTGTGCGGTTTGATCAACCAATGAAATGTTAAACACGTGCTGTTGTTTGTTTTACAGTTTAAAGGACAGAGAAGGCTAGAAAAGGCAGTTAAATACCAAAATTGGTATATAAGTTAAAATATTTCAAGATTCCTACGCGAAGATTTTTCAGGAAAATCGTCCCACCCAAAACTACACTTTACATGGAACATTTTTTTAAATGTTGATTTACTCATAAATAACTTTAATTGTTTTGATTAAAATATATGTTTAAGATATTTTCATGCCATACCTATATAATTTATATCTTGAATTTTCTGAGACTCTTCTGAAGTCCTCTTCATTCTGAATGACTTTTACATAACTGGTAAGACATAGACAAAATCTCATGCACAAAAATGTAGATCTCGTTAAGGCACACGATTTATGTGGGATACAATTTTTATAGAATGAACCATTTCCGAGATATTTCTTATTTGTTTCAATTTTCCAATACTTATGCCTTTCTCAAATGGGAAGTTATTCTTTTTTTTTTTTTTATGTGCTGGAGATGTAAAAACAATGGAATGTGAAAGCCATTACATGGCTTAAAATTTGACTTTTATGTAAATAAGCCTACCGTATTTCCTTATTCCCCTTGTACCTACAAGGAAACATCTAATAAAGTAACTTCGACAAGTGTTTATCTCTATTAACATGAAGTAGATAGAAGAATAAGCATTTTTGAGAATAGTTTGTAGAAGACTGAGTAGAGAAAGTCATGTGAGTGAATATATCAGATTTTTTGTTATTCGATTTTGAACTTACATTAGCTCTAAGGATATCCGTTCGCCAATCTATTGAATTACGTTTATGATGCATTGTGAATGACTCCTCAGGTTCGTGCTTTGGAGGTTTAATTGTTTTAACGCCCCAGAAAAACCAGTTTGGTTTTCAAAACAGGTTATATCTAAGTTACACAAAGACAACCATGGAGGAGAGAGGGGGAGAACAAAAGAGTGCTATTTTAATTGCAGATGAATGTTAGTTATTTCATTATTGTACAAGGCAGTCATGGAGAATACGCACTGCTTCTGGTAGTCGCAAGACTCTGAGACCAGCAGAATGGCTTATTCTGGTTAGCGGACAGTGTTGCCAACTGCAGCGGAATTTCCGCTATAAATTTGAGCCTTCGGGAGATATTGTGGCGAAAACCGAAAAGGTGGGAAAATGTAGTTACTTTTGTCCGTTTTAATTTTAAAATGAATTTAGTTGCTTTAAGTTTTGAAGGAAAAATATGTGCTCAAATATTTCAAAACTGGCTAAACCATTACTTGTATTGTCACTTGCAAACCCTGATGTATAATGTGTTTACTCTAATAGCTGCCATTATGTCCAAAAAGGAACAAGGTAAAGCTTAAAATGCTTGAGTGACATCTTACGGGACCTTGCGACTGAAAAATGACCGAAAAATTATCAAATTGACAATTTTTAGGTTAGTGTACAATATAAATGTTCCCCAAACCTTCAGACATCGTTGGCTTTAAATTTGTTTAGATTCCGCCATGTTTAAAGATCTAGCGCAGACTTTTACTTATACATAAGTACAACAGTAACTTCATCTGCTACTAATATTAATGCGTCGTTTTGATCATCTGGCTTCTTACGTAGATAGAAACATATTGTGATGAGTATATTGTTGTAGGTTTCTGATCAGCATAAAGTTGTGGAATTGAGATGTTTGGGACATCTAGACTTTGTGTTAGCGTACGTACAAGTAATTTCCTGGAAGACCATGTTGAAGGAACAGGTCATGCTCGTGCTAGTAGGGCGCTGATGACCTAGAAGTTGAGCGCCCTTAAACCAAATCCAATCCAACTCGTGCTAGTACAAATCTGCGACATTGATCCTTAAAGGTCTGGTCATCGACTGGCCTAAGAACGCCAGCAACCTTCTTAAAGCTGCTTCTGTAGGGTTTACGTTCATCACATTCCCAGTCAACCTAGGAAAACACCCCCCTGCACTTCCTTTCCAGCCCTGATAGGTTATCCCTTCTGTTATTACTATCTTTTTAGTAATTATGGTTAGAAGTTTGTAGCGGAGATTGAGTGTTTTTGGTTGGCAGCACTGCTAGTGGATTACTTGACCTGAGTATGACATGAGTGAGAGTTGATATGACAGTGGAGTGAGTTCCTTGCCTCCTCACATATTCCCTCAGGTGATGTGGAATCACGCTCAAGGTCGGACGAACGGCCGGCCGCGGGGTTGCCGTGTTTGGGAGCAGCACGTGCAAGATAAACACACATTGGCCAACTAACTTCTGTACAACCACAACCACTCAGAGTTTCATCTTCCTCCAACTGTGGGCTTTTAAAGGGCTCAAGTTCTCATGTTTACCCCCTGTATTACCAATATTAAAATAGTATAAACTCCTCGTTTTGCCAACCTAAATATGCCAACTCTCATTCATATGAAAATCTAAAACTGTACATTTTTTTATTAAAAATCGAACTTTTTATTTTTTAAAAAATAATCTGGTTGAGGAAATTTACTCTCTGAGGATCCACAACATAACTGTGAAATACAGATTATATGATAAAAATTGTATGTAGATATTACGAATGGTTTATGAGAAAACGGGGCTTTTATATTTAAAAAAGGTAGTTTTTAGAAAACTGATTATCAAATAAAATGAACATAAAATTTTCTTATAAACACATGCCTTATATATTTATTCCAAAATGCCCCCACAAATATTACAACTGACAAAGTCACTAAAACTGAACTTCATATATTAAAATTAATTTATATACTAGTATTTGTTCTGTCTTCATTAATGTTGTGTACGGGTGTTTCCTTTTAGAAGCACTGGGTGGAGTTCCAACATTCCACTAGAATTATTCGCCTTGTGCAGTTACTTCTTGTACCACGGGATATGTTCTATAATGTTGATTTCCTTTGTTTTTCTCTTTTTAAACTAGCCTTTAGACGCTGTAATTGTGAAAATAACCAAAAAGAATGAACACAATGCAAAAATATACAAACATCTAAAAATATTACGTTTGTTTATATGACTAAAGACAATCTAACCTCACAAATCTGACGTCATATTAAATTCCAGGCTAGTCAAAATACGAATCAGATATTCCGCTAAAACATAAGCCAAACCACAGCCTTCTAAAAGTTCTGGAGTTATGCTTTGTTTTATAAAACGTTCCAAGGATCTAAAAATGACGTATTACAGTTATATTTATATAAATTAATTTAAAACAGTAAATTTGGTCTAGTGTAATAAAACAGAGCAATTTAATCAGAATGGATTATACCTTCATAACATGCAAAAGTTGTCATTTAAGGCCTTTGTGACTCCCCATAAATACTGACAACTGAAAATATACAATCGTTAGACTGTCTTTTATATAAATTGTGTGCTTTAAGGAGATCGATACTTTTTGTACAGTAAGATATTTCCTATCTCTTGGGGTCATGGTTGTCAACCCGTACGATAATTATGGGGGCATACGATAATTTGAATGCATGATAGTTCGATACCAGCGAAATTAAATTAATTATATTGATGATCAATGTAGAAACCTCGGAATAAGTGATATTCCGTGTGAAATAAAGAAGATGCCTGAACCTGACAGTTTCTGGAGTGCTGTTAAACGCATGCCACCTTGGTGGAAATACTGATTTCAAACAACTGGCGGAGGTTGCATTGTCAGTGATTTCATTGCCCACTGCAACACTTCTTGTGAAGGAGTTTTTTCTAAACTGGGTTTAATAAAAACAAAAATTAGAAACAGATTGGTGCTAGATACCATAAATAGACTTATTCGGCCGTCTCAGTTTATGAAAGAATGTGGCGGGTCCGAAAATCTGCAACCGAAATGTTCAAGTTTACCTCAACAACAAATGTATTGAATGCTGCAAGAGTTGAGGAAGATTATGAACTTTCAGATGAATAGTGCGAAAGTCGTAATACTGATTAAGGTCATCAATCTTATTAGTGGATACCATAATCAACAATACTATTACATTCTCATAAGTGTTATACTGATATTTTTATTGCTGTAGCATTTCGTTTATGATGTACGACAATTTTGAATCCAAATCTATAACTTTGATTGGCTGGTACGATAATTTTACTTTTAAAGATTGGCAATCCTGCTTGAGGCTTACCAGTTAAGCAAAAACCATACAGAATGAAGAAGAGCTCAGACTATTCCCAGAATGTGGCTTGGTTATTGTATTTTATTACACCACTTTGACTAAGGAAAAAAATGACGAGCGTGCAGCACGCTACGAGTAGGTATAGTAAAACTTAGCATCTTTGGAGGATTCAAACCGATCTCAATCCGCTAAGTGTTTCCATTCAACAAAATTTCAATCCGTTCCCACTTCTAAGAAGATTGGATCAAAGGATTGAGATCGATCTGAATCCGTGTTTCCATGCAGTATTCAATCCGGAATGAGAACTCAAATCTATTTGAATTCCCATGGAAACGTAGTGATTACTGAACTTTCCTTGTTATGGTGCATTAAAGCCAAATTACATTAAACACGAGAATTGTCAAAAGTTTATATATGAATGATTAAATTACCCGGTGCTTAAAGGTGCATTTTAAAACAGAAATAAATACCGTAGGTATGAAAGATTACTTTATCTGTAAAAGGTAAATCAGTTCCCCCGTCGTTTTGCTGCAGAGCGCAGCTAGAGTTAATAAAACGGAAAACCCAAAGGTGAACATGAATGACATGTAACCAAAGTCGCTGAGATGAAGCTAATGTGATTTAACCTGCCTCCCTACACATCCCCCCCCCCCCTGCCACTCATTGTAAACAACATTAGGCTAGGCTTCCTTGTCAATGCAGTATGAGGTTAGGTTCTTACAAAAACGCACATATAAATAAGTCACCAATGAATTTATCTAGCTCGCAAATAACGATTATACCACACCATAATGAAATGATATTATTAGATGAATAAAACATCATATGAACTATAAAATGAGTTATTATAGTAATAAAATGTTGCAACAATTGAAGAAGGATTCAATCTAGAAACTTTTCATTTAATCAAATATACTAGATCATTTATAATACAATAGATGTATACTAAATATAAATCCTGATAATGAAAATAAGTGAAAAAAGCTAATAAAACATAATTACAAATGTATTACAACAGTTTTGTCATATTTGACATAGAATTTGGAAACTAATGTTATGTATTACAAAAATCGAGCTAACTTTTTAAAATTATATGTATATAAAAAGCTATTTTCACAATAAAATTAAAATTTTGAAAAACTAATCCACTCATTTTGTCAGAAATGCAGTCTTCTGGGTTCACCATAAGTTTAAACTCATTAGAACAAAGGGTTCTTCAAGTATGGGCACCTAAGTGAACTTCAATATACCAAAATTATTTGTTCTCTGTATTAGTTTACTTGGTTATCACATGACTTGGTTTTCATATATATTCTACCCCAAGTACTGTACAATGTGTAGTGTGTGTTTAACTGCGATAATTCGCCCTTTTACAATATTGAGGACATATGTATATGTGATATACATTGATAAAGTAGACATTTGAAGTATCTAATGACATTGGCTCCTGAATATTGCTTTATATATGGATGTATTATCACATTCTTCAAAAGTAAATCTTAGGTGGCGCCTTTTTCTTTCAAACATCGAACAATCAAATACAATATGGGGAAAAAATCCAGTGAATAGATAACTGTCCTAGTTTAGCATTGTCATCAAGACATAACCTGTTAATAATTAGTAGAAAAAGACTAATTTATAGATAAATCAGAAAGGTTAGCATTGTTTGAAAGTAAGGCTATTTGAAACAGTATAATAACGTGCAAAATTATTATAATATTTGTAAATAGCACAGCTAACCATTTTAGATTTCATGTGTTTATTTACTTTAGTGAAATGATTGTGTAGAATGTGTGAAGTCACGGGTAATTTGTAAACCAACATCTTTGAACGTAAATCAGATAAACATTAAACCTAGTAGTCGCCACACCACGAGCACCAAAAATAGACCAATCACTTCCCAGTTTAAAATTTGGTATTTGTCTCTTAAACGAGAAATGCAAAGCTCATAGTGTAATTCTTTTTAACAAAATAGAACAAATTGTATAGAAAAAGTGGATGAGGCTAAGAAAAATATTTGGAGTGAATTCTGTTCCATCTGAAATAATTCTGGATTCTTGTACATAAAATAAATAGAAAATTTAATTCAAACAATAGAAGGTGCATGATGATACATACAAACATTTGAATGTGGCGTTATTTTGTTTTCCGGCAGTTAGTGTAGAAGGCTTTGAGATTTAGGTTAGGTACGCTAAACCAGTTTTTGTTGTATATTTTACTTTTGCACAATGACTCAAAATAGCAGAATAGTATGTGTGATGTAATGCACAAGTGCTTTGTGAGCTGTAGCGTTAAGTTATTGTGTATTGTTATCCTGCTACTATCTGAAATACTCCATATCATGCTGCTCTTTGTGTACGTATAATATTAAACTTAGAGTGAAGTGCAATATTCCATTCCTCATACTGCTGTTCAGTTTGGGAAGAAAGTAAGTGTTGAACACAAACAAATATTACAGCAGTGATGTTGATCAATCAAATTAAAATATGTATCGCGATGTGCAATAGCACTAATATCAAAAGTGAATTGACATTGTTGGGGAAAATGGAGATTAGCATGAACAAAATGGTGTATCTAATGTTATATCTTAAAAGTGAGGGTGGTTATCATCTGAATATGAACAAGGAAAAATAAGTTTGACAAAGTTTTAAGTTTGTTTCTCGAGGTGGTGTGTAAGTCATTTTAATACTGCCTACTTCGCTTTAGTTCTGTTATTCTTTTCTGTTACGGTTGGATAATGTGACATTTTTGTCCAAACATTTTTTTGAAATTTTCCGAAAATTTTGCTTTGAAAATAAGTTTACATCTGTATGTGTATGTACAGCGCAGATGAAATAACGTTCCTCTTTTAAATCTGATCGTGTATAGCTAATATATTTTTCTTTTCTCTTTAAATCTAATAATACATGAGTAAAATGCAATTCGTTCAGGTTAGATTGTAGGACGATGCAAGGCGTCTCTCTGAACGATTGCACAATATACCTACAACATACAAAGGCTTTTATTAAAGTGAGATATAATATATGTACATTCCACTCTTAGCTGGCGTTTCTTTTGCTTCGGAATAAAAACAGTCTGAAACTGTATGAATATGAATCGACAGTTTTAAAGAATGTAACCCCAAAACTAATAACTAATAGTTTTCTTCGTCTACATTCATTTGTATGTCTAGCCTATAATATGTGCTTCGAGTCGATTGGGAGTCTAGGAAGCCTATTCTCGTGCATTTTCCTGTTCACTAGTGGTGTGGTTGGTGTCGTACAATGAAACTATAAAACCGGCGAGATTTGGAAATCTGACCTAACCCGTATAATCCACGATAAAACAAATAAGCCACTTCAGTAATCATACTAAAGGTGCAAAAGAAAAGGAAGAACAAAAGAAGCATCGTTGTGCATTGTAATTATCTTAGCGAATTCCTTTCTTGCATATAAAGTTTCTTAGGCAATTTAACTGAGCTTTTAAAGGTTATATTTGTCATTAGATAATAATTATTTATGAGCCTTGGCCTCAAGCATTCCTTAATATCACTAAGTTACCGCAAAACTATCAGCACTAGTGTATAGATTTAACTTCTGTTTGAGAGTATGGCTATTTTATTATAGTGGTAATAATAGCAGCTATTGTTTACAACATAGCAACATGATATTCTTGAAATAATCTAATTAAATACTGTTCCAGTTCCCATTTTCTCCCAATAATAAATAAACTCATAAGTCTCCCGTAAATTTATCTTTGAAATTGAAAAATCTCCTTAGCTTACTTTGTGTTCGAAAGAGACAATAAATTCTTCTAACCTATTTTAAGAGGATATCTACGTTCACTGCAAAATTTCAGTTTGATATATTTTATAGATCTCATAAAATATGTAACACTGTGGAAATGTGGTCAAGTAGTGTCTGTGTGGACTAAATGTTGCAGGAATTCTAGGATAACTACTAAAGTGGTAGAGTGAAATGTGTTGGATACATTTTGATTGGTGGTAGTGGCCTCGCAGTAAGGTACACGCTGGAGGAGACAGTGAGAAGGAAGAATCCGGTAATCCTTGGCAGAGCAAGTTGACGACTCCGTACTCACCGTAGAGGATGCACAGCGACACTAGCACCAGGAGCAGGGTTCTGGAAGTAGTCATGGTGAGAAGGTCCTCCCGCTGAAGCTTCTGCCCGAACACTGACCGCTCTTCCTCTCCCCGCTGCCTGTTATAAACTCCGGTCCTCCCACCCCTCTTCTCCAGATTTATTGCCTTCCAGTCAGTCGCGTGTTCATATCCAGCATAGGTCGGTCGTGCAGCTTTTTGTCTTAGTTGCAGCTGCACTGTATGTAGCTATCCTCAACACAGTAGCACAAACAATACCTAAGGAAGGATGTAAAATGGAGTTGGCAAGAAAATTACATAGAGGTTGCGGGTTCGATTCTCATTGCTGAGCCTTCTGACCCATGTGTTTTTTCGGAGGTTTCCCGGGCCACCAGGCGAATGCTCATCTCATTTCACCCTTCATCCCGTTAGGTTACTCTCAGGGTTGGAAGCGTCGGTGAGCGGGACGGCAGCAGTACGACGGGGGAACAAATGCGCTCTAGAAATCTCCTCCCCCGGATTGGAAGGTGATCAACTGGTTTCCTGAACCCCGTGGTACGGTACAAGCCCGAGGAGGGGACGGGAGTCGGTTCCCGAGTCCCGCGCCCCCTTGGAGTACGACGCCGAAGGGATGGGAGACTGGAAAATGTAGGGACCCTGCCCTCTACACTGCTGTCGTAACGTTCTGGCTGCCCTTCGGCTCCGTTCAACTTATCTATCCTTCCGGGACGTGCCCCATTAGGGGTATAAATAAATAAATAAATAAATAAATAAATAAATAAATAAATAAATAAAAACCTGCAATAATAAACCCTGGCACCTAATTACTTAAACCAGGGCTTACATTCTAGATCCCTATTCGTTTATTTAACTTCCAAAAATATTTACAACAATATTCTACAAGTTATAAAAATCTAAATACTACAAAACAAAAAATATAATATACAATAAAATTAAAAAAAGAAAGAAAAATTACAACACACAAATTAAACATGCTCAAAATCTATTCATCACATCTAATATCTATACCAACATTTCCTCTAATACCTAAAACAATCACAATACTAATGATTAAATTAATATATACATATATAAAAAAATTTATATATATAAAATATTCATAATTTAACAACCGAAATAAAAAAACTTGAATTAAAATTCCAAAATCAAATAATTAAATTTCTAAATTTCTTAACCTATTTACATAAATAATTATTTCAATTACTAATAATAATTAATTTATTAGCTTTTATTCCTAATTCATCAAACCAAAACAACCAGCAAAACTTCCACTTCATATAGCAAAAATCAATCAATGTAGCAAAATAAATCAAATAAATATATAATTTAATATTAAATAAATTATACATTTACAAATATTACTTTAATTAAACATTTCCTAAAATCAATAAAGCAACAAATCTTCAATTCAACTTACCAAAATAATTCCCATTTAAAAATATACAAAATTCTTCCAATAATATCATAATTTAATATTTAAAATTTTATATACAAATTTTAATTCAATATAAAACAATATATAACAAAATTTCAATTTATAATACCAACCAAATATCTAATAAAATCTTACCAAAATTATTTACTCAATTTTACAATTCAAAATTCAAATAAATTTCATTTAAAATTTTTAAATTAATTTAATAATAATAATAATAATAATAATAATAATAATAATAATAATAATAATAATAATAATAATAATAATAATAATAATAATAATAAAAAGAATATTCATAAATTATCAACCAAATGAAACATTTTTTTTTCAAAACACCATATATAATATTCCAACAAAATTTACCAAATTCATACATATTCAACTTATACCAAATATACAATTAAATATTTACAAACTTTCAAAAATTAAAATAAAATACTACAAACAAATAACCACAAAAGATAGCTTTTGAGTCGAGGTGCTAAGTCTCCCTCTACAATTGTCATGGAGTCAAAGTGGTTGGAAAGAATATATGGAGCGTGTTTCAACTGTTCCATGTAGATCTTGGGATGAAGTCCACTAGTACCCGCACTTGTTTCTTACAAGTTTTCTCAGGCTGCACTGACGGATTTCAGTGTAATACATAACAGTTT